>OW121740.1:36403791-37003791 GCA_933228675.1 Stomorhina lunata | reverse complement strand
TGAAATGCAGCTGAATTTTTTTTGTGACAAGTGAAATTCTTTGTAAATAAAACAATTTTTGTTGTTTTTTATGCTCGAATGTCATGTAAAAATTGTAGCATATGCTAAGGATGTTGTGATTATTAAACACAGCTCAATTATGTTACCATATCAGTTCAAATAGTTTCATTTTTACACTATTTACAATAGTATATTTAAAAACTAATGCAATGAACAACAGAATGAACGAATACAAAATATTTAAAAAGGCATAATACAATAAAAACTAGGCTACACACTTCGTTCTCAATTTCAAATCCCTGAAAAGTCAAACAAAAGAAAATTAATAAAATATATTTTTTCTCTGTATTTTAATTGTTTGTCAAAAAAAGTAAATTAAAATAATTTTTAAATGATTTAAATGAAGAATTTGTAACGCATTTTACCAGCAAAAAAACGTGAAATATATAAAATGTCCGACAAATAAGATTCAACTATGGAGCGACGCGTACGGCGCAAATCTTAAATTCATGTCATTCAATATGTTCTTTTGTTTTGAGTTTCATTTTGGTTTTTTGTCATAACAGGGTCTAAAAAATTTATAACTCTACCTAGTGATTTTACCTAGTGTAGTTGTGCCATGTAAAAGGTATATTTATTAAAAATATACAATATAATATAGAACCACATATTTTTTAGATCATAAAAAATTAACAAATTTATTTTGAACCTGCATTCACGTTTACATACGAGCATTTACTTCATAAGTATTTATTTCATTTTCAATAAATTTTATAATAATTTTCAAAATTCGTAAACTTGAACTTGGTCATCTTTGTATCAATTTCAATTCTGTCAGCTTATTCTAATACAAACTCAAGACTTGATGAGCAAAACCTGAGTAGTGTGAAAGTAGACTAAGTTAAAAAGAGTAAAAAACAAACACATTCTAAACTTTAAAATCCAAAGAAGATTTTAAAAATTATAGCTGGTAAGAGCATACCCTACATGCTTTCTTCATAACCTTTCGCATATGTTCTTATTGGAAATAACATTTGAGATTTTTGTTCTAGTTTTAGTGAAATTATAACATTAGTATTAAACATCGACGAGTACAAAAGAAAGAAACGACATGTTTCCGCATAGCGGATTTAAAAACTTGACACAAATTACTTATTTCAAAGCAAAGTGTGTTAAAAACATGAACAACTTATTCACAAAAAATCATAATTGACCTCATTTAATACGTATTTAGATTATATTATACTAAATGTCCTATGACAAGTGCTTTGATTACGAGTTTTATGTTGACAATGACTTGCACATTGACAATTACTTTCACTTTGAGAATGACGGAGAGCTTAATTCGGCTTATTACATAACTTATGTTCACGGCGGTACCAAGGTAAACAAATTATTTCAAAACCTTGGAGCTATAGTTGTCAACGACCACATTTGGTCCAATTCAAGTTTTTATTTTTTTTTTTCATTAATTTCTTTTCGATACTTGAAAAGACGGCAATGCATTAACTCGCAGGATTTTAAACTATCCCTAAATTCTCGTACAGTTATGAAGGGCTCTGAAAAGTTCTTACCTACTTAATTAATGATATTGTCTCAGATAATGACGTCTTGCTTAACCTTATTAATTCATAGAGGTGCCGAACTCAGACATTGTTTTAAATACCTTCGTTCGTATCGGGCTATCAGAAGCAGTTTGGTAGTCAACGAAGAGATGATATTTGGTATTTGTTTCGTTTGGTTACTTGACCAAAAGCCACATTCGTAGGTCTCAATTATTTCGTTATTCTTTGGTTTTAGCCTTTCGTACAGTAAAGCCGATATAATCTGTTACGAATTCGAAAGGAGGCTTTAATTAATTGGAGCATTTTGTTTCATTACCTTTTTGTGCACTGGACAAAGAACACTGAGATTCCAACGATTGGACATACGTCCTTTAACCACATGATTTTTATAAGTTGGAACACGAACCTTATCAACTTATCACCTCCGGCCATAAAAATCGAAACTCCTGCCCCTAGTATATATTACATACTTACTTAATTCCCACGACATTCCAATTGGAATAAGGGGTACTTCTGTCAGACAATGAGCTGCATCCGATTCTTTTTTTAGACTCATTGAAAGGAACCTACGTTTTAACTCCGGCTAGAGAAGTTTTACATAGCCTACTACTCAATAACCAGTGGCGGGCTGAGTTATGAGATGAACCGTTTTTTTTTTAAATTAACATTTTTTAAGTGGTTTTGGCTAGAGATCGAGCTTGGGACCTCTGGTATGCTAGGTGGATGACTAACCTGCTACCTGAATCGTGGATTCACATATCGATGGCTTACTATAAAATAGGCATTACTCGATTTTTTGTTACTTTATAGAAAAAGGAAACAATTTTAGATACAACAAAAAAATCGTAAATGATATGAATATTTGTTGCTTTTTCTATTCAAAATTGTATTAAAATGTTTGTTGTATCTAAAATTTTAAAATTTTTATTGCATTTTTTCTTTCTCCTGTAAAGTAGTAGTAGTAGTAGTAAAATTTTTATTGAGTCTTCTTCTCTTTTCATTACATTGGTAATTTTAATACAAACGAAAGTGTAATATATGATATACTTAAAACTATATTTGTCTTGTTTTAATGCACGATAAATAGAAAAGGCAACTTGCCTGTAAAGGGTGATGGATATTGTAATAAATTACGGACGTTTTACGTTTTTGTTGAATACATGCTTGCTCGCGGCATTTATGGAAGCTGTAAAGTATCAAAAAATCGAGTTAGGCCTTTTTTTATATTAACCATCGATATGTAAACTAGTTTATAATGACTCTTTCTATGATTTTTTATCTCTCTTAAAATTAAAAATAAAAACCTCTACGCCTAGTGTTTATTTTGCAAAGTAAAGTTTTTTATAATTACTATTTCTATATTTATACCATGATTTCTTCCAAATATTATTGCGAAAAATGTTATTAAAAAAGTCATGGTATAAAAACCATATGAAATGTTTCGTTATTGTTAGATAAAAATGCGTTTTTAAACAAACCACCTTAAAAAAAATCGCCCCTATACTCTTAAACATTTGTTCATCATTATTGGATTAAAAGGCGTTTTCAAAAAAATAAAAGTTAACAAAACATGCCCCTATTCTATTAAACATTTATTTGTACAATCTGGCACCACATTTATACAAAAAGCAAGCCTGTGTTTTGCAAAAATGCAACTCTGCTGGTAGAAATACAAAAATAATAAATTGTCGCATGCAGACGAATGTGAATTTGGTCTGCTGTGAAGAAAATCGAGAATTTTCATTCGTGTAATTTGTGTGTTTAACTTGAAAATAATTAACTAAAAAACTAATAAAAATTTTGTGAAAAAGGTAAGTAAAAAGAAAAGCATACAAAATTCAGGAAATGTAAATATTAATAGCGTTTTCAAAGCAAATTAAGCAACAATAAAGCGTCAGCGTTTTTGTTAATTAACAAGGAGATCAATGTATAGGCAAAATTGTTTATGAAAATTAAGAGCAGATGTTCCTTTTGTTGATCAATTTCATTAATTAAGTTCAAAACAATGTGCTTAATAAAAAATTTAGCCTGAAACCAAATTTCTAGAGATTCCCTTGGAATTTCACAACAGTTTTTAACGCCATCTCTTCTGTTTTAACAAAATGTCTTCTAGTGAATTTTATTTTTGTTGTTTTTCTTGTTTCCCCTGGTCAGATTGTTATTGGATTTTTTTTAAGTCCTGACCAAATATTTTGTATTTATCATTAAATTGTTTTTATTTTGTTTGGTATTTATTATACAATATTCAAATGTTTAATCATTTAATTATAGAAATTGTAATACACATTTTTCTAAACAATGGAATTTTAGTTCTGTTCTTTTGTAACCAAGATGTTACGCCCTACATTAAAATAGGTGTGTAGGTAAATGTGTTTGAGCTATTGTTTGTTACTTAATTGACATAGACTGATTTGCTTTGGAATTGTTTTACCTTTTCCTCTCGACTTGTAAAAGCTTTAACTATACATTTTTAATAATTTGAAAGTCTAGTCGAAGAAATTGTGCGACATCAAATGCAAGGAGTCCACAGATCTTAGGATAAAGTAAAGGCGGATTTGCGTTGACAACCATCTCGAATAGTCAGGCATTATCAGAACATGTACTATTCTGAAAAAATAGTACTTAATACTTATTTAACTACTAAATGGCCTATTGTTACAACATATTTAGGTGAAAGGAAGAGCATATCTTGTCCACATATTCTACAATTTCGTATGCCAAGTTTTGAAAGATTTTCTTCTACTTTGTCTTTCCATCGAAGTTTTGGACGCCCTCTTGTACGAGTTCCCTAGGTATTATTATCGATCACTTTTCTTGCCGTAGTATTTCCTTCCATTCGCACAACATGCCCTCGCCAACGCAGTCGCTGCTGCTTAATTTTAGTTCCTTCGGAGATGACTTTAATTATTAGCTGTTTGCTTAGGCCAAAATAGCATCGATTGGCAAGTATGATTATACGTTTGGTTTCGAAGCTTATATCGTTGTTGATGTTCACGACAACAACCTTAAAGCTATAGTTCTCAACGGACACATGTAATCCAATTCTAGTGGTCTGTATGCCTGTAGAAACCATCAGTTTTGTTTTTGTTTCATTGACTGCTAGAACATTTTGTTTGATTCATTCTCGATACTGGAAAAGGCGGCAAACAGCGTCCCAGAATATCAATGGCATCGGCGAACGCATGTAGCATATGTTTTCTATGGAAAATTGTACCAGTTGTATTAATTGCTGCACCTTGCAAGATTTTCTCTAAAGCAATATTGAAGAGATCACATGATAGACTGAATCCCCGTTTAGTTATGAAAGACTAGGTAAGAACCTATCTTAACAGATAGGTTAGTTAGTTAGAGTCATCCTGCATAACTTTATTAGCTACATAGGGATGCCGAACTCTGACATTCATTCAAGCACCTCTATCCGTATGGGAATGTCAAAAGCTTTTTTATAGTCAGCAAAGAGATGACACGAATCAATTTGTTTCTCTTGGGTCTTCTCCACAATTTAACGTAGATTAAAGTTCTGGACAGTCGTTGATATTCCTGGCCTAAAGCCACATTGGTACGCCCCAATTATTAAGTAGGAAAAACAAATAAACGGGAATTTAGTGGGAAAAATAAAATGGGGGTGGGGACAGTAAGCCATCCAAGAAGTAACGCATAGAAATATTTGTCTTAGACCCACCTTTTAGAATACTAATAGGCTTAGAATCACTTTCTGAGTCGACTTAGCGATGTCAGTCCGTCCGTCTGGACGGCTGGCTGGACCCCCATGTAAACCATGTAATCAAAGTACAGGTCGCAATTCTGAAGATAATTTGATGAAATGGTACAGATAATTTTTTTGATAGTGGGACCATGGCTATTGAAATTCGTCAAAATCGGTCCAATATTTATGGTACCTCCCATATTCCGGGTTCCGCTTCCCGGAATTGCTATATTGGCCATAAATATCAATATTTTTTCATGAAATTTAAATAAAATACTGCTTATCTAAACTAAAATCACTGTACCAAATTTCGTTGAAATCGGTCCACATCGAAATCGGTTTTACTTAAACGCACTTAATGAGACAGAAATCACTAAAACGCTCGTACATACATCTGAAGGTAATGGGAATTTTAAGTTTATTTTTTGCATACATAATTTTTGTAACAACTGTAATCAATTCGCCAAATTTCGAGATAATCGGTCCACATTTGACCCTAGCTCTCATATAAGTCCAAATGACGGAAACAGCTTAAATATACATATAAGTTTTGAGAAAATATTTGTACGATGGCAAAATTTAGCAAATATTTGTCTTTATATAGGAAAAATAACACCTGTGACCTTAGTGGTGAAGGGTATCGTATGGTCGGGCTTGACCGACTATAGCACGTTGCTGTTTTTATTTCACGAGTGCTGCAATTTAATTGCAAGTGAAAATTAATGCAAAAAACCTTGAAGTGATGTACAACGAACGAACAAACAATACAATTTTCTTTAACATTAAAATTTATACACAAATAATATTACTGCCTCCGTGCAGCTAACCAGTCAAGTCAGTCCGCATTGGAAATTTACAAAATAATATTACTGCTCCACCACCAAGCTAAGCCAGCCAGCCAGTCAGCCAACATTGGAACAACCATCAGCAAGTTAAACAAGGTGAATGGATACAAAAAAGTTATTCGTTTGGAATTAATTCGCTTGTCATTCAATTTGTGGAACTTTTCCTTTGGTTATTATTTTTAAGTTGTTGTTTTTATTAGACAGCGGGGGAGAATGTTTTTTTCTCGAATAGAATAAATATAGTGCTTAAAATTGACATTGTGTGTGAGTTTGTTGTGATTGCTAGAAAAAAACGTGGCATATAATTTTATTGATTTTTCTTTTGTTAAGCAGTTGGGAGACTGCGACTAGTTAAAGCAGAGAACTTTTAGTTTCTATTGAAACTTTCTTTTTCTGTTGATCTCTAAAACAGCTGTTCGTTGAGTTAACACTTTATTTTTCTATTTTTTTTTTTCATAGTAACTTAAATTTGATATATTTCAAATACAAGAATATCAAACTTTTAGAACAAAATTATCATAAGTGCCAAATATTTGTTATTGGTGTAAATAACATTTTATGGCCTAAAACACAATTCAAAATAATCATAACAACAATTTTTTTTACTGATTTTTAAGTTACATACATAGATTGATATTTTGTATTAAGAATATGGAGAGCATTTTTGTCTATTTTACTTTTTTACTTTAACATAAAATAGAAATATGTAAATAGATAATAGAAAGAAATTAACCGACGTTTATAGATAAGAATTGTTGACAGTACGCCAGTTCCAGAACAGGTTTGCCAACACGTTCGAAATGCCATATAAAGTTAATAAAGACACGAGAGATGCATAAATTAATGGAAAACGTGAAGTCTGCGACAGAAAATTAACTAATTATAACTTAAAGGGTCTGGGATCGATATATGGACCTTTTTACAGAGAGAAAACTCAAAAATGTAGTATTATATCAAGATAATGCGATTAATCAAAAAACTTAAAAACCTAATAGCTTAGAGAACTTTATTGGTATACGCTGCCATTCCCATCAAATCTGGCGTTTTCCGATTATTATTGCAATTTTTTTTTGGTCAGTAGATTGTTTTTTTTTTTTAAATCACCAGTATCGAAAGCTTTTAGGAACTTTTCGTTGTAAAGATCAAAAATTTAACCTTACAATCAATTAAGTAAATACCTCTTTAAATACATTTGAGTGTCGTAGTTAAATTTGTGAAAAACTAAAACAATATTGAAAATTTTATCACTTTAAAACTTCTATAGAAAAATAAAACAAGGATCGTCGTATACTAGCTAAGCTAAAGACCGAAATTGTGGGAAGTTTATCATACTAACATAAAATTAACTAGAAACAATGTAGCAAAAAATGTCAATCAGGCAAGTCTGAAAAATAATATATTCCAGCTATTTTTTAGCAGGAAGTCGCCGTTCATCAAACGTCGACAATATATTTTAATATTAAAAAGGGGTTTAGTTCGTTTTCTTCGAATTTATATCAAGTTTACAAATTACGGTCAACTTTTGGATCAGAGCAGATGAGAACAAATCTTGACGTTATTTGAGATGCTGAATTCAATTTCGGGTTTCGTTTTTCAAAATTGATTCTAGTTAGTGAGTCTGCCTTATCATAATAACAGTCAGCTGTTGGCATCTCTAAAATAATTATCCAAACTGGCACCTAATGAAGCAGCAGCAGTGGTATTTTAAAATGTTTTTTCACAATCTTATCGGTTACCGCAAATCGCCGAATTTCAAGTAGATAATCGACAGTTGAATGAAAAATAATTGCAAGTTTGGAGCTTCAATGTCTCTCAAAATACATTTTCTACATTCCCATCTCGAATTTCTTCCTGAAGACTTGAGTGATACAAGCGACGAGCAAGAAGAGCCACTACATCAAGATTTGGCAAAAATCTAATAACGATACCAGGATATTTGGGTCGAGGGATTATAAGCGACTACCCTTGAACTTTAATACGTGAAACAGATCCCAAACAGTACAAGAGACTCAGTTCGACTGCTCTTCATTTCTAATTTAAAACTTTTTAATTGTCACAAATTGTGGAAAAATATCTTCATTTAATATCTCGAAAAGTAGAACCAATATAAAAAACTGAGTGAAGATTCGGATTCAGCGTCCAAAATAACCTTCGAAACAGCTTTTGGTTGCTTAGATCTAAAACCTTGTACAAGTTATTTATCTAATTAAATGTGTTTTTAGTCTGTCCATAATAATCATATGTATTTGATATTATAGTATGTAAGATGACTTAGAAATCCGAGGTGACTCAGCAGTTCTTGATGACTTTGAAGTTTAAAGATGATTTAGCAGTCTAAGAATGATTTAAAAGTTCGGCAGTTTTTTGATGAGTCAGAGGTGACTTAACAGTTCGTGATGACTTTGCAGTTTTAAGATGATTTAGAAATTCGGCAGTTTTAAAATGTGTCAGCAGTTTTTAAATGTGTCAGCAGCTTTAGGAAGAATCAGAAGTTTTAGGATGACCTAGCAGTTTTTAGATGAGTCAGCAGTTTTAGAATGACTTAGCAGTTTTGGGATGTCAGCAACAATTAAAAAACCTGCATCCGCCCCCGGGAATAAAGCGCCGATTAGTTTTTCTGATTAGATTGATTAAAATTGCGCTGGCTTTTTGATCTGATGAATGATTTTACTTTACATCAAATATCTTGTAACTGGCGTTATATATTCTCATGTTTGACGTGACGTTCATGGGATTTTGTGGAAATTCCACTGATTTCCGTGTCGAAGCTGCTGTGAACAATTTTTATAAAAGTTCAATTACTAGCATAAATTTTTAACTTTTATTGCTACTAATTTGTTAGATAAACCCAAACTATTATGTAGAAAACTGTGAACCTAATCTGATGAGCGGCAGTTTATATCTGCCGCTAGATTATATCCGTGGCAATATGGAAGAGTAGCTTAAGTCGGCATAAGCGAGAATAGAGTTAAGGAGTTTATTGCATTACTTAAGCAAAGGCGCTTAAATGTGTTTAGTCCATTTTAAAAAAATAGGGTTTTTATCTATGTTATGTACATTTACTTTTTAGCTTAAGTTTTTTGAATCAATAATGCATTGATCAAAACAACTTATGTACACATATTTTTGTCTACATATTCAGATTTTTCTTTCATCATATAACGATTTCGCTTAACTTCACTTAAGCTGTATAAATGTTAGCCTTGAAAAAATATAGTCATTATTTTTAAACAACTTAGCAAAAAATAACAAAATTGTCGGGATGTAAATATTATCCCAAATCTGTTAGGTTAGGTAATAAAGAAGGTGTCAAACGACACCTTCACTCGGAGACCCCAGGGATCCATTGTGATCCTTTACTAGAGAAGGAGGAAGAAAAAGAATGAAGATAGAGGAAGAGAAAAGATCCCAAATCTGTTACATTTATTTATTAATGTAACAGATTAATTTATTGATAAAACGCCAAAAAATATTTGCAGAGAAACCAAAATTCCATGACGCGTTTCGATGGTTGATTAGGCCATCTCTTCAGGAGGAGTATCCCCAACTAAGATCTGTCTAAATTGGGGATACTACTACTCTTCTTTTTGAACAAACAACCCTGTCGGACATTCAGTTAACTTTATATTTACTTAAAGCTAACTATTTCTCAATTAGTTGTAACTGACACTTGGATTACTTCTCTATGTAATTTACTAACTATTTTATCATGGCGATGTCCTAGGAAGTAGTCAATTGTCCGACTCTGCATTACTCTTAATTAACTTAAAGTTAGATATCTACCCGCTAACTTGAAGTTGACATTTTGTAGCTAGAAATAAACGTCTGTTTCAAATAAAAATAAAAAATAACTTTTTAAGTCTGCCGGATTTGAACCGAAGTTTCACGGACCGCTAACCGCTGACTCTTCCACTGTGCCACTTCCAACTGTTGAAAACTTAGCTGCTTATAATTTATTTATACAACTCCTTTTTTCGATTTAAAAATAGGAATTGTATAAATAAATTATAAGCTGCAATTTTTCAAACATATGAAGTGGCACAGCGGTAGAGTCTCCGCCTAGCAGTCATAAGGTCGTGGGTTCAAATCCAGACAGAACTTTTTTGTTTTTTTTATAAAATAAAAGTTTTTAAATAAAACAAACAAAAAACCAAAAAATTTTAAATAAAACAAAAAATTTTAAATAAAACAAAAAAAAGTTTTTGTCAGGATTCGAACTGACGACCTCATGATTGCTAGACGAAAACTGTTCCGCTGTGCCATTTCATATGTTGAAAATCTTGCAGCTTTTAATTTATTTATACAATTCCTATTTTTAAATCCAAATTATATGACAATAACTGTCTTTTTTGCTTTCTTGAAGTTTTTTAGAAAAATATTTCTATTATTTCTAAAAAAACATACTGCTCAGTGTTTGTATACACTTTATGTAATGTAAATTCTGCATTGCATTGTAGTTGACTTTAAGATAGTCGATACATGTTAACTTAAAGCTAACTTTTTTGTAGTTAACTACCCATTTGACGATAGGGAACTTATGTTTACATAAAACTACACAATACATATATACTTTTTATTTAAACAGAACCGCTTAAAGTTACTTAAGCTCCAGTTCAACGCAAATTTTAGTTTCGAAAAAGTGTTTAAGTAGAAAAAACGTAAAATCTTCTGAATTTAACAATATTTTTTTAAATATTCATAGTTCTTCTCTAATAAACATGTTACCAATATATTAATTCATAAATTATTCGCAAAAATCAAGCAGAAGAAAAATTACACAAAATTGATGATATCTCAAAACTTCAATTTTAGACTTAAGCTATTCTTCCATATTGCCACAGATAGAATAGTGTGATTTTAAATATAACAACAAATTCCTTTATTAATAAAATGCATTAGATCCAAATCAGTCTAAAATAGAATTGGATAAGTTAAAGGTCCTTTACTTTTCAATATTTATTTATTATGTAATTTTGCATATGAAACAATTTGTATGCATATTTTCAATAAGGTGACCTTTTCCTTTATTGATTTTTTAATCTCTCAGTTTTGTTTTCATTTTACTTTATAAAATTGCATAGTAATGAACAAAATGAAATAAGAAACATTTGCAAAAATAAGTAAAATTCTTTCGTTTTAAAATAAAGAATTTGAAAAAAGTGGTAAATTAAATCTAAATAAAATGTTGAGTTTATTCGACTACAATATGGCTCAAATCAAAGTATTTTTGATGTTAATAAAGTATTTCTGAAAATATTTTATATAAATCATATTTTACTTCTGTCTTTTTAGTTTTTTTTTTAAGTTTTAAGTTTTAAAAGTTCTTTGTCGTCTGCACTTAAATGATGAAAAAATACCAAAATGTTAAAAAGAGCAACAAAATATGAACGTACAAACATAACTCCAATGACGACAACTCCTTTTCTTACATTATATTAAATTTTGCTTACTTTTTGTTTTGTTTCTTTAGAGCATGAAAACAACTTTAGTCAAGTTTATTTTTAGTTTTGTTTGTTTTTCTCTTCGTTTCATTTCCTTTTTCCTTATGCGATGTACTCCGATGATGTTGTTGATGATGATGATGGTGGTGGTGTTGACCGAAATGTGGCTGGTGGGGATGAATGATGACAATGACTTTATTTCATGTTCATGTTGTACTATTGCATGTTGCTGATGTTAAAATTGCTAAAATGTAAAACAGGAATACAAAGTTACCTTCCTTCCTTCCTTCCTTCTATTCAACCTTCCTTTAAGTATCAACTTTTGTGGACATCATGAAATTTCGTGCTCTAATGCAAGATCCCGAATACATGAAGGAATTTCAAAATATTATTTTAACTTTATCCAAACTTACCAAAGAATGTGTCATCGATATAACAGAGCACAAAATGTTTTTCATAGCCAATGAAGAATCGGGCACCACAGCTCCCCTGGTTTGGGTTGAAATGGAGCCAGAGCTATATTTTCCAGAATATGAAGTGAAATTGCAAGATGAGGGGCATCCTCATATAATGCTTGCCATATCACCAGCCAATTTGAGTCGAGCGCTCACTCACTTGCGCTCCAATGCTCGTACTTGCAAAATGAACCTAATTAATATACAATTCTCCTGTTTACGCATAGAAATTGAAGTACCCTCACAAACGTCCAATAATATCACAAAAACCGTGCATGATGTGCCTGTTACAATCATACCACGCTCGGATTGGAGTTACTATGAAGTGCCTCAAAAGCCTAAATCGAATTTAGTCCTAAATGTGCCCTCCAATCGTTTGATGCGTGGTCTTATTGATAAAGTCAAGAATCTCTCACCCACTATCATATTTTATGCCACCTCCAATGGTGAAATGAATCTAGTGGCCGAAACAGAAATGGCCACAATTACTACGCGCTATAAAAATTTAGAAATAAAACAAACTGATGCAACCACACAAAAAAGCTCAGGACAACAGATTGAAGCCTCCTGTTCTGTGGATTGCAAAAAGACTTCTTTATTCTTTACAGCCCTACAAGTACCCACTTTAGAGCTTTCCTGTGGCATAGATGACGATCGTCTCATACACATGGAAGTCGATGTAAGACAGGGCATTGCCATACATTCCATTCTACCCGCCGTTTGCATGTGAATTTGTCGAGCTAATCTCCCTAGTATCTTCTCATCTGACATTCAATTGGCATTTCCTATTAACTTTTTCTCTACGTATACTTTTATGGCTTTTTATTAATTCTGTCTGTATGCGGACATTTATTTATTAATTTACTATTCGTTTTTTCTGTATTTTTTTATTTTATTTATCAATATCAATAAAGTGGAAAATATATTTAATATTTACTTAAATTGTTTACTTTACTCTGTAGTATTTTTTCGTTTTGCAATTGTTTTTCTTTATTTTTACAAGTATTTGCCTGAGTTACAGAAACACTGAAGGCTATCTTGACGGTTTTAATTTATACCAACTAGAAAATATTTCGTCTTTGGAACTGTTTCAGCGAAAATGTACTTTAGAAATATTTTGAAACCAAACTACTTTCTAAGATCGTTTCTAGAATAAGTAAGTGAGAAGATTTGAGGGAATCTAGAGCAAGTCGAACAATTTTTATTAACTATTATATCGAGCCCTTAGATTTAAATAATCGTAAGCGACATTTCGTTGAATATCTCTTAAACTATTAGATATAGCGTAGTACAGTAAGCATATTTTTCTTCCATTCTTAAGTAGTTTTCGAATGTGGAAACATCTTTTCGATAGGTTTATATTTACGAAAGTTATACGGATCAATAAGTTTTACATACAATGGTGCTCAACTTTGGCTCAGTGTAGAGGCCACTGTGCTAAAAATGTACATACAAATTGGTCTAAAACTCTAACTACCCATTGGCCGATTAAAAGTTATTGAAGTAAAACTAAAAAACTTCACATACAATACTTTCCACCATAACTTCTAAACCATTTGGAAAACATTTATTTAGTTAGTCGAAAGTAGCAAACTAACAAAGAACAAAAATATGCACCAAAACATTCCCCGATTTTGTTTAATTAAGATTTTTTGTCGCTTACGATCAATATTTTTCCAGTCGCTTGCGATCATTTTAATCTAAGGGCTCGATTTGGGAGATTTATAAAACTGTTTCAGAGCAAGTGTTTTTATTAATTAATCTTCGTCTGCATCATTTTATAAGGTCCACGCAAGAGTTATTAAATGACCTCTTCAGAACAGTTGTAGAGTTAACTCTGTTTCATACAGAAAAAAAGTAATCCTAGGAAAGTGCTGTAAAGTACGCATCCGTGCTGGAATACAGAAGATCCTTATGTATTCTTTTAAAACACCTCTTCAAATCGAAAGGCTAGTTATAGGAAACCTAAGGAAAGTAGGTTAAAACAATTTATAAAGTTGATACTTTAAACGGTTAGGTTAGTGTCGCAGTATTATAATCATTGTAATACTTACTTACTACTTCTTCTGTTATCCTTGACTCCCAGTGGAGCATAGGGCCTCAACCATCCTTTTCTATCAAACTCTATTACGAGATGTTAGGCATACATCATTCCATGAATAGTTTGCTGCTTGTAACTCCGGTTCTTAGAGACGCCGTTCGGCGATGTCCAAGTTATTTTATGGTGGAGCATATGAGGAAAAATTGTGCCACCTACAACCAGTTTACTTTCATAACATAGTTCGATTAATCTTTCTCCGTTGTCGTTTCTTACTCCGACACCGTGCTTACCAATGTAGTGTTCCAAGCCGCTGTTGTTTGAGCCTACTTTGGCGAAATATATTCATCCAACTGCTCAATACATCGTAAAATTCGTCTTTGTCGTTTTCAGATTGGATTTCAGTAGGAGCGTAGACATTGATAATTATAAAATTACGAGCTTTAATCTTAAGTTTTATTACCATTAGCCTCTCATTGATAGGATACCATGCTATCATGGCTTTAGCTATTCTTTTAGTCATCAGAAAGCCCACACCTCTACTATGCTCATCAACCTCCGGGCAACCGGAGTAAAGAAACACAGTATTTTCGTTCCAAACTTTCCCTTGTCCTGTCCATCTTGCTTCTTGCACCGCCAGCAAATCAACTTTATAACTCAAAATTTCACGCCTTAGTTGTTCTAGTTTCCCAGTTTCGTATAGTGTGCGTACGTTCCATGTCGCAAACTTTAAACTTTCTTTCATACCTATATTAGTTTTTATAGTCCGATTTCTTTGGATAGGATTGGTTTTATTCATCAGGATGTTCTTGCATAGATTAGGCATCTCCAAAATCCTTGTGGCAGCTACAGTTTCGTACTTTAACAAGTACAAATATCTAAGACCCTTAGACCAAATACGTTGGAATGGCACCAAGAAAACTCCCCCTTACGTTAGCCCTGACCTAGAATCCCACTCGGGTTGCTTACTGTATCTTCAACTAGGTTGCTCAGGTTTACAGGATGTACCACGAGGAGTTGTGAGTAGGAATTGAATACAGTTATTACCTGTTAGCAGGAAACCCAGGCAACAACTGTATCCCATTTGCCATTTACTTACTTAAATGGCCTAACGCAGTTTTTTTTATCGTTTTTATGAAAGAACTCGCGACACATGTTAGCTAACTACCTAAACGGGGTTTAGCGTAGTTACACGGGTAATAACACGTGGAGGTCAGTGTCCACAGTTGAGATGAAGGATAACCAAGATAAATCTGGGCTTACTAAGTTAAGACCAATCAAACCGATGCTTGGTATCTAACAACCCCTACATCACCACGAGTGCTTTTAATTTCAGCTAATATCACCGCACAGTTTAAAAAAAAATAAAATCCTTATACATATGTTAGTATGTATATAACTCAGAACCGTTCAATTAGTTCAAAGTGTCCCCCTTCAATTTTCTCTTTGCTGTTTTAATTTCACATTGTATTTGCCATAGTCTAATTGCGTATTTGCATTTTGCACTCCTAGTTGTTCATGTTCATGATGACTACACTAAAAATAACACTGATAGCCTTTAATTTCAACACAAAGAAGTCATAAAATAAGGGGCAAATATTTTTTGCATATATTTTTTAACACAGTTTTTAATAAAGAAAAACGAGTATTTCGCAAAAATATCCGAGTCTCGGCAACGAGATCCCTAAGCTCTTCAAAATACATGACTAGTACACCGAACATAACACTTTATTCGCATGTCCAGAACATCAAAATTCCTAAAAATTTTACTTCCCATAAATACAGATGAAGCAATATTTACGAACGCGCGTCTTAGCACACAAAGTATGGTCTCTCGGATATTTAAATCTCCATTCGGAGATTGTATAAAGATGTTTTTTTCATAGCCTAAATAATCCAATAGCTTGATCTACAATGGTCTTTCGGACATTAAAATCGAACCTTCCGCTCGACCCCATTCGGAAATTGTATAAGGATGTATTGCCTTATAACCATAATCTACAAATAAGTTGGTCTTTAATTAAAATAAGTACGAACTGCAAATGATGCTCCATCTTCATTAAAAAAATAAAAGTAGAGAAATAAAGTAGAAATAAAGCATGAACTAATCCTGAACTCGTTTAATAAGATACCACAAATCGTGTGGTGCGATCCGTTCGAAAACATTATACATATTTATAAATCTAGAGAAGTTATTACAGAAACCAAAAGCAATAAGTTTTGATAGGAGTTCCCATGCCAGACTCGCCTAGAAAATATATAACGCCTAGAAAATATATAAAGATAAACCTTTCTTTCTTTATAAGGAAGATCTGATCCGAAATAAAAAAGGTTTAACAGGTATCGGTAAAGCTATCAAATAATTTGCAATTGTGCCATCTGGCACGATAAAACGAATAAACACAAAAGCGGCTTTTATCGTTTCCAAGATAGCATATAACGTTTATATAGTTCGTTTCTGAGACTACACAGAAAACCTAGATATTTCTGGGCCGATTTGATATCACGTCACTATGACAAATTTAATTGAAGGACTTTCAAAGTTTATAAAGTTCTCAATATCCCTAACAACGTGGACCACTGTATATCTAGTCTTACTTACAGAAATGGTCGAGGAAATTTAGGAACTCCATGCGCTTCGATCTTGTGCTCACATTCTCCAATTTCGAAGGCAAGCTTTGAAAGATTTTCCTCTAGTTGATCTTTACATCGAAGTTTCGGACGTAAATCTTCTAACATTAGCTTTTTCATAGTAATTGTTTTTCCAGCAGTGGGTTACTAGCCCGACGCCCTGCCCATACTTGCGGCACATGTTAGCTCACTACATTTACGGTTGTTAACATAGTTCTCCTGGCGACATCACGAAAAAATCATTGTGGACCAAGCTAAGATCAATCAGAACCGTTGCTT
Organism: Stomorhina lunata; assembly: GCA_933228675.1. Classification (NCBI taxonomy): domain Eukaryota; kingdom Metazoa; phylum Arthropoda; class Insecta; order Diptera; family Rhiniidae; genus Stomorhina; species Stomorhina lunata. Next base: position 36,986,831 of record OW121740.1, on the reverse strand, counting down.
TGCATCTAACATCCCCTTCTTGAAAAAACCTTTACTGTGATTATCTCTTGAGTTCCTACTTCCTCTGATGATGACAGTATGGAGGTATACACGGATATATCTAATCAAAAAAGGGGAAATAAAATAAACTTTAAGTTCTAACTGATATATAGAAGGCAGTAACGTGGTTTAAATACCACAGAATATACGACAGAGATATTCGTTTCTGTATCGACAGCCAGGCCGCCATAAAACTCATCTAATATCCATACAACATCTGTTCTCATTTGCGAATGCCGGGCACCACTCAATGCAGCCGCGCACCACTCAATTGCTATATTACCTGCTCACAATAACATACCTGGAACAATATTGAGTATAAACTAGCTTAATCTGGTGCTCCCCTTTGTCCGGAAGAAGTTGACTTATGTCGAGCTTGCCGCAATCTGCCACGCCGGGTGATGTAGGGGATGTTGGATACCAAGCAACGGTTCTGGTTGGTCTTAACTTGGTAAACCTAGACTTATCTTGGTTATCCTTCATCTCAACTGTGGACACTGACTTCCTTGTGGTATCACCCGGGGAACTACGTTAACATCCGTTAATGTAGTGAGCTAATATGTGCCGCGAGTTCTGCCATAAGAACTATACAAATGTGGTTAAGGACGTCGAGCTAAAATTAGAATAAAAACGGCCCCTTATGTTGGAAGAGGACGTCCAAAACTTCGGAAGTCTTTCAAAGCTTGGCCTACGATATTGGAGAATATGCGCACAAGGAATTCTAAAATATGCTCGACCTTTGACCTTAACAGGTTGTAAGTACATATAGGCCTTTAAGCTAAGTAAGTCTTTACATCGCCACCCTCACGGGGCACTGGCTTTTTAGGTCGCATGCCAGAAGACTTAATCTTTATAGTAACGACTACTGCCGCAGTTGGCACTGTCTGTGTCACAGCCCCGCTCTTGCAAATCTAAAGGGTCTTCATGTGGGTTCATCTGTATGTTTTATCTGATATATATATATATTGTAGATAAATGTTCGCAATAAGCCTTTACTATTGATAATCTAGAAATCTTTATTTTCTAGGATATCCCTTACAGGCACCAGAAAGGAACCACTTTAGGACCCAAGTGATGCTTAATAAGTCATCAGCGCCACTTGCCTAAGCTAGCCTAGCTTTATAAATCGGTTCAGTGAATTTTTGATAATTCTTTAAAATAATCGAAATTGAAGAACTAGCCCTTTTCGCATTAGTCCCAATAAGCTTAATGCGTTAATTGATTAACATTTATTGCCAGTCATAATACAGGAAACCTTCCAGTTATACGAGTACATTGAAAGAGCTGTTAAAAGAAAAATAACTTATGGAAGACGTGAGACTTTCATTCGTATAGTGTGCCTTGGAGTTTGCTGACTATCTGCTCATCCACTCCGAATAATTCTAACTACACCTAAAACAAATTTTTTGTCTGCAATATTGCAATACATATTTATTGATTTCAGCTGACCTTTGGCCTTTAATAGTTTTGTAAGCATACTTGGAATAATGTATTCAAAACTACAAATAGTTTCTGGGCTGTTTTACCCTTTAAATATTAGTTTGGGTCACCAGTTTAATGGGCAAGATTTAAAGGGACTCTCAGATTTGACATTTGACAAAATATCTTTTGGTTAACAAATTTTAATGTTTGCATTTTCATCATTTATATTTTTATAGATGTAAATGTAATGCATACATGCAAATTATAACCTCATTTAACTACGTTGGTTGGTTGTTTTCTATAGTCAAAATATAGGTAGATTTTGTCCTAATTTTAAGCCTACATATACATACGTTGATGTCGTCGTAGTCGTCATTTAAGAAGCTCTACATATTACAATGTTACTTACTGTGGCCTCTTTTTTCCTCAAAATCACTCATTTGTAGACGCACACACACACAGATTCAGAGGTCTCAGATGTGCCAATTCACTCGTTTTAAATGAGTGATTTTCATCTTTACGGTTGGTGATTGCGATGATTTTCGTTGTAACAAAATTGCATTACATGAGCATTGTTTGTATAATCGCTCTCTTGTGAATTGCATGTACTCTTTTTGTAATGAGTTGAATTTATTTATTTGAGTGTTTTGCTAGGTTTGCAAAAAGTTTCTCTCAGGTCGTCTTTTTTTTTTGCTAACTTTGCAATTATTATGGATTTTTGTTTTGCAAACATGTGTTTTACTTTATTATGGATAGAAGTACAATTTTGATTTTACTTGTGGGGTTTTTTATTTATAATTTTTGCAACATTTGCAAAAAAAAAAAAAATATTTATGACTCTGCCTTAAACCAGAAATAAAATGAATTTATATTTTGTATCTTTATCCTCAAGATTTTCAAAATAAACATATGCTTAGTTTGTGTTTACTTAGTTGTTTTTTCTTGCATTTCTCTTGATTATTTTACTCTCTTTTTTTATAAATGTCATTTTGTATCAGGGCTGCCAGATACTTTTTGATCACCATCCCCAAATTTTATTTTTTTAGCCCTAAAAATCCCCAATTCATAAAAAAGCGTTGTTGTTCACATTTTTCTATTAAATTAAATGAAGAGATCGATTTTATTAATATAAAATAGTTTTGTTTGGTTGAAATGATTACAAATTTAAATAATATAATATTAGAAATCTAGTATTTCGTAAACTTTAGAATCATCAAATTCTATACATAAATCGTAATTATAAATTTTATACATAAGTCTACTTTTATACCAGTAAAGTTTGGCTTATCAAGTCGTATGAGAAAAAGTTGACGGAATTGAAATTGATAACAAACCTGACCGTACTTTCAAGTTTACGAAATTTTTTAAAATTTGTATGAATATTAAGGAAAATAAAACGGAAACTGATGAAGAAAATGTTCAGGTGTGAACTAATCAAGAGAACCTGATGTGTGTAAAACAGATCTAACTTTTTTGAATTAAATTTGTTAACATTTCAGTTGTCGTTTGAAATTCTTGAGAACAAATTTTGTTATTATTATGTTTTGTTGTTTTTGTTAAATTTATAACTGAAAATACTCGCTCTACATAGGCATTGTTTAAACTTTAAAGGAACCGCTAAGATATTTAAAACTGCTTGACCATGTTCTTTATAGTGATGTTTACCTGCAACTTCTTAAAATTTATAAACTTTTGATAGCATTTTTTCGAATATGGTATTCCAATTTGTAAAAGAAAATTTATTCCATTGAGTTTCGTTGTTATCAATTTGGAGTATTCTCGTCCATTAAACTGTTTGAAACTTCTTTATTAACTACACTGAATTTTGGTTGAGAAATTAGGTTTTTTATATTTTTGCATGTCAAAGTATTTGTTGCTTGAAAATATTTAAATTATATAGTAAAAATAATACCATTTCATTTAACAATTTTTCTAAATAATTTTAGCACTTTATTTTTAAATGTACCTTTCTTGGCTTGTCAGCTTACAGTTTGATAGTTCTTTTCCGAATTCTGACAATCGGATGCAATTTTTATATCAAGAAACGAATCATCCTTTATTACAAAATATTTTCCTTTATTAACAAAATATGAGGTTTAAAATTCATAAGTTAAAATTTCCCCAAAAAATCCCCAACAAATTTGAGTAAATCCCCAACAAAATCCCCAAGCCCCAAAACAACATTTTTCGCCTTTTTGAAGATTGAATAACCCCAACTTTGGGGCCAAAACCCCAAATCTGGCAGCCCTGTTTTGTATTTTATGTTGTGTATTTCAAATCTCAATTATGTACAATATGCAAGTGTTCAACGTGTAGATATTTTACACCTATGATAATTAGCTTAAAGGCAGGTAACTGCTGCCCAGAATTTTTTTAAGAGCTGGGGGTTACTCACTATTGCGATGCGAACGAAAATTCGTTGCCAAAGGTAAATGCGTTAAAGTAGAAATTGGTACTCTGTATCGCTCAGGCAACCGCTTTTGCGAGCAACATTGGCACCGCAATATAAAAAATAACGAAGAATGACAAATTGAAGCGTCAAAACTTGTAAACAAAAACATTTTAAAGAAATTGTTTGTGCAATTCGTGTTTTTGTAAAATAACAAAATAAATGCTTATGGATTCGGTGGCGTTATGGTATATATCGTTACTTTAATATAGAAAAGCCCTAACTAATATTTTTCTTATAGTACAGAAGAGGGGGAAAAAACTAAATAAAATCCTTAGTTTTTAATACACAGACATTTTTTAAACGCAGTTTTTTACTTTATTCTCTAAAGAATTTAATGCAATGATAATTTTTTTTAAATTAAAAAATTTTTATAAAATTTTATAAGATAAATCTTTTAAAAGCAGTTTGAATGAAAAACGACATAGGGCCTTTCTATATTAAAGTAACGATATGTATCGGGTGTTTTTTATTGAGGTATAGAACTTTAAGTTGGCATTACTTTTTTAACTGGCGGCCATTTTGTCAGCCGTCAAGTGATTAATATTTAGTTTGGTTTGCCATTTCATCATGAACAGGTTGACAAAAGAACAACGCTTGCAAATCGTGCAAATTTATTTCGAAAATAATGGTTCAGTTCGCGAAGTTTACCGCAAGCTCCGTCCATTTGATGGTCGACATAATCGTCCATTAGAGCAATTAATTCGGTTAACCATGGATCGTTTTCGCACTACGTTTACTCTATGTGATAATACGCATCCGCAGCGATGTCGAACAGTGCGCACCGAAGAAACAATTGCCGCTGTAGAGCAAAGTGTTGAAGAGGACCCGAATGAATCGATTCGCCACCGTGCACAGCAATTGGAGCTTTGTCCATCAACTTTATGGAAGATTTTGCGCAAAGATCTTGGCTTGCGACCTTACAAGATCCAGCTTGTGCAAGAATTAAAGCCGCGAGACCATGCAATGCGTCGTGATTTTGGTGTATGGGCCGAAAATGAGATTGATCTCGATGCGGATTTTCATCGCAAAATTTTGTTCAGTGATGAGGCTCATTTTTGGTTGAATGGCTACGTCAACAAGCAAAATTGCCGCATTTGGAGTGAAGAGAATCCACATGAGACCCTTGAGACGCCATTACATCCACAAAAACTGACTGTTTGGTGTGCTCTATGGGCTGGTGGAGTCATTGGGCCATACTTCTTCCGAAATATTGCTGGAGAGTCAGTTACCATAAATGGAGACCGGTATAGAGCCATGATAACCGACTATTTTGTTCCCCAATTGGATGGCATGAATGTGGATGAGTTGTGGTTCCAACAAGACGGCGCTACATGCCACACAGCGCACGTCACAATTGATTTATTGAAGGAAACATTCGATGAGCGCATAATTTCGCGGAATGGACCTGTCAATTGGCCACCAAGATCGTGCGATTTGACACCACTGGATTGTTTTCTTTGGGGATATGTGAAGTCGCTCGTCTACGCCAACAAACCAGAAACGTTAGGGGACTTGAAAGCCAACATTCGTGGCGTTATTGCCAACATACGGCCCCATATGCTCGAAAAAGTAGTTGAAAATTGGACCTATAGAATTGGCTTTATTCGAGCCAGCCGCGGCGGCCACATGCCCGAAATCATATTTAAACATTAATGGCATAAAATTATCCTTCCAATAAAGCCAAATTGATGGACATTAAAACGATTTTCTTGTGTTTTATTTCAATTCGAAGTTCTATACCTCTAAAAAAAACAGCCATTACTTATATATATACATATACTATCCCTAAATGACCACAGGTAAGAATAGGTACATATCATGTTCAAAGCGTTTTCAAACATTTCATTCTTATAGCTTTTATAATTCCAAAGAAATCCATAGCAATTCCAAATGCAATAAAAGTGACCGCTGCTTTGAAATTACTTGGCCAAGGCGGATACCAACACCAAATTGGCTAAGACCACCTCTTAGGATTATCGCAGCAACCTATGTCGCGTTGCTTTCCAAAGGTTTGCGAATATCTGCCCAATAGACTTAAGATCGTCAGTAAGTTTTGTCCACAAAATGATGGCTTACTTACATGATGGGTTTCATTTGCGTTTGATATTGTGTTAGCGCAAGAAATTTCAGCTTAACGTACTAATTTGACATACGCTTTCGAATTACAGAGTGCGGTGATGCCACATACACAAAAATTAGGTGCGAAGGAAAAATATGACAACACAATAAAGATTACAAATTCTTTGATTATGCACCATTTTTCTTTTGCATCTCAATAGAGAGTAACCCCCTGTCTCCAATACTGGTGGAAAATCTAGAGATTTTTACATGTGTGAGATTTATTGGTTGTATCAGAAATAGCTTTGGCTCTCTTTTAATAAAGATTACATTTTAAATTGCTAGTGATTGGCTCTATATTGCAAACTTAGGGGAGACTGGGACATCTTCGTAATTGGAACACATTCGTCAATGAGGGTAAGGATGGAATGCTCTTATTGTACCTACCTGTCGATATTTACCGCTAATATAGATTAGTCCATAAGTTTTACGTATAATCTTAATCTCAAAAACTCCAAGAATAGCTTTAGCTGCTTCTGCAAATACCCATTATTCAGCGTCATATACTAGGTATACTTTTTTATTTTATTTAATATAGCTCGATACACTTATTCCAGCGATTTTCCAACTTCTTGATCCCGTCTGAGTAATTTTTCAGAAGGTCTGCAAAATTGTCCTCCGTGACGTCGATGATTTCCTTGCGTAAACTTAATTTTTTATTGATGATCTTTTTAGGTTAAGAAATAGATAATAGTCCGTGGGAGCTAAATCAAGCGAATATGAAGGATTCGATAGAAATTGGAGCCGTGGTAGCGATGCTTTTGTCTTGCAGACACAAGCTTTTTTCGCTTCATGTAAGTCCATTTTGCAGTGATTTCAAAGGCTGTAATTTTTTTTTCGAGGTATGACTATGAAGGGTATGCCATGTCAATCTCAGAAAACCGACGCCATAAACTTACTTACCCATTGGGCCTGGGCTTCATTCAGTCCATTACCGTTCACTCATGCTGTTCTTTGTTGTGTAATAGTGGATCCAGATTTCAACAGTCCAAATACTCTTTTAAAGTACTCGTGTTTTAGGTCAGTAGTGAGCGTGCGCTAGTTATACGGCAGGATAACTTTTTCATATGCAGAAAATATTTAATAAAATATGGCGTGTGCGCTCAGTACTATTCTTTGTGGTATCTGCTGCCTCGCGCACCTTTCCTGTCAGTCAACACAATTTCACGTATATTTTTGACGTCGTCTTCTGTATTTGCATCTGAGGGCCTGCCGCTGCGGATTTGATCAGTAGTGAAGTTGCGGCCACCACGAAACTCTCGAAATCAATATTTGACGATGTAATCTAAAGGAGCATTAGCCCCATAGGTTTTATGAGAGAACGAAAAACTAAATGCTACTATTCACAACCTTCAGCCCAACCACATGCCTTTCAATCAGACAGTGCCCTTTAATCTAATTATGACCAGAGGTAGCCAAAGCCTAATCGTATTTAGTGCATCGGACGAATGTGGTACGAAACGGCACGTGAAACACAGACTTGCCTTTTAATAGACGCTTTCAAGTATCCTGCGTTACGTGGATTTCTGCAAGATTTATGCTTTATCGCTTTGAGAAACCAGTGAACAATACTACACATTTTTCAATTCCGTATTGCACATGTATAGTGAAACCGTGGCCTTTTCAGCTCTGTCTATGATGATAAGCCTATAATTTATCCTCATCAGAAATTTTCTAAGGTATTTGTCACAGTCTGCGAAAGGTGTATTAATGACCGCTACCAGAAAGTCTTATTAATATTTATTTGATATTTCGATACTTCACTGTTAATATAATTTTGGAAGTACCAAAATTAAAAGAGCAACAATGACTAAATCCTCTTTCCCAAATTTATGTCACCCTAAATAAACCTTCAGGAGTGTATTTCACTGCATGACAAATTCAACAGACATACACAGAGCAACAGAAGAAGGGAAGACATTGAATTTGCCTCTGGTTATACTAAGTATATTTGTATTCTTTTGTGGTTCACCCTTAGAATATTGATGTATTATGGTATGATTTTTATTTTTTTTTTTTATTATTTATGCCTTTTTCCATTTCAAAAAGGAACAAAATACTTTTTTGTTGAACAAAACAAACCTGTATGTCTGCTAAAAGACGTCGGCGACAACGACTAATCTCTAATGGAGAAGAAGTCTGAGCTTTGAAATGTTTTTATTATATTTTATGTACGAGGACCATCGTGAATTTTGGTGTACCTTTTTATTAAACACTCTTTCTATTATTTGTTATCTACTTTTAACGGATTTTAGAAAATTTCTAATTTGATAGGTGCAGGTTCAATTGAACTGCGACGGGAAAGCGTGCTCAATATAGCGTATTCCAGTAGGGGACTTTACCATCGCGATGCCAAAGTCCCCGATCGATGCATCGGTCTAAACAAATGGCAATCAGAAGTTGCTATAAGGCTGGGCTATAATGCGGGTGAGAAAAACTTCCCAACAACTGTTTTCCAAATATTTTTTGTCTGGTCTTGCAACATGTGGTCAAGCGTTGTTATGATAGAAGATTATGGCCTCGTATCTAGTCGAAAAAAATACGTTTAAGAAATGACGATATGTGTAGATGGTGCAACGAAGAAGAAGAAGAAGATACATACCACTTCCTTTGTCAATGTGTTGCACTATCTAACAATAGATTTAAATATTTTGATTTTTACTTTTTTCAGAATCTAGAAGATCTAATGAACGTGCATCCTCTAAAGATGATAAAACATATCAAATTGTCGAAGCTCTATGTGGACTGATAAAGAACACAAAAAACGTGCTAACTGTTGGAATGCTTCTGGAAATGAAGCTACTTAGTCGATGACGCACTATGGATCAACACCCATGGTCTTGTGTTTAATCTCACAGTCTTCTGTGATGTCCTCTAATCTAATCTAGTCGAATACTCTGATCGTTTCTCATTGATTGCTATCTCCCAAAGGAATCAATTTTCTTTAATACAAGCCTCCTGTGATCGTCTGACCCAATTTTAATAGTTCATAATACAAAACACCCTTCTGTTCCCACCAAATATAGAGCATTACCTTACCGTAGCTGGTTGGCCACGGTAAGGTAATAGGTTTCATGAGCAAATGTGGAACAATTACCATAATAATTTAAAATGCTGGTCAAAAGTTTCTAGTTTTGTCAAATTTTGTTGCTCTACCTTTTTTCGTTTCGGTGTTATCGTGCTTTCATGCAGAGTCCCACTTTTACGTTTGATTTTTGTTTCCGTAAGTGGTTTATATGGGAACTATATCCAAGTATGAACCGGTTTCGTCTAATTTCTATTCTTGCCAAATTGTTGTTGTCATAGCTCCTTCCTAAAGACGGCACGAAAGCTCCGAAACGGCCGAGGGAGGCTCAATTACTCAGAAAGGTTATAGCGTCGGTTTTCTGGGATTGTCATGGCATACTTCTCGAAAAAGGAAAGACAATGCGTAGGCGCACAAGAACATCGCAACCACAGCTTAAATCAATGGCTTAAGCCTCCAATTGCTATTGCAGCCACCGTATTCGTCCGATTTGGCTCTCTTAGATTAATTTCTCTTTCCAAACCCCAAAAGATGGGTCATCAATGAACAAATTTCAGTTCACGCGAGGAAATTTTCGACGCCACGGAGGAGTATTTTGCAGACCGTCCAGAAAATTACTTTACGGACGGGATTAAGCAGTTGGAAAATTGCTGAAACAAGTGTATCGAGATAAAAGGGGACTAAATTCTTTCTAATTCCGCCAAATTTAAAGAATTTTTTCTTCTTAACTTCCCAATCTAAAATTGTGACGGTCAATCCAAAACTTGCACATCATGGTCGCTTAGGTAGTTACGAACCAAGCGACCAGATCGTTTCGGTTCATACTCGTAGTCTTGTTAAAATATGCTGTTTGAGAGCATTTTTTCCAGAAGATGTGTGGGGACATGTTTTATTCTAGGATCTCACAGTATTTAGTGACATTCATAATACCAGCGATTTTAAACAGCGGACAAACTCCGTCACGAGAAAACGCACGTACTAATAAATTACTTTAAATAAAGAATTTCTGTGAACAACAAAAGTAACCTACACCATTAGTGAACCTCTGTCATGTTGTACTGTAGGTAGCTGATATCTCGGAGAATATATCTGCTTGCTTATGTGGTTTAAGAATACATTTTATTCCCACAGAAGCAAAAAGATTAAATTTACTCTCCTCATCACTCCACAGCACTTTTGCCCACTGTTCATTTGGCCAAATTTGATACCGCTTCGCAAAGTCAAGGTGCTTGATTTTTTTGGCCTTAGTTATTAGCGGTTTCTTTGCGGGACGTCTGGCAAATAAATTGGCAATCTAATGTACTATTGCACTCTAATGGAAATACCTATTTGCTCATCAGCAAAATTTAGTAACGGCCACATTCATTCTTGGAACAGTTTCAACGAGTCTAATCATTTGGCAATCTTTGCTCTGGGTAGGTTTTCTTGGGCAACCGCTTTCCTGTTCGAAATTTGGACGCAATTAGGTAAAAAAAAATGATTGTAAATCAACAAAATATAAAATAGGGTAGGATCATATTACTCTGTTTTAGAAAATATTGTTACACACATGAAAAATCCAATTACCCTGCAAGCAACTCAGTTAACTTTAAGCAAATTTAAAGTGAATATTTCATCAATTAATTGTGGTTGATGCTTGGATTAAGAAAAGAAAAGTGACTATTTTAACATGGCGATGTCATTGAAGGTAGTCACTGTCCGACCTTGCATGACTTTTCAACTAACTTAAAATTAGTTTTTTATTAGTTAGTTAATAGGCAAAAAGGGGAAAAAGAGGAAAGTAACATTCTGGGTTACCTTCTTTGGAAAGGAGATAGTAGAGAAGCCAAAGGTGGTGGTGAGAAGGAGTGATAAATCTTTATATTATTCAACACTTTACAACTGAAATTGATGTTGCCGAGACCGGGAATCGAACCGAGGATGAATATGAATGTTATGCTTAGTAGTCGACGTGCTAACCAACAAAGTTACAGCACTAAAAAAATGGAAAAGAAAATATCTTATTATTAGTTATAAATAAAAAAATCAGAAGTCAAAATAGTAGACAAGCATAAAGGTTCAGTAGAACAAAGTTCCATTGCCGCTTGAAATTTTACAAATCAAAAAACAGCTGATTGCCGCCCGCAGCCGCTTGCCGCGTGCATTGGCCTTCTACCTTAAATACTAAAAATAGAATAACTTCACCCCACAGAACATGATATTACTTACCTACTTTCTTAAATGGCCTGTAATTACAACCTGTTTAGGTCAAAGGTAGAGTATATTTTAGAATTCCATGCACCTCTATCTTGTGCGCATATTCTCCAATTTCGTATACCAAGTTTCGAAAGATTTTCTTCTACTTGGTCTTTCCATCGAAGTTTTGGACGCCCTCTTCTACACGTTCCCTCTGGATCATTATCGAACACTTTTCTTGCCGGAGTATTTTCATCATTCGCACATGTCCTAGCCAACGCACACGCTGTTGCTTAATGCGTTTTAATATATCTATGTCAGCGTATAACTCATACAGCTCATGGTTCGTTCGATGTCGATACTCATTGTTGACGCAGACTAGTCCAAAGATTTTTCGTAGAATTTTACTCTCAAACACTCCAAGGATAGCTTCATCTGTCTGTGCAAGAGCCAATGATTCAGCACCATACAATAACACGGGAAGTATAAGCGTTTTATAGAGCGTGATTTTAGTTCTTACGAAGAATACTTTATTTCTTAGCTGTTTGCTTAGTCCAAAAAAGCATCGATTGGCAAGTATGATTCTACGTTTGATTTCGAAGCTTTACAAAGGTATACAAGTTCTTTTACAAACTCGGAGCTATAGTTCTCAACGGACATATGTGGTCCAATTCTACAGCTAGACCTATTTTGTTTGATTCCTTCTCGATATTGGAAAAGGCTGCAGTTACCTCGCGTAAAGTGAATCCCATAATATCAATGTCATCGGCAAACGCGAGTAGCATATGTTTTCTATTGAAAATTGTACCTGTTGTATTAACTTCTGCATCTCGCAAGATTTTCTCTCACACAATATTGAAAAGGTCAAAAGATAAACTGTCACCTTGTCTGAATCCCCGTTTAGTTATGAAGGACTCTGATAGGTGCTTACCTATCTTAACAGATGATCTTGTATTAGTTAGTATCATCCTGCATAACTTTATTAGCTTCGTAGAGATGCCGAACTCAGACATTGCTTCAAACACCTTCTTCCGTATCGGGCTGTCAAAAGCTGCTTTGTAGTCAACAAAGAGATGATACGTATCTATTTGTTTCTCTTGGGTCTTCTCTAGGATTTGACGTAAAGTAAAGATCTGGTCAGTGGTTGATTTACCTGGTCTAAAGCCACATTGGTATGTCCCAATTATTTCGTTAACTTTGGGCTTTAGCCTTTCACACAGTATGGTCGATAGAGTCTTATATGCAATTCAGAGGAGGCTTATCCCTCTATAATTTGCACATACAGTTTTATCTCCTTTTTTGTGGACAGAACATGATCACACTGGAAATTTCTGCATGACTTTGTAGTTAGATTGTAGTTAGTTACTAAAAAGTTGACCATATGACCAATGGATTATTTTCGAAGTCGACTTTCTATTTGATTGCAGGGTACTTTCTTTCGTTGATGGACCCAAATATACAGAAAAATGTAAATAAACCTATTTCGCACAAACTACCCTCGTATTGAATTTTTTTTATCCAAACATTCGTCTGCTGCCAGTTTAATGATTTTTGCCTTTTATTATTCTTTTTTGCGTAGAATGGAGTGGAGCGATGGATTGAGAGTTCGTTTCGTTTTTCAGAGTTTGCACTTTCAATTCTTTTCATATTTTTTTCCTGTTTATTTTTATCGGGTTCTTTGTCTTTTGGCGATGGAGTCACTAGTAGGCAGACAGTCTTACATTAAAGGGAATTGTCAGTCTGTCTCGTTATGTTTGGTCTTTTTTTTTTGTCGATTATGCTGTTGCTGTAGATTTATTTTTAAGGTCTTACTTCCCCAAAAACACTTTGTTATTATTTTTAATACTCCCTAAGTTTTTGTGGGTTTCAGTCTGTCTGTCCAACCCTCCGTCCGTCCGTCCAACCATTCGTCTGTTTGTTTTTATTTATTTGCTTTTTGTTGCATTAACTTTTTGTTTATGTTGTTATTATTTTCATTTTCTTCCTCTGCTGTTTTTTTTTCTCTACAACTTCTTCCTTGTGTTGTTTTGTTGTCCATTAAACCCAACCAGTTGTTGTTGGTTGTACCCAAACTCTTCTACTTGTGGAGCAGTAGTAGCAGCCACATCAGGCAGATTCGTTGAAATTGAAAACTTTTCAATATCCATAAAACATACAAAATATAGGTAGTTTTTGGATTTTGTTGTTAATCTTTTCAGTTTTTTTTTGCTCAAACTTTAAACTTGTTTCTCTTGTTTTGTCTGAAGGTTTTCTTTCTTTTTTGTTTCCAATTTTTTTTTTTTTTTTGTTATAAACTTTTCATGTTTTGAGTGCTTTTAATTTGCTTTATTTGTTATTTTCCTTCTATTCGTATAAATGATGAATTTTCACTTTGTTTCAGTTTTTCAAAAGTGGTTGAATTATTAAAACTGAAGTTTTATTTGAATTTTTCTTTTGGAAAAATCATTAAAGCTGAACTATTATTCAAATAAGATTGTAGCAATAAACATAAATTTTGTACACAAATATTTGTATATATGTATGTACCCAGGTACTATGTACCACCACCAGTTAGTCATCTAATGAAGACTTCCACGAATTGCCGTGTGGACTCGTTTTGTATATCTATCATTAATATTATATTTAGAACAAAACTTACTTCCCTATGTTGTCATAGCAAATTTGTTTCTATATAAAGATATGCGAGGAGTACTATCAGGAACTGGCAAGACTAATGTCAATAGCTAAAATCTGGCAACCTTATGATAAGGTTTGTCATTTTTGTATTACAAACGCATTTTGGGTTCATAGCAAGTTTGTCTTGTCACTTATTGTGAGTTAGAGGCATCCTTGCGCATTAATTTCACTTCAATATATTCGATTATGCATGAACTCTTAGTTGATAACAAAATTTGTTCTCATTAGATATCCCATAATTTATCAAAAGGAGTTATTAAAAAATCGTGTGGGAATTCCAAGACGACGAAAAGTTCGTGAAAGAAGCACTGTGAAGCAATAGCTTGATTTTTCAGCCATTGTTTCGCTTGAGCAACGTAGAACTGTCAATTGTAAGAGGTCTGTCGGAAGTCTTCGGAGAAATTCGTAAAACTAACAATGTGAACTTTCACATATCTCGGCAAAGAAGTGAATTTTTATACACACAATCACTACCAAGATTGTCATTCCATTTGTTGTTCCCATTATATTGTCTCAAAGTCCAAAAAGGATTTATGTATGTGTGTTTAAGGCACGATAAGACCTTAACGGAAAGAGCTAGGTCAATAAAATTTGGCTAGAACATTCCTCATTTCTTGGAAAATGTTGGTATTGAAATTGGGCGAAATCGGCGCTCAATTGACTATAACACCCATTTAAACTGCTTACGGAAACAGGAAAAACTACTACAAAGGGGGGTTCTCTCTTTCAGTCAGTTGAAGGCACGATAAAAAAAAAGTTAGAGTAACAAAATTTGACAATAGAATTTCTGATTTCTTGAAAATATTTGGTATTCAAATTAGGCGAAATCGGTTCACATTTGATTATAGCTCATCACTGATAAATTAATTCTGATAAATTAAATCAAATTTTAATAGATATTTGGAGCAGTAAAAATATTGAATTGTTCATTTATCCTCCTTACAGTACTAATTTGGCACCCAATGGCTTCTTTTTTGTTCCGAATATCAAAGGTAAACTGAGTGGTCAACGATTTACGTACGCGTTCAAAAACTGAATTTTAGAGGTGTCTCAAGACACTCCTTAAAAAGTAATCACACATTCTTTTCAATCCCTATAATAATGTCCAATTTTGTGCGGGGTCACCTCAGAAGAAGTCTTTTTTTTCGTTGGGCTGTTACTGGCAATGAAAAGTTGACACATTACGGTACAAACGCATAAAGTCAATCCAACGCCGAATATTCATAACTGTGTTCTGTATTTGGTGGATCAGAAGGAAAGTTTTGTATTTTGAGCTGTTGAAATCGGGGCAGATGATCACAAGGGAGCTCTACCGAAGGCAATAGACTTATTTGAAGAAAGTAATCAACGAAAAACGAGCATGATATTTTTTTTGGAAAGCTGTGGGAAGTTTTGGCTCATATTATTTTACACCGATTTAGAAAACCGAGGCACCTAAATGCTTCTTTCGACACATGAAAAACTACACTAAACACTAGATTATTATGTCCAGAACACCAAGAGTGTTAACAAACAACATTGAGTCTTCCGGACATTAAAATCGACTAAATTTGCAAGACCCTATTCAGAGACTAAGATCCCGGTTTAACGTTTCAATTATATGTTGCCGCATGGCCCCAATCTCCAAAAGCCTTGGTCTATAATTGAATGAATATGAGTGATATAAATATGTTGT
The DNA here is from genome assembly GCA_933228675.1 of Stomorhina lunata. NCBI lineage: Eukaryota > Metazoa > Arthropoda > Insecta > Diptera > Rhiniidae > Stomorhina > Stomorhina lunata. The sequence continues at coordinate 36,971,249 of OW121740.1, read as the reverse complement.
TGCAAAAGAGAAGATAGGGTTAAAAGTAGGAGTAGGAGAAAGAATGGAGCCTTGCGCTACCCCTGAATTAATCTTGAACTCGTTTGTGGATCCTATCTATTACAACCCGTAAAGAGCGATCCCTGTGGAAGCTCGATATCGAGAAAAGTGATTACCAAAACTAACAAGTTTTGATAGGAGTGTACCATGTCAAACTCTATCAAACGCCTTGGAAATATTTTAAGCTACATTTTCCGATAGGAAGGTCATCAAGTCTTCCGTAGAACGTCAACTAGGAAATCTGCACTGTCGGTCGCTTAGTAGGTTGTTAGACCCCAGATAATTAACAAGATGATAGTTAACCACACATAATTTTGAAGAGTGCAGAACAAATTGTAAATGGTTGGTAATTTTATGGGTTTTTAGCCTCTTCTTTTTTGGGGATTGGCGTAACAGCATTCTCGCAACAAAGAGAATATTCTGCGGCATGGTATAATGTGCATGGTATAATGTGGTTGGCTTCTGAACGAGCTAATGCCGTAGATAGAGCACTGCTTCGAGACTAGTTATTTAAGACTTATTTAAGTTGAGGTCCGCTAAAACCCTTTTAACTGCACGTGCCGATAGAATATTTTACGAATAGTTACTAATACACTCTTAAGTAGGTAGTGATTGATTGCTTTCCGACAAGCGGGAATTACTTGCAAAAAGTTCAGTAAAGAGGTTAGCTTTATGAATCGGGTCCATGAATACTTGATCATTCTATAAAAGGGTCGGAATTTAAAAACTAGCATAATCAAGGGTCGGGGTAAAGAGAGCAGAACAAAAAAATAGTCGGCAGAGTTGCCTTTTTCTATACTTTTAACTAAAATAGGTATTTTTTCAATGTGTAGTTCTAACGTTTTGAAAAGAAAAAGTTATCTACTCCATTTTGTTTTAAATATTTTTTATCAAAAATTTTTCAATAGAAAATTTTTTTATCAAAAATTTTCTATAGGAATTTTTTTTTATCAAAAATTTTTCTATAGGAAATATTTTTATCAAAAATTTTTCTATAGTTTCTATTTTTTTTTTATCAAAAATGTTTGTATTGAAAATTTTTTTATCAAAAATTTTTCTATAGAAAATTTTTTCATCAAATATTTTTCTATAGAAAATTTTTTTATTAAATATTTTTCTATAGAAAATCTTTTTATCAAAAATTTTTCTATTGAAAATTTTTTTTATCAAAAATTTTTCTATAGAAAATTTTTTATCAAAAATTTTTTTATAGAAAATTTTTTTTTCAAAATTTTTGCTATAGAAAATTTTTGTTAAAAATTTTTCTATAGAAAATTTTTCTATAGAAAATTTTTTTATCAAAATTTTTGCTATAGAAAATTTTTTGTTAAAAATTTTTCTATTTTTTTTCTATAGAAAATTTTCTTTCTATAGAAAATTTTCTTTCTATAGAACATTTTTTTTCTATAGAAAATTTTTAAAATAAACCTCTGTTTATTTTAAACATCTTAAACAAATGTAACAGATTCAAATGCGAATAATCATTCTTTTTGGAAATTTTTTTATAAAAAATTTTTCTATAGAAAATTTGTTCATCAAATATTTTTCTATAGAAAATTTTTTTATCAAATATTTTTCTATAGAAAATCTTTTTATCAAATATTTTTTTATAGAAATTTTTTTTATCAAAAATTTTGAAAATGTTTGGATATCAACATATTTTTATCGAAAATTTTTACAGAACAATATTTTTATCGAAAAATTTTCCAACGAAAAATATTTTTATTAAAATTTTTTCTATAAAAAAATGTTTGGATCGAAAATATCTAAAATTGTTTAATATTAGAATTTATTTCTGTTTTGAAAAATATTCCCAAAATTTACAAAAATATTTCCAATGTTTATAAAAATAATAGTGTCGTGGTAACAATGTTTGAGATTATATTTCTTTGTTCTCGCGAACCATGTATTTTGTTGTTATAAATTAGATTTTGATTTGTTTCTTGTGTATTTTGTTTTTGTATTTCTTTAACAAAGCGGCACCAACCGACTCTGTTAACATCCAAATTCCAACTGAATGATTTTAATACTCATTTTCACGAGTTTTGTTCTTTTTTTTTTGATCGTGGTATTTACTAAAATTACATAAAATTCATCGGCTACTGGTGGTATGGGCTTTATTCATTTATCGAATGACCAAAAGCTTTTACTGCCCGAAAAGCTTTTTAGCACCAAGACGCTGCTCGTGTAGAGTATTTTCATTACCTTGATATACGAAAATCTCGGCTGTTTGCATCTACCGTTTGTTTTGATTGATACAGAACTCCTTACTCGAACCCCGACGTAGTCACATACAGGAGTCAATTGACTGTTGTAAATTGATAGAGTTGTCATTTTAATAAAAGTATACTTACTTATTGATATATCCTCGTATCAAATGTGCATTTGGGCACTTCCTGTTAGGTTATCGAATAAACACACATACTTCCATAAACATTATACCTATACAATAAAGCAGTTGTGTATATGTCATTAATTTTCTTTTATCTCTATCTTTCTTTCTCTATTTGAATTTCTCTATAGAAAATCTCCAATTTTCTCTAAAAATGTAGGTATTTACTTGTACCCGTCGCAATAATAAATTAAAAATATTGCAAAATCGATTTAAATGACTGACACACTTACGACGATCGTACAAATTGTATACGACGTAAAATATTTTTTCGAAAACATTTAAGGCTTTCGAAGCTAAACCTGTCAGTTCCACCTTATTTTTATTTATTTATAATTTAGACAATATTTTCATATATATATGTTTTTTTTAGACCATAAACTAGTTCTTGCATTTGATTAAAGCTCCTCCAAGTTGTAGATTTTGTTTTTGTAGTCAATGTTTTATTTTGTTTATGCATGTGTGAACTTTATATATCATGGACATAGTTATGTATAAAGATATACATACATAGTTGTAGCTATGTACTTGAGAATTTATATACATTTATATGTACTTTAAGCTTTGTATATAATACAAAAAACTGCATATAATTATACCAACAAATATGTATATGAGCAACACTTTTTTTATATTTATAACAAGTAAATACTTGAGTATATATGTACATATTTATGTATAAGTAACTTTTATGGAAGTATGTGTAGATGCACATGACATACATACAAAAACCATTGAAAAATTAAAAAAATATATATATATAAAACAACCCACATGCGAACATATAAAAAATATCACCATCATCATACAAAAAAAAATGTGAATGAAAAAAATGGTTACAAGTAACAGAGGAAAAGCTCCCCTAGACAATCGCTGAAAAATAATAAGATCTAGGGAATGATTTAGTTTATAGTTTAACTTAACTTTAACACTAACAAAAGCTAACGATTAAAATCGATTTTAGCAATGAAGATATTTTCACACATTTATATTATAGTACCTGGTAGACCGAGCCTTGCTCGGAGCTTTATGATAAGCATTTTGAGGAAAATTTTAAAGTTTTTATATATTTTATATTATAAAGTGCTAAAATAAATTTAGAGGAAAGACATTGTAGAAATATTAAGTTAATTTTGAATTATTTGATTTATTTTGTCCGACCAACACATAGTTTGCATAGTTTACAGTTTAACTCATTTTGAATAATTTTGGAAATTATTCATATCAACAGAAACCTCTGTCGACTCATGCGCAACAACTTTGCTAAAGATTATAGTCTGATCAAATGCACAGTTTACGATTTAATTCATTTTGAGTAGTTTTCTGTGGCGCCACCTGTCGGACTTTGCTTATTCCAATTCATAAACCTTCTTCGGCTTATCCGTAACAACTTTGCTGAAGATTATAGCGTGATTAAATGTACAGCATACGATTAAATTGACTTTGAGTAAATTTCAGTAGCGCCACCTGTCGAAATTTCTTCATACCAACTAAGAAACCTTCGTCGGCTCATGTGCAACAACTTTGCTAAAGATTGTAGCATGATTAAATGTACAGATTACGATTAAATTGACTTTGAGTAAGTTTCTGTAGCGCCACCTGTCGGAAATTATTCATACCAACTAAAAAGCCTTCGTCGGCTCATGCGCTACAACTTTGCTAAAGATCATAGCATGATCAAATGTACAGTTTACGATTTAACTAATTTTTAGTAATTTTCAGTGGCGCCATCTGTCGGAAATTAGTCTCATCAGTTTAAAAACCTTCGTCGGCTTATCCGCAACATCTTCGCTAAAGAGCATAACATGATCAAATTCACAGTTTACTATTCTATAAAGAACATACATACAGACAAACATTCATTTGTTTAAAATAATACTAATTTTTCCCCCTTTTTTTTCCCTAATTTCTAAAAGTTCCATATGTATATTTGGTACTTTTTTGGTGCCAATTGAATTCGGTACATTTTTTTAAAACGCATTTAACATAATGTATAATGTTCCTATTCATATTACTTTGGAGATGTTAAGTTTTTTGACCCATTTTGGCTCCAAATTAAAAAAAGTACCAAATACGTGTTTCATGTTTTTTTTTACATCTATTGATTGCAGTACCAAGTTTCTTTCTATATTCTTTAGTTTAAAATATAAGAGTGGGTTAAAAAGGTGCCAAAAAAACTATTTTCACCCTTTTTTACCCCCTATCGGACATAATTTCAAAAAAGTACCAAACACCTGTCCGCTTATTTTCAAAGATGTTTAAAACGTAATTAATTTTGTTTCTATATCTATTACTTTTGGAGACATAGCGTTTTCGATTTTTTCCCCTTTTTACCCGTTTTTACCCTCTTAGAGGTAAAAGTTCCAAAAGTCCCTTCTTCTTCGACCTATACATCAAAAAAGATACCCACTGTCCAAATTTTATCAAAATCGTTAGAGCCGTTTTCGAGATAGCCATTATATATATATATATATATATATATATATATCAAATGTTCGCTTGACTGCGAACATTTGACTCATCCTTGCACGGTCAGGCTTTCATTTGTTTCGGCTCTTAAATCCTTAAATGGTAAAACTTTTGATAGTGACGAGGCTATAAAATCGCACTTGGTTCAGTTTTTGAAGATAAAGGCCAAAAGTTCTATGGGATGGGTATATCCATGCTGCCGGAAAGATGGCGAAAGGTCATCCAACAAAATGAAAATTATATAATTGATTAAAGTTCTTTCCAAAATTTAAAAAAAATGTGATTACTTTCTTTTAAAAAATGGCCGGCTTCATTTACGCCAATCTAATATTGAAGTTGAAGTCAGCAGTTTTTTAGTTAGTTTTTTAGTAGTTTTTGGATAACTCAGTAGTTTTAGAATGACTCAACAATTTTAGGATGAGTCAGCAGTTTTAGGATAACTCGGCTGTTTTATCTTGACTCAACAGTTTTAGAATGACATAGCAGCTTTAGGATGAGTCATCAGATTTAGGATGACTCAACAAAATTTTAACATTTTAGCTAAAATGTTGAATCTAAAAAATCTGATATAATTTTGAAGGTTAGTACCAACTAAAAAAGAGGTGAATGCTATATAACTGAGTGTGCCCAAATGTTGGCGATGAGAGCTATTTTCGAAAAACTTTTTTTCAAGAGCCACAATAGTTAAGTGTTGGACCTCCGAGGTTTAAGTATATTAAAGTTTTTTCATTAACGTTCCTTTTGGATTCCATTTCGAAGATCCTCGCGAGTTGTCCGAGGTGATGGTGATTTTATTGACCATAATTCATCCAGGCTTCGTCATTTGAGTCACATAACTTCTAAAGGCCAATATGTTGAGTTATTCTAGTTAATGAACCCATGAACACGTTATGCGTGTTGAAGGGCATCAACACCCTTGACCATTTCCTGACGATTATGAAGTCAAGTTTTTTATACCGCTTAGAAAATCCGAAACTTGTAGATAAAAGTTAAAATAAACGCTTATGAAAGTCAAGCGTACGAAAAAGTTCGTTGGGCTAAGATCAATAAATTTTATAGGCAAACTGTGATTCCTCGACAATAACGTAAAGGCCTCGTCGGAAATGGTTTCTAATGTTATAAAGCAGGGAATACAAATGTTTATCCCAGTGAAAAATATTTCTATTAGACCTAAGTTGAAAATGTCTTTTAATCAGACTATAAAGCCTTCAGTGTAATACTGAGAGGGAGATTTCAGTAATTAAACAAAATCCAGTTAATTCACTCTACGATATTACATGTGATCCAGAGTTTTGTACGCCGTACGATCTAGTTTAGGGTCCAGAATATGAACTTAACATTATTCGAGACTATTTTAAGTTTATCAAACGGCTATCAAGCTATGATCCAAACCTTGATAACATCACGATCAAGACTATGAAAAAGAGCTAGATTATAATAGAGTTTACTCTGATCTCTGATCGAGATTAGAATCCAGACTATAATCTAAACATTATTTTTGATTGTTCCACTCAAACAGTGATAAAACTATGATCCAGATTTTGATCCGAACAATCCAGACTATAATCTACAAAATTACATAGTTTATGATGGAGTTTGCTCTGGGTTCTGATCTACATAATAATATCGAAAAGATTAAGAACTATTACTTAGACCTCTCTATTCAGACAATGAGCTATAGATTTTGAATTAGTAATGTCTGTGCCTTATCTATATCCATGGGTTATAGATATAAATATTGAGGAATCACAATATTTATGTCTACTCTCTGCGATGGGTAGTCATCTTGTGATGTAGAGGCTTGCGCATAATGAATTATGAGGCTATGCTAGTGGAGGTGTTACATCTCCGGTAGGGTCACCCATACCAGACAGGCTTAGGGAAAGTGTTATACTAAGAACTATCCACCCCCGTATCACCTGGCGTCTGTTTCTCACATTGGGCGACCAGTTAATATTTTTTAGGATCCCACTGCATCAGTTTTTCAGTGCAGCTTTCACTGAACTGTACCATGTTGAGCGGCCGTGTGGTCTGCGTCTGTTCCCCGATGGGGCGACAGTCTTATTAACGACTTGGCTGCAAGTATTAACGGAAAAAAACCAAACCATGCCAACCATGGATCCTAGCAAACCCAAATTACGCCCAAAAAAATTCCAATCAAAATTCTTCTGCCAGTCTTAGGCCGCGGCGCTTTGAAAGTTATTGAAACTTGCTTGGTTAATGTACCTGGCCAAGCTAATCAAGCTACAAGTGCGACTCTAAACGCTGGGGAAATGAGTTCTGAAAACAGACCCTCAGCACGTCCCCAAAGGAGTCCTAGAGTTGCGACGCAAAATCTCTCTCGAAAGACTTCCTCTCAGCACAGTAAGGAGACTGCAAACCTGGATTCGGGTCCACCTACTGCGGCATGCACCACTAGGAAGCACACTACTCCGGACAAAAGGGCCTTTCTTCAGCGGCGGGCTGCTGCAAGGAAACTTTAGCTGCTTGGCGACAAGCCTGCTGATGCCCTCACGCCTAAGGAGAATGTATTGTTCTTGGTCTATTTTTTTTAAATAAACAAATTTCCGTATCTATTAGGGGCGTATGCAGTTTTAGAATGACTCAACAATTTTAGAATGAGTCAGCTGTTTTGGCATGACTTAACAGTTTTAGGATGACTTATCATATTTTGGATGACTCAGTAGTTTTAGGATCAGATTTAGGATGACTCAAAAGTTTTAGGATGACTCAAAAGTTTAAGGTTGAGTCAATATTTTAGCAAAAAATGTTAAATCTAAGAAATCTGATCCGATTTTGAAGGTTAGTAGCAACTAATAAAGAGGTGAATGATATAAATCTGGCGCCATCTATATGTTCGACCGATGAGTTATATTACTAAAGGGTGTCCCAACTAAAACGCAATTTTTAAATTTTAAATAAAACAGATATTTAAAAAAAATCGTGAAACTTTATTATATTGTAAAGTAGACAGAATGAGGTTATGTATGAAACAAGATATCGTGCAGAGGGCCACCGCGGCTTTGCTGGCACACACGCGATCTTTTAATGAAATTTTCAATGACCTTTTTGCATAAATGCTGCGGTATTTCATTAATGCAGCGTCCAATTTCCTCTTTTAAGGCTTGATTGGTCGTCGGCTTATTCGCGTAAACCATCGACTTCAAAAAACCCAAAGAACAAAATCTAAAGGTGTTAAATTGCACGATCGAGGCGTCCAATTCTGGTCTCCAAAACGCGAAATAACACAACCGAGAAATGACTGATGTAGCATTTGAATTGTTTCTCTGGCTGTATGACATGTGGCGTCGTCTTGTTGAAACCACATGTCCTCCACATTAATTTCTTCAATTATAGACAAGAAAAAACTGTTTATCATTTCACGATACCGAACACCATTGAGTGTTTGCGCTTGACCTGCCTAATTTTCATAAAAAATAGGTCCAATGATTTCTCCAGCCCTAAAACCAGTCCACACAGTGACACGTTTAGGATGCATTTGCTTCTCGTGAATCACTCGATGATTTTCCTTACCCCAAATGCGACAATTCTGCCATCAAGATGGAAATGGGCCTTGAAGATGATTTTATCGGCAAAATCAGCATTTTCATGTTGTCTCTCCAATACCCAATTAACGAACACGATATCTTGTTCCATACATATAGTTTCACGATAAAGTTTCACGGTTTTTTTAATACCTGTGTTTAATTTAAAATTTAAAAATTGCGTTCTAGTTGGGACACCCTTTGGCAGCTGTTTCCTCAAAGACGGATTTGATATCTTTTAAATTTGATTATTTAGTCTATGAATAATAATATTTTCTTACAGACTATTTACAAATCAGTAACAAACAGTTATAAGTTAAGGAAAGCAATAATTTTACATTAAACAACATTTATGTTTAAGCAAAAATCAACAAACTGATATAGATTATTATAATGCCTACATAATCTAACAAGTGGATCGGTTTCCTATAAAACCGAGAGTTACGACTCGGAACATTTAATTTGACAGATTTTAACAAAAATTCACAATTAATGTTACCATTTAAAAGATTTAACATAAAAGAGACATTTAACATAGTTCGTCGACTTTTGAGAGTAGGTAACTTAATTAAGGCTAATCTACTTTCATATGGTGGGAGATTAAATGAGTGACGCCACGGAAGACCGCGTAAGCAAAATAACAAAAATTGTTTTTGCACCGACTCTATCCTATCATTGTGAATCTCATAATAATGATCCCATATTATGGATCCGTGTTCCAAAATAGGCCTGACTAGCGACACATAAAGTTGTTTTGTTACATACGGATCTGAAAATTCCTTTGCCCTTTATAAAAGCGAGGACCCCTCTAGCTTTGTTTACAGTTAAGGTGGTATGCGATATAAAATCTAATTTAGGATCAAGCAAAATACCAAGATCAAGAAAATATTCCGTTACACCGTTAATTCTACAGAATTGACATTTTTTAAGGTTTAGTTCCATCATATTATGCTCTTGTATGGTACATAATTAAAAAATATAACTTGTATTCTTTAATATCTGCCACTCTGTCTCCTTAAAAGTTTCTTACAACACGTTTTATATTTTACTTCATAGAAAAACTGGAAAATTTATAGAGAGAACAGCAAAAAAAAAACAATATAAAAACAATTGGAATTATTATTGACGCGTTTTAGTTCGTGTCATATGGTAACTTCTGTTAACAACAAAAAACTTATTTGATATTATTGTTATTGTAAATACATTTGCTGTTAGAAACAGCTGAAATTTTATAACAACAATTAAATACTTACAAACACTAATGCAATAATTGACGTTACTTACATTATTATCAGTCAAACTGTCAGTCATTCTTTTACACCAACTGTTTGTTTCTTCACACATTCTCTCTCCCCTTCCTCAAATTTTCAAACCTAAATAGTAAAATGTAACACGATCAGCTGATCGCCAGCCAATACGAATCTTTTTGTAGAACAAAGAATATAAATATGTAAACACAAATAAAGAACTTGTCTAATAATAAATGATTTTTAATTTCAATTCCTCTCTCTCTCTCTCACTCTCTTCTTTTCATTACAGGTAAGCGCTAGAAAGAAAATAAATTGTAAATTTTATTTTACACTCGTGTAATCGTGAATAAGGGATAGGAAACGAATACCAAGATACAAATATAACAAAGGTAAGAGTTTTGGAAAAGTGAAGGGAGGGTAACGAAGGGTTAGGGTTTTGAGTACTTTTAAATTTCTAATATTTAATGCGGGTGAGGGTTTTTCTTCTATTTTGTTGAGTATTTTTTTGCTTATAGTTTATTTACACTCATAGTTTATCATGTAATTTGAGTGATATTTCTAATGATTTGAAAATTATTTATTCCTAAATAACGACTTCATGGCAATATTCATAGATTTTTTTATTTTAGGCAAAGAAAAAAGAACGAAATTAATTTGAAACGTAATAGAATTATTAATTAGACAAATATTCAGTTTAAAATACATATTTTTAAATCTTTTAACTTCGAATCTTACAAGTTTTGAAAAAGAAAGATTATTCGTACTTGTCCCCTATCTTTTATTATACCCTTCACCACCATAGGTGGAATGGGTATTATAAGTTTGTGCTGATGTATGTAACGCATAGAAATTTTTGTCTTAGACCTTTTAGTATACCAATAGGCTTAGAATCACTTTCTGAGTCGATTTAGCGATGTCCGTCCGTCCGTCCGTCTGGCTGGCTGGACCCCCATGCAAACCTTGTAATCAAACTACAGGTCGCAATTCTAAAGATAATTTGATGAAATTTGGCACAGATAATTTTTTTGATAATGGGACCACGGTCAAAATCGGTCCATTATTTATGGTACCTCCCATAGGCCCCACTTCCCGGAATTGATATATTGGCCACAAATATCAATATTTTTTCATGAAATTTAAAACAAATACTGCTTATGTAAACTTAAATCACTGTACCAAATTTCGTTAAAATCGGTCCACATTTGATCATAGCTCCCATACAAACTCTTCTTTAAAAAACGCACTAAATGAGACAAAAAATCACTAAAACGCTCGTAAATCTAAAGATAATGAAAATCTTGAGTTTATTTTTTGCATATATAATTTTTGTAACAACTGTAATCAATTTGCCAAATTTCGAGATAATCGGTCCACATTTGACCCTAGCTCTCATATAAGTCCAAATTACGGAAACAGCTTATATATACAAGTTTTGAGAAAATGTTTGTATGATGGCAAAATTTAGCAAATATTTGTCTTTATACAGGAAAAATAACACCTTTGACATTAGTGGTGAAGGGTATCGTATGGTCGGGCTTGACTGACTATAGCGCTTTCTTACTTGTTTTTATTTATTAATGTAATAGATAATCTTTTGATAAAATGCAGAAAATGTTTGTGGAGACAACCAAATACTCGGAGCATTTCGATTAGGCCATCCTCTTCAGGAGGAGTATCCCTACTCTTAGACATCAAAAACCTCTAATTTTTACCTATTTTACTAACACAATGAAAAATAATTGTGTTTGTAAAAAACCTCTGATTTTTACCTATTTTACAAACACAATGATAACGAATTATGTTTGTAAAACAAAGGTAAAAGCTCAGATTATAGACTGAACAAAAGTAAACAAAAATTGTTCAGTTTTCTATAAAAAAAAGTTCATATGATTATAACACCCAACCAAATGCTTTCTTAAATAAATTATTTGTAGCGCCCGCTGTATGGCTCCGTCCACATATCAGCAACAGTATTGCCATGTAATTAGGGTTGCCAGACACAAACCCGGATAACAACCCAAAAATTAGCTGGACATTAATAAAAAAAACTTGCTTTAAACTGAAAAGTAACAAATCTGCAGGTGCCGATGGTTTGCCTACAGAGCTTTTTAAGGCAAGAGGTGATGAGTTGATAAGGAGTATGTCCCAGTTTATAAAAACCATATGGTTAGAAGAACGTATGCCGGACGATTGGAGTCTCAGAGTTCTTTGTCCAGCCCAGTCCACAAACAAATAAGATAAAACTGTATGTGTTAATTATAGAGGTATAAGTCTTATTTCAATTGCATATAAGATAATATCGACCATATTGTGTGAAAAGTAAAAGCCCAAAGTTAACGAAATAATTGTAACCTAATAATTTGGCTTTAGACCGTGTAAATCTACCACTGGCCAAATCTTCACGCTAAGTCAAATTCTGGAGACACTTTTGCATTCATTATCATAAAGATAGTTTTTCTTTAAAAATATAAAAAAATTAAATTCTTCAACTTTTAGCTAGACAAATTTAATTTTAGCTTGACACTGGACAAGCGCTAAAAAAGCTGGACAATCCAGTCGAATCCAGCCTGACTGGCAACCCTACATGTAATCGAGGTTCGAAAAAATTTCAAATCAAATCACCATTAACAGAAACATTTTTATCATCATCGTTTTTAAAGTCATATGGGCCGATGACTCCGACATCCCATAAAGCGCACCAAACAGTAATTTTCTTTAGATGTTAATGCTAAAATTCTGCTTATTTGCGTATTGATTTAACCAGAAATGGGCTTTGTTGAAAAATACAATTTTTGATGAAAATTCTTATTCAAAATTAATGTGTGCTTCTGCCTATTTGCCAAATTGACTCTAGTATAAGTCGATTCACACTAAACAAAAAGCAACTATCAGCTGCGAAATGGATGGTCAAATAAAGCAGTGATGCCCCAAACTTTTGAAGCTCTAAAAAAACACCCGATAGTTCAGTTTTTTAATGATTCAGCTACTTTAGTATAAGTCAGCAGTTTTATGATGACTCCGCAATTTCAGGATAAGTCAGCAGTTTTATAATGACTCAGAAGTTTTAGGATGACTCAACACTTTTACGATGAGTCAGCAGTTTTAGTATAACTCAGCAGTTTTATAATGACTCAACACTTTTAGGATGACTCAGCACTTATAGTATGAAATGTTGAATCTATGAAATTTGATTCGATAATGGGTTTTTAAATGTCTTCGACAGTTAAATTTCATATGGATTTACGTTTGAAACCGAATCTATCAAGAGCTACTCCAGAATTGATTAAAAACCTATAAAGACTGTCGCCAAAGATCAAGCACCAATTAGTTTTTTGATTAGATTGATTGAAATTGATTGAAAGACGGCTACCTAGTGTTCGGCTCAAGCTTCTTTATCAGTCGAAGTGTGAAGTCAAGTTCGTGCACCTCTTAAAAATTTCGATCATTGTACCATTTCCGCCTTTTTTTGGTCTCTTCACTTCTTAATGTTTCACAAACTGCCACGAATCGTTTAACTTTCTTTTATAAAAATGGTAGTTGGGCTAACATCAACAAATTGTATATGTAATCTGAATGGAAACTTTGCTTCCTCTACAAAAATGGTTTCTAATGCTATTAAGCTTTTCTGCTAAGGGTTTGGGTCCACTGGTCTATAAGGACATTCTTGGAAATGTTATGCTCCCATATGCTAAGTGGGAAATGCCAATACGTTGGACGTTTCAAGCTCACCTAAAAGGTGATATAGGAATAGTTCCAGCAACAAAATATTAATGTTATGTAATGTCCACCTCAGTCACCGGATTTTAATCCGATTCAAAATCTTTGCTCTATTCTAAAAAAAAATCGTAATAATGTAAAAATGCCTATCAATTTTTTAAACTGATCCAAAAAGCTTGGTGTAGTATACCACAGAATGTACTAAACAATTTAATAAGAGTATTCCATGACGATGCACAGTGGTATTTCTTCTTACAAGCAAGTGCAAAAAATAGAAGGAGTGATCCTACAGCGATGAGATTTTGCATACTTGTTCAGTTTTATATAGGAAAAAATTTTCGAAATTCGTCGAAATCTGGGGGTACCTGCCTTGGACCCCCATTTTCACCTACTTTTCTTGTAAATGTACAAGTCGCAATTCTTAACAGAATTTGATTAAACTCGACATTCATTTAAAAAAAGAGCTCTACTAATTTTGGTTGAAATTAGTCGACTCCTTGGGGTACCTGTCTTGGACCCCCATTCTTTACATATTTTTCTTCTTTATTTACAATCCGCACTTCTCAATAGAATTTAATGAAATTCGACACGTCTATTAGTTGACCCAAAAAAGAGCTCTACGTAGTTTGGTTGAAATCCGTCGCACAGTGCTACCATCCCATACAACCAATGGACAAAAATCGAAGCAGTTGTTATAGATCAATGACATTTTGTATGTGACTTTATATGGATTCAAAATAATCATATTTGAAATTTTAACAAAATTTGTCGAAGGACACGCCTACCGCCCACATATTTCATAATATTGAAAAATATTAATTCACAAAACTAAAAATATCCCCTATATGAGTTTCTTTAGTCAAATAAAATTTGGTCCGTGATTTAACAAAAATTTGGTTAAATTGTTTGCAATCTGGTAGAATCGACAAAAATGAAAAAATATGTAAAAGCAGTTGGTGTATATAAATGAAAATTGGTGTGTAATGTGATGCCGAATAGATATACTTGTGCACAAAATTTTAACAAAATCGGTCATAGGACACGCCTACCACATCTTTATTAATATTAAGAATTCACAAAATTAAAAATATCTCCAATGTGAATCATTTTGGACAAATAAAATTTGGTGCATGATTTATAATTGTTTAAATTGTTTGCAAAATTTCGACAAAATCGGCCTAAGGATACGCCTAGGAAAAATCTGGAAAAATCAACAAAAATCACAAAATGAAAAATATATCTGAAAGCAGTTGTCGTATATAAATGAAATTTTGGTAACTTGATGCCGAATAGTTATATTTGTGCGCAAAATCTTAACAAAATCGGTCGAAGGACACGTCTACCGTCCACATATTTATCTTAAAGAATAAATAGAATTATCAAAATTAAAAAATATCTCCTATGTGAGTTACTATACACAAATAAAATTTGCCGCATGATATATTATAGAATTGGTAAAATTGTTTGCAAACTTTCGACAAATTCGGCTCAAGGATATGCCTAGGATTCACAAATCCTTTAATATGGAAGAGTCGAAAAAAATCACAATATGGAAAATATATCTGAAAGCATTTGTCGTATATAAATTTGGTGTGTAACTTGATGCCGAATAGGTATATTTGTGTGCAAAATCTTGTAAAGGTGGACCGAAGTGGTTCAGATTTTTTTGCTTCTATTAGATAAGGGCCCAGAGTGATAAAATCAAAGAAAAAAATATCATATTTGATGTATTTTTTAATTTTCCATTAAAATTTGGCAAATTTATAAATTTATTCTACAAAACATTACTTAACTAATAGGGAATTTACACTAGCCTAAAATCTAGTAGATTTGATTTCAAATCTTAATCAAAATCTAGATCGTTTAGACTACATTTTTTGATGTTAGCTAGATTCTATTTTTACAAGAGACTGATATAAAATGAAAAAAAATATTTTCAAATTATGTGTGATGTTTAATTTACTTTTCTTCCTCATTTATTTTTTTCATTTTTTTTTATTCAAATTTAGCTTAATTAATATATTTAATTATTTTTTCGGCACTTTTTTCTTTTGTTTTGGTTTATTTTCAATTGATATGTCATTTTGACTTACACAGCGTGGTATTTTTTAGTACTTTTTGGATGAAAAACATGGTTGCATCCATTAGGTACTACTAGATTTTAAGTAGATTTTGCCAAAATCTACTTAATAACTAGATTTATTTTTGTATGGGAAATCTAATCGAAATCAACTAGATTTTGAACAAAATCTCATAAATACTAGATTTCGAGGTAATGTAAATGAATTTGAAATCTAAATTTTTGTATTTTTCCAAATACGCTCATGTAACGAAAAAATCCAAAATCTTTGAAATCTTCGAAAAAATGTTTGGCGACCTTTTTTGTGAAGCCACCAAAAAGTATTTTTTACAACTACTTTTTTCGTAAAACCTGTCAGCAAAGAACAAAATTAAAAAAATTCTTCCAGATTTCTTTCAGTTGAACTATTATCTATCGAAATCAATTACATTTAATACAATTTGCGGCAATGATTTTTGTCCACTGATGGTAGTTCTGTGCGTCGACTCCTAGGTGTACCTTAGGGTTGCCAGTCAGGCTGGATTCGACTGGATTGTCCAGCTTTGTTAGTGCTTGTCCAGTGTCAAGCTAAAATTAAATTTGTCCAGCTAAAAAGTAAAGAATTAAATTTTTTATATTTTTAAAGAAAAACTATCTTTATGATAATGAACGCAAAAGTGTATTTTTTTCTTTTTTACTAAGTGATTTATTCGTTGATTAATTGATTACTTGATCAAGTTAATTTTGTAACAAAATTACCCTCTATCAAATTTCCCCATTGTATTTACTTTACTTAAATGGTTTTTATTTACAACCTGTTAAAGCCAAAGGTCGAGCATATTTTAGAATTCTAATTCTTCAATTTCGTAGGTCAAGCTTTAAAAGACTTTCCTCTACTTCTACTTGGCCTTTGCATCGAATTTTCGTACGTCCTCTTTTACGAGTTCATTCTGGATCGTTTTGGAATACTTTTCTTGCAGGAGTATTTTTATCCATTCGCACAACATGTCCTAGCCAACACAGCCGTTGCTGTTTGATGCGTTTTACTATGTCGATATTCATGGTTTATTCGTTGTCGATATTCATTGTTGATGCAAACTGGTCCAACGATTTTTCGTAGAATCTTTCTCTCAAAAACTCAAAGAATAGATTCATCTGCTTGTGCAAGTGTCCATGATTCAGCACCATATAATAACACAGGTAGTAAAAGCGTTTTGTAGAGCGTGTCTTTAGTTCTAACAGAAAGAGCTTTATTTCTTAACTGCCTGCTTAGGCCAAAATAGCATCTTTTGGCAAGTATGATTCTACGTTTGATTTCGAAACTTATATCGTTATTTATGTTCGCGGATGTACAAAGGTAAACAAATTATTTTACAACATCGAAGTTTTAGTTCTCAACGATCACATGTGGTCCAACTCTTATGAACTTTCTGTTTGTAGAAACCATCAGTTTTATTTTTTATTCATTGACAACTAGACCCATTTTATTAGATTTCTTCTCAATACGGGAAAAGGCGGCAGCTACCTCGTGCACTGTGCGAAGTACGATTTCAGGTAACACAATATTGAAGAGATCGCATGACAAACTATCGCCTTGTTTGAATCCCCGTTTAGTTATGAAAGACTCCGAGAGGGTCTTACTTATTTTAACTGTTGAGGTTGTATCCGTTTATGTCATCCTGCATAGTCAACCCTAGGGTTGCCAAACTTGGACATTGCATTAAACACCTTCGTTCGTATCGGGCTGTCAAAAGCAGTTTTGTAGTAAACAAAGAGATGATATGTATCAATTTGTTTCTCATGTGTTTTCAGCAGGATTTGATGTAGCGAGAAGATCTGGTCAGTGGTAGATTTACCCGGTCTAAAGCCACATTATTAAGTTCCAATTATTTCGTTAACTTTGGCCTTTTACCTTTCACACAATATGGTCGATATTATCTTATATGCAATTGAAATAAGACTTTGACCTCTATAATTGGCACATACATATCTAATTTGTTTGTGGACTGAACACTCCAATCTTTCGGCATACGTTCTTCTAACTATATGGTTTTTATAAGCTGGGACATAAATGATTATCAACTCCCACCTCCTGCCACCTTTTCAGTTATTGTAATTCTAACCTCATTTTGATTTGTTTGGACATGTCATCTTGTCCACTTTCATTTGGTGCTTACAATTTGCAAAATTTATTAATGTCCAGCTAATTTTTGGGTTGTCAAGCCTTATGTCCAGCTTTTTCCGGGTGTGTCTGGCAACCCTAGTGTACCTGCCTTAAACTTACACTTAAATGAAATTTGATTAAAAAGTTAACCCTAAACAATTTGCTTGATTTTTTTCAGAAAAATTTGAACATTGTTCTCCGATCGGTAATTTTCGTTAATTTTTTTTCGCTCAATCTAAAAAAGAGACATTCGCCTTTCACGTGGTTATGGTGAAAGCACCGATCAAAACCAACCAACTTAGTTTTCTTGAAAACAATTACTGATCCTTAATATTTAGAATCTTCTCTATAGAACTGCATCATTCGATTTTTCAAAAGCGGTTGTCAAAAATAGCTTTTTTGCAGCAGATATACCATAGTGCATCGGTATATTCGCTAAAACCTGAACACATCTGCAATGTGTATTTACTTTACGACTTTCGAATATTGAAAAGAAGGGCTTCCGGAAAAGAGCCCATTACCATTAAATAAAACTTTTCTAAGTCATTCCTTATTTAAATTACTTTTACTAGTAAGTAAACAATAAATATTAATTTATTGTTAATTATTAGCAAATTTTCAACAAAATCTATAAATTTATTAAACATTAGAAATAAAAACCTCAATATACGAACGAGTACACTACTATTACGCATACTCAAGTGTAAATTTGCCAACTCACACACTCAATACTCATTTAAACTGAGCGGAATACCAATCGATTTCACTCAACTTGTGTGATGTGTTCACAGTATTTCAGATACGTTTGATGTCAGTCTTGATTTGGTATTGCGTGGAGATACATCGAAATAACTAAAGAAAAATTAACTGAAAAATGTTGGAAAAAACTTTAAAAACAATTTTAAGTGAAATAAAAAGCAAATAAAAAAAATGAGAGAATAAAACCTAAAATATACACACAAACTTAATACAATAAAAATGATAAAAAGAGAACAAAGAGCCCCAGAGTGCGGAGAATACTAAAAAATTAAACATATACAAGAAGAAAAAAAATAAAATTTGAAAAAAGTAATGAAAAAAATCTATATTAGTGATTCTGAAAAAAAATTTTATAATAATAAAATTTATGTATATAGAAAAAATAATAAAAAAAAATTGAAAAGTTAATCTTGAAAAATAATTTAAAATAAAATATAAAACAAAAATAATGAAAAAAATATTGAAATTTGAAGGATAATTTAAGTCAAAAAACGTCTGCTTAAATCTAAATCTCAAAGGTTACATAAAAATGTATAGAGAAATGAATTTTCAAATACTTTTTTTTTTTTTTTTTTAAAGGGCTTGTCTTTTATGAGGGAAATTTACTTAAAAGGGTTTTAAAATTTTCTTAAATAAACTAAAAACAAACTTTAAACTTATAATTTTCTTTTTAATTTTGCCAAAAATATTTTTTTTTTTTTAAGAATTTTGAAAATTAGTTTTCAAAATTTTTATTTTTAATAATTTATTTCATTACAAAATTATTCATTTCGATATAAATCGATGATATAATACCTTACAATTTTATTACAATTTTTTTAAGAAATCCGATTTCTGTCTAAAATTTATTTTAAAAATTTACTTTTTTTCATTTCGTTTGTATTTCTGGTATTTTATGGTAGAGAAAATTTTCTTTTTTTTTTCATTTCATTTTATTTTCCTTCCTTTATTCTGCTGCCTGCCTGCTTCTAATTGTCGACGTCTCATTTTTAATGAGTATAAACGACTTGTGACGACGACGACGACTATGACGATAAAAATACTAAAAAGCACTAGCAAAGGGTCATCTATTTATTTAGAAAATCGACAAAGGGCCCCACTGTAACTTCTTGCCCCCCAAAAAAGTATGAGACAAATTTCAATTGAATTTTTAATTTAAAAAATATATATTTTTATACAAAACTCGTGTGTATAAATTAAATTTTCTGCGGTTCAAAATTCAAATTCTTTATCGCTATTTTCTGTGAAAAAAAAAACTAACCCACTTCTCGTTTAAATGTCGCCTTAACTACACACAAAATTTTTGTATACAAAAGTTTCTTTATATATTCTATTATATAGACTTTTGTACGCAGTCTGCCATTTTTGTTTAGAGATTAGACGAAACAAGTAAATATTTATTATTAAAGAAGGCTTTATTACGGCCTTTCGAAATTTTCGGGAGGATTATCCCTTCAGTGAAGGAAGATGAAACTGAAAAATGTTTGTCTTTACTTTTGTTTAGTTGATAATCTGAGCTTTTACCTTTGGTTTACAAACATAATTCTTAATGATTGCGTTTGTAAAATAGGTAATCATGCGAGGTTTTCGATCTGTCTAAAAGTAGAGATACTTCTCCTGAAGAAATGAACTAACCAACCATCGAAACGCATAGAGAAATTGGTTATCCCAAAAGTTTCTTTATATACACTATTATATACAATTTTGTACACAGTCTGCCATTTTTGTTTAGAGATTAGACGAAACAAGTAAATATTTATTATTAAAGAAGGCTTTACTACGGCCTTTCGAAATATTTGGGAGGAGTATCCCTTCAGTGAAGGAAGATGAAACTGAAAAATGTTTGTCTTTTTTTTTGTTTAGTTGATAATCTGAGCTTTTACCTTTGGTTTACAAACATAATTCTTAATGATTGTATTTGTAAAAAAGGTAATCATGCGAGGTTTTCGATCTGTCTAAAAGTAGGGATACTCCTCCTGAAGAAATGAACTAACCAACCATCGAAACGCATAGAGAAATTGGCTTTTATCAATAAATTGTCTGGCTTTTATCAATAAATTGTCTGTTACATTAATAAATAAACGTAACAGATGGGAATCAAATGCGAATAATTTTTATTTTTTAATAACATCTACATACCGACAATTTTGTTATTCTTTGATTAAATAAAACCTTTACCACTTTTAAAGAGTCCCCTTTTTAATAAATTTTCATTGCTTAATTTATTTAGAGTAATTTTTGCAAAAACACATTTAAAGTTGAGTTCTTATAACGCAGAAAACCATTTTATATTGCGATAAGTCGAAATTTAACTTGGTAAACGCCTTGAACCCTGTAACTATAAAGTGTCTGTAAAAGCCGAGGAATCGGCGTAATGGTCTGGAGTTGTTTTTCGGCTAACGAAGTGGGTACAATTTTTTCAAATTGATGGATTAACGGACCGTTTCAAGTACAGAGATACACTTCAGACAAAAATGTTGCCACATGCCGAGTAGAATATGCTACTTTGATGAGTGTTTCAACACGATAACGATCCGAAATACACATCGAGGTTGGTCAATGAGTTTATTAAAGAAATTGGCATTCAAGTCCTCGATTGGTCGGCCCAATCACCCGACTTCAATCCCATTGAGACCTTCTTGGGATACTCAAAAGAAAGTTAGCCGGCTCAAAAGTTAAACGACTCAAAAATAAAAATGTGTGTTCTCAAGTATTGAAATCAGAGTTGGAAAAAATTTCAAACAGTACGATAACAAATATAATTGCATCTATGCCTCGTATATGCGCGGATGTCATTAAAAACAAGGGTTGATACACAAAGTACTGAATTTGTTGCTTTTGTTTTGCACAGTTTATGTTATGTTACTAAGCCTAACATATAAAATTTTGCCTGGGTTCGAGTCCCAGTCACGACAACATCGATTTCTGTAATTATTAATTTCTTTTAAAACATTAACACGCTGTCTATGTAAAAGGAATAAAATTGGCTGTAAAAATAGCTTACAAAATCTAAATATAATCAAAATTGTTTCATCATTTTGTCTCGCACTGTATGCGGATCAGGAATTTACGGCAGATGACTTATTAAATCAGGGTTTAAAAACTTGTCTGAACCGGAGTATATGATCGCATTGTCATAGTGGGGAAATTTGAGGATACTGTGGTTTAACTGGTTAGTATTAATTATGCTCTATTGTAGCTTAAATCAATTTTAAAAGTTGTTTTACATAATTCAATCCCGAAATATTAAAGTTAACCCTCATATATTCCACCATATACTCATTTGGATATTAACAACTATGTAATAGAAAATTAAATAAACTTGAGTGTACATTTTGATTTTTCTAGTCCCTTTTTGCACTGAGAAATCGTTACATTTATGGTTTGATAAAATAGGTCCCTCTTAGTCTTTTCAGCCTCCTTCACCTAAATTCTACAATTTTGTTCGAGTATAGAATTTAAATTCTCTATAATGTGAAATCGCAATTTAAATGCTTAAAAGTGTGAAATAGCAATTTAAAATCTCTAAAGTGTGTAATTTTGCTTTCTTCTCTGAAAATCATTAGAAAACAATTTGTAAATTTTTTTTTATTGTGATTTAACCATATGGTTTCGCTGTTAAAAAAATGATTTTTTTCAAATACTTTTTTATTGATATTAATCAATCTTATTGAATCAATAATGGAAATATATTTTAAATTGATAAAAAATTAAAAAAAAAAAATTTGCTTTCTGATAGTGGTCCAAGGTTCCAAGGACCATAAAGGTGGATAGAATGTAATTTCCTAACTCGGTTCATTATTTGGCTTTCAACTTTACCTGTTATTAACTCTACGACATCTACCGATGTTTGCTGTTTGGATATTCTAAAAATACAATTCAGTTCGAAGTATCAAATCAGAAGATTACATATGCTTTCTTTACAGTGTTGAATAATATGAAACTACCTCTCTTCTATTCCCTTTTCCAAGAAGGTAATCCCATTCGTATTTACAATACATACAATTGTATAGGCAGTATTTGCCTCAGAGCTACTTTTCTTTATTTAAGAAAATTCTCAGTTCTACGTTTCTCCAATTTTTCCGAAAAATATGAATTGTCGAGATCATTAAAATAGGCATTGTTTTGTGGATGATTTTGTCGTTGGAATCAAATTTATTTTCGACGAAAGTTTGCTTCATGTTTTGGAACAAGAAATAGTTACTCAGGGCTAAATCTGAAGATTGTGTAGGATGAGGGAGCAATTCGTAGCCTTATTCATGGATTTTTGCCTTTATACTTTACATGTGTGACTTTTTTGCGCACTTTTCGAGTAGAAAATAACCTTTTCCTTGGCCAAATGCGGCCGTTTTTTATAAATTGATACAGAAAGTTGGTATAATATTCGCACATTGTTTATATTCCCCTTTTTAAGGTAGTCAATGTGGATTATACCTCGTGCTTCCCTTAAAAGGTCGACATAACTTTATTGACTGACAAACTCACATTTGCCTTCTTTGGCGCCGATTCACCCCGAGAAACCCTCTACTTTGTCTCTGGTGTGTTGAATTTAATCCACGGTAACCAAACTTTGCAAAAACTTGCCGTTTTACTGTTTGGCAACGCCAAACTTTCAAGCGAAATTGTAAAAAGGTGGCGTTAATTGTGAGCAAATAAGGCAGCCTTCTTGGAAAGCTTACTCATACCCTATCAAAATTAAGACCACTGAGCCACGTGAGATCCATATAACGTCTACAATCTCTTCTTTTTGGCTGGAGCCATGCATTTTTTCCACTGTTGCGGATGAGGATGACCCCTCAACGTTCGACGTCTTCGGTCTGAAATCAAGCCTTGTTTTGAGTGATGGTTTGTTTCCGCAAAAAATAAATTTTAAGGAAAATTCGACACAAAATTCGATTTTTTTCATATTTACATTTTTCCCTCTTTATTCGGGCAATCTTCGTATAATCGAGCAAAAACATCTAATTTGGCAGCACTGACTTTAAAAAGACCACAGACTTTGCAAAGACAAATTTACGTAAGCATGAGCGGGACAAACATAGTTTCGTATCTCTCATACATAGTGGGTCGATGTGAAAGCTCTTTTGTAAAAGTTCGCACATTTTACTGTAGAGCTGGACGCCTCCGATGTAAATTAATAAAGGAAAAACCATGGCGGATAAGTGCGTCTAACTTAATCGATATATGGTTATAGATTAAAAAGTAAATGAGTTTTCAGTGTCAACATAATTCTCGTTTCCAATTTCGCTTAAGTGTTTAATTAAATAGATGATCTTAACTAATAACACTCAACAGTGGGTAATTCCGTGTACTGACCAAGTCCGTAGCGGGACAGGAAATGCAGCATTCCACACTGATATGTGTCACAAAGTTCTTTCAGTATTCCTACAAATGATTCAACTACAATAATTTAAAAAAAAACATAAATTTGCAATATAATTTGAAAGTACGAAGTCAATGTAGATCAAACACTCCCAAAAACACATACATTGATATTTGCATTTGTGGTAAACAGTTTTGAAAGCTCTTACGGTCAGTGTTGACAGACTTACATTTTTCTTCATATATTCGAAAATTCTTCGTATAATCGAGCACAAATTCTAATCTGGCAGCACTGATTTTGAAAAGGCAATTTTACGTAAGTGTGAGTGGGACAAACATAGTTGCGTCTCTCTCACACATAGTATGTCCATGTGAAAGCTCAAAAGCTCTTTTGTAAAAGTTCGCACATTTAACTGTAGAGCTGGACGCCTCCGATGTAGATTAAAAAAGAATAGGGATATAAAAGCATTAAGGTAAAAACTATGGTGAACAAGTTCTTCTAACTGAATCGATCATATGGTTATAAATGAAAAAGTAAATGAGTTTTCAGTGTCAACATAATTCTCGTTTTCAATTTCGCTTAAGTGTTTAGTTAAATAGATGATCTTAACTAATGATATTCAGCAATGGGTGATACCGTGTACTGACCAAATTCGAAGCGAGACAAAAAATGCAGCATTTCACACTGATATGTGTCACATAGTTTTTTCAGTATTCCTACAAATCGTTACTTTAATATGGAAAGGCCCTAAGTCGTTTTTCATTCAAATCGCTTTTTACAGCTTTATCTAATATAATTTTATAAAAATCTTTTAATTTTAAAAAACATTATTATAGTAATTAATTCTTTAGAGAATTTAGTAAAAGTAAAAAACTGCGTTTAAGAAATTTCTCTATCTTCAAAACTTAAGATTTTATTTAGTTTTTTTCCACTCTCCTGTAATGTAACAAAAATATTAGTTAGGGCTTTTCTATATTAAAGTAACGAAATGATTCAACTACAATAATTTAAAAAAAAAATCATAAATTTGCAATATAATATGAAAGTACGAAGTCAATGTAGATCATACACTCCCAAAAACACATGCATTGATATTTGCATTTGTGGTAAACAGTTTTGAAAGCTCTTACCGTCAGTGTTGACAGATTTACATTTTTCTTTATATATACATATAATCGAGCAACAAATACTAATCTGGCAGCACTGATTTTGCAATGGCAATTTTACGTAAGTGTGAGCGGGACAAACATGGTTGCGTCTCTCTCATACATAGTGTATCGATGTGAAAGCTCTTTTGTAAAAGTTCGCACATTATGCTGTAGAGCTTAGACGCCTTCGATGTAGATTAATAAAGAATATGGATACAAAAACATAAAGGAAAAAACTATGGTGGATAAGTTCGTCTAACTGAATCGATCATATGGTTATAGATAAAAACGTAAATCAGTTTTCAGTGTCAACATAATTCTCGTTTTCAATTTCGCTTAAGTGTAAACACTTAATCTTAACTGATAATGTTCAATAACGGGTAATACCGTGCACTGACCAAGTCCGTATTGGGACAGAAAATGCATATTCTGGTTTTTGGTTTTGAGTAGTGTTAGCATTAATAATTTTTCTTAAATGCGATACGACGGTAGTAGTGGCATACAGATCTATTGGCTTCGGTTTCATTACCAGATGGGTAGCATACATATTTTAAAATTTCGTCAAGCTTTTACTTTTAAATTCTTTTTATTTCAATCTAATCTAATCATAGCTATCAATCAATTTCACTTTAATAGTTTTCTAACAAATTAAAAAAAATCCTCTTCATGTGATATAAATGGTTCATAGAAATGTCCTTCGTTAACATAATTGAAATGTTTCTATTCAGGAAATTATCAATAACTCGTGTTGAGTCAACAGTTTTTTTTTTTAGTTCATGTATTTAAAAAAAGAATCCTTGCTATTTCCTGTAACACATATACAAATTCTTCTGCGTCCTTTCCACTCTTATAACTAAACACATAAAACTAAGAAATCAATTTTATTTCAAACAAAGTCTTTCAAACTGAAAATTTAATTTTGCATTATTCTTTTATTCTTATGCCTTTATTTTTTTTTTGCTGAATTTGATTTAGCACAATTGCCTCAAAAGCCATTATTAAGACTATGGGATGACTGGCTCAAAGAACTGCAGTCAAATAATACAAATTAAAAAGGAAGAATAAAATAAAAAGGTTTTCTCTTTAATTTTGAATACATTTTAAATGAATAATATATTCGTTTAAATACATGAGATGGTATTTCCCTTCCGTTTTTTTAAGGATTTTAACTCTTTAAATATAAATTTTTATATTTTGTAGATTTCCGTTTTTTAAGGATTTTAACTCTTTAAATATAAATGTTTATATTTTGTAGATTTGGTTGACGGTCGTTGTTGGTTGGTTTTGAAATACATACCACTTCCCGTCTGCTGGTTACTTTTGCTCCTGTTCTCTCTCCGAGACCATTTAAACTTTTGTGTATTTCTATTATTTTTCTGCCGTAAAATTTAATGGACTTTAAATGTCGATATCAGGAAAAAGCAAACACTGTTTCATTTGTTGGATGTTGACCATTTAAAGAGTTGCCCTAACAAACAGCCAATACAGAATGGTCTTATTGGTGAGGGGAAGAAATTTTTTCGAAATCGGAAAACAAAAAGTCGAATAGAATCGAAATATTTTACGAGACCATACAGATTTTAAAATGCAATATTGTATTCTACCTACATCCAAAATTTGAGATGGGGTGTCTCGGCGTTTTTCTGCGTCTTTTGACGTACATATTGTGTTATTAAATTGCGATTAGAAGCTTGTAAGCCAAAAAGTTTTCTGTCTGACTTGCAACATTTGTCATAACGTTGTCATTATGACCTCGTGTCTGGTCGAATGTTCTGATCGTTTATCGTTGATTGCTCTCTTTAATCATACCGATCCCCTGTGATTCTTTAACCCATTTTCAACAGCTTGAAATACAAATCACCCTTAAAATACCATCGGTTTAAGCATTTATTTGGTTGGTTTGCCTTTCTGTACGTACAATACAATATAACTTTTTGGGCTTGGGGTTATCGAAATGTATCCGTTTTTCGTTACTAGTTACAGTACGATGCAAAAATGACTTCTTTTTGTAACGGATATTCGGCTTCGTCATTGATTTGACAGACGTTTTTTGTAGCAGTTAAAAAAAAATTTGTGTTTAGACTTTGGCGCCTATCAAATACTTAATTATAATGACATTTGTTTACCCTCCAAAATACCATATTTGTTATTGTTGACACAAACCATATGTGATAGTTATGACATACAGTCACGGTCATCAGAATATGTTCACTTTTTATACCCTTTACCACCATAGGTGAAAAGGGTATTATAAGTTTGTGCTGATGTATGTAACACATAGAAATATTTGTCTAAGACAAATATCAATAGGCTTAGAATCACTTTCTGAGTCGATTTAGCGATGTCCGTCCGCCCGTCTGGCTGGCTGGACGGCTGGCTGTAAACCTTGTAATCAAACTACAGGTCGCAATTCTAAAGATAATTTGATGAAATTTGGCACAGATCATATTTTTGATAATGGGACCATGGCTATTGAAATTCTTCAAAATCGGTCCATTATTTATGGTTCCTCCCATAGGTCCCACTTCCCGGAATTGATATATTGGCCACAAAAGTCAATATTTTTTGATGAAATTTAAAACAGATACTGCTTATGTAAACTTAAATTACTGTACCAGATTTCGTTGAAATCGGTTCACATTTGACCATAGCTCCCATACAAACTCTTTTCTCAAAACGCACTGAATGAGACAAAATTCACTAAAACGCTCGTAAATCAACTGCTACCACTGAAACCAATTTTTTTTTCAGATTTTCAAACAAAAATTACTATATTTTTGCCGTTTGGTGAATCTTGGGGCAAAGTTTGATTTCGCTTAGAGTTTTTTTTCCTCATATTTTGTTACTTCTTGAGTGAATCATTATAAAGCGGTCATGTTTTTAAATTTTTGTAGAAATTTCCGAAAGTAGAGCCCTTAATCTCTACTGGGATCAATATTTGTCTTCTCTTCAACCAAATTTAAATAAAACCGATAGAAAATACTTCTAGAGTTCTATTTTATTAAATGCTTAGCTATTTTGTGCTCAAAATTTAAACAAATAACCACAAAACTGAAATTTATTTAGTGAACCTATTCAAGTGACGCAAAAATAATTCATATTTTTCTGCACCAAGTTCAAAAAGAGACATATATTTCAACTGTCAAATTTTTTTCAAACTTTCTTTGTTTACACTCTTTATCTAAACTATTCGTCATTTCAGAAAAAGTATATCACAATTCTATTCATAAATTATCTTAAGAGCAGCAAGCTTAAATTCATTACTAAAAAAGTGAACCTATTCTGGTGACCGTGAGTGTATGTTGTCCAAATTGAGATTGTAACATATATAGTATCCGACCATAAATGTGTATAGGTAGTGATGGGACAAGGGTAAATACCCAAATGGTAAATTGGGCATTAAAAGGTTAATACCCAAGAATTAACCCAAGCACTTGGGTATTTACCCAAAATGTGGGTATAAATCAAAACAAAAAAAATTAAAAGAAGAAGCTGTGGGTGCTAAGGGGACGTTTAGAAGCAGCTGAAGTATTAGGAGCTGTTAAAATTCAAACATCTAATTTGCTTAATTGCGTACTTCCATAAATTTCTTTCCACTAATTTACTGGAGAAATTTCATCCAAACAAAAGTTTTGGCCCAAAAATCATTTCTGGTCTTGTTATTGACAAAATCTGCCATTACATTTATATTTAGCGCCTGTGACATTGTGTAAATGAATTCCAATGCAGGAGGTACCTCAGATAAATTCGAAAATGTTCAAAATTCTATTGCTTTACGTAACAACGAGTATTTGTTATTCAAATGAGTATTTACCCGAAATTAGATAAATACCCGGGTATGAAGGTGGGTATAAATAGGTAAATACCCAGCGTTAGGTAAATACCCAGGTCTAAACCCATCTCTATGTATAGGCCTGTGCTTCAAAGTGTGGGATAGGGCGAAATTTATTATCGGTGACAGTAAGTTATTCAACTCTATTGATTCTCTGGCAAACTATTTTATAGGTACTAGTCTGGAGTATGTTCTCATTCCCAAAACCCGAACATGCTTGTGCAACATACATACGTATATCATTAAGAGCTCACTCGTTTGTAAATCCCAAACCAGTGGACCGAACAAACTATTATACAGAAAATTCACTTCCCTAAAAGCTTTTTTTTTGTAAACCGTATCCCATATATCCTCCTTGCCATAACCTATTTTTATAGTTCGAACACAATGTAAAGCATAAGTAGGCGTCTTTCCATAAATTCTGGTCCTAATAAAAAGGGAACGAAATTACTTTTTCCCTAACCAATATCTGTTTAAGCACTTCTCTGCGTTTTCTCCTCTCTCGGAATATTTTTATATAGCAAATTTTTTCTTTTTCATATTTCCTTTTACGAGTAGCAACTCTAAACGATTTGTGGTTTCTTCAACGTAACGCAAACGTTGTAATATTTTAGCTGCTGTTATTAAACATCTCGTACTTCAGCCTCAACGAACAAACATATAAAAGTTTGAGCTGTATAGTATCAGTCAGCATGTAAAACAACGAAAGCGACAAGAGACCGACAGAAAAACTAATATAAGTGACGTGGGAGGGAAATTTCAGTGCCATCTTGCCATTAGTTTTTGTAAAACAGGAAAACAAAGAGCGAGCAAATGACATAGCCAGCCAAAAGGCGACGGACGCACTGTCAGATAAAGAGACGGGACGCACGGAAATCTATAGATACACGATAACAAACCAACTACTACTTACTCTAACTACAAGAGTTGTAGTTGTTTTTGATTTCTTCTTTTTTCCCCCATTCTTTGTTTTTCTCTTTTTTCGTTCCATGAAACGTAGAAAACGACCTCTAGTGTAGCAGTGCATTTAACACCATTTCTCTTTCCTTTCCTTGTCTGCATTTTCATAAAGACCCATGAAATATACAACGAACTGAACTGAAACGAACAAAAATGTACTCTACATACTTGGTTTGAAAGTGGAGTGGTCGTATATAAGTGGATTTTGAAAAAAAGAAAAGCAATTAATACTGGACTATTGTTGTTAAATTTGAATGCTTTTTTCGGGTCTTTTGAACTGACTTCATTTTTTAAATAAATGACTTTAAATCTAAAGTAAATAGTAGCCAATTTAATGATTTTTAGTCCCAATTCATCTATTTCTCCATTCTATTTTAAAATTTGAAACTACAATTTTTGACATTTTTCTAACTATACACACAATTTTCATGATCATGACACAAATTATGACAGCTTACACGATTTTTTTTTTACATTTAAACTTCAGCTTTCCATTTGTGTGTAATTTTATATCCAAATATAAATATTTCATGGTGAATGGGTAGTTTTTGTTTTCAGCCAAATATCATCATCATCATTATCATACATAACACCTTAAAACAATAGATACTATACAAAAAAACTATCTTTCATAATAAGTTATTTAGGTAAAAATTCTAATGCTTGAATTTTATTTTTTTCTATAATGCAATTTGACAATTATGATATTTAAAAGAATTGATTCATTGAAACTTTTGGAATTTGTGAACTTCAGAGCGTGTACTTAAGTGGAATTCGCAATCGGACTGAATTTAATGGGTCATTGCGAATCGGGACCAGAGGGCGAAGCCGAGCGGCTCGAAGCCGGCGCTGAGTCGCCGCAGGGATAATTTGTCGATAGTCAGCCGCCGCCGAAAGAACCGGCTCATGTCGGCTTAAATTTCAAGCCGAAGTATTTTCATTTTTATATAAAGATATTTTTTAATACTAATTTTTTTAATTAGACTTGGTTTTTATATTTAATAAGAAGATACATAAAAGTATTATCAAATTAATCTTTCATTTAAAGCTCGTTTTTTGTACGCGAGAAAATGAGGACAAGTGAAAAAGTGTATAATACTGGAAACGCAACAAAATTTTTCCAAGGTCAAAGTTATCCCACTCTAAGCTCTTTAATATATTCTTATAAAAATATAATGTCTTCATGAGAAAGGACAGAAATTGAATCATATTTTGAACTCGCAATACAATTGTGCGGTTTTGCAAAGCAGAACTGAAAAAAAAAACTTTTAAAGATTTTTAATGGATACATGCCAAAAAAAAAATTGCCAGCTTTGGAGAAGTATATTAATATGATTCTACAAAACGCGTTAAATTTATTTCAAATCTTGGATGTATCCTATAATTCAGTTTTTAAATCAAAGTTAATTTTAGAAGAAATACAAAAATTAGAGGATATTGATATTAATCGTCCATCTACTAGCAAATGTTCAAATCAATCTGAGGGACCCATCAAAAAGATCAAAGTATAGTGTCATGATTTTTTTTATAATTTTATATATACAAGATAACAAATGCTAGAATTCATGGGAACAATAATGCCTAATCTGAACAATAATATGGAACTTGAAATTCAAAAATATCTTGATAGCGAAGTTATCCCAATATTGCAAAACTAGCAAATTTATGTTTCAGGATACCAGCTACATCAGCATTGTCGAAACAAGCCTTTTCATTCATACAACTGTGTAAACCAAAAAAGAAGTTCCCTAAATCCTAACACAATAAAAAAACAATTGTTTGTGCATGAAAATATGGGATTGATGGAACCAAAATAAGAAAAATATGTATTCTGGTTTAAAAAAATTTGATTTTTTTATTTTTGTATTCGGCTTAAAGCCGGCGCACAGCCGCCGCTGGTCCATTTTTCTCCAGCCGCCGCCGCCGATAATTTGTAGTCGGCTTCGCCCTCTGATCAGGACCCAAAGGAAGTTATAAACAAATTCGATTATGCTTTTTTACAACGCCCTTTTAAATTGCTTCTTTAAAGTTATCCATATGAACTCTAGATCAACGTTGGCCATTATTTGCGTGGCAGCAGAATAACAACAATTTACATTATAAAAAAAAATACTATTTCTTTACTCGTACTCAAAAAACACTAACAAAAATGCATACTAAACTAACAAAACATTCAGCAAATACAATCTCAGAGCACATTCTCATTTTAGGATTGAGAACTCTCCTTTTAAAAACGCTCTCCGTTTGGCCAACTTTGCTCTAGATCAGCGAAGAGCACCATTTCATTTTCCCTATCACTAATAATAGTAGTTGTTGTTGCAATACAAATGTTTGGAAATATAATTGGTATAATTTTTCAGACGCGAAAAATTTGCGTCATTGGCAGTTCCGATCCTCTTAAATTAATAGGAGATAGTCTGTCTCTTATCTTTTCGAAAGACTGTCTTATTCAAAATTTTAAATTTATTTTTAATCTTCAAAATACGGACCTACTTTCCGAAAGGTAATAAGAGATAGTCTTTCTTATTCTAAATATAAAATTTACTCCCCATCTTCAAAATAAGGTCAAACTTTTCGAAAGTTTTTCGGTATGAAAAGCGACTTTTCTTATGCTTTGAAACTTTTTTGTACTCCTTATATCGGATTGACAGTCCGATATTAGCTAATGTATAAAACAGATAGGGTACACAGAAGGCGCTATAGTACGGGAAAGCGTATTTAGACCTCACATTTCTGGACCATATGGCAGACATAAATCTTGGATGACTTATTCGGCTAGAAAACCAAAAGCTTAATCCATAAAGATACGGCTACTGATGGCATTATTAAAGCGGAATTACAACAATACAATTACAATAGCGATTTAATAACACCCAGGCTGAGGCCCTATGCTACATTGGGTCAAGGATAACAGCAGAAGAAGGCTGATTCAGATCTCTACATTCCTAGGTGTTCATTTCCTCTTAAAACTTTGAAACGTACTATCAATGACTGATCTCAGTTCATCAATAAATCCGACTATATTCTTTAAACCACAACAGCAAAGACAAATCTGTTGAAACTGATCGCCAGTCACTTGAGTATAGAGAATTTACACATTTTGCCTTTCTGGAAATAGAAGGGGGCTTTCAGTAGCATTAAGCCGATTATATCGCCAATGGTAGATTTGGATGCTGATCATTCAATCATTTTATTTGTAGATTCATTAGCTTAACTATGGGCACTGCTACAGTCTATAAAGAGTTTTGAGTCGAATGAAATCGAGATTCCATAAGATTTAAGACTTATTATGCAAGTAAACTCCTTAACCCCCTGTTACATCGCCTCTTTCGCTCTTGCCACATTAAACCAATTATCTGGTAGTCATTACCTTTAAGACGAAACTTGTACTTTTTTTGAGAAAATGCAAGATACCAAAATTTACTATTTTGGAACTGGACAAGATTGAACTTATGCTCACTAACCATTCTAAATATCTTAGGATCATTTTAGACTCTAAACTGTCCTGGAGCTTCAATGCGCTACTATCTACCTACACTACTCTCTCGACCAATCTTTTACTGTAAACTTCTGTGGAGTTCCAAAATGATTCTGAAAAGAAGACACATTCAATATTCCCGATATTCTGGAGTAAGAACAAGTTATTGGGGTGACAATTCGCTCTTCTCACATTATACCAATGTCTGGCAGTCATTCCCTTTAAGACAGAACTTGAGAGAAAATGCAAGATTCTAATTTTCACTCTCTCTAAACTGGACCAGATTGAACTTGTGCTCACTGACCATTCCAAATATCTTAGGGTCATTCTGGACTCTTAACTGTCTTGAAGCCTCAAGACCTAATCTGGGGTTTCTAAAGCAATAATTACACTCTTCTTTACAATCAGGGTTAGCACTATTAAATCATAGTCTTCATCACCCATAGGCCACTTTACCTAAGCATTATCTCCAAAAACCTTGACTACTTCATACTTACTCCTCTTTTCGACCAATCTTTTACTGTAAACCTTTTTTCAGTTCCAAAATGATTCGAAAAAAAAATTTAATTCAAGTTTTCTGATATTCGGGAACAAGTAGAATTCATTGGGGAATTCAAGCAGGATTAGTTATCACTTCAATTTTTTGACTGCTCAAAAATTCTCTTGTTTGCGTTGAGAGCTCGAGTTGTCATGCTAGAGAATAATTTGCATTCGGAGGTAAGATCGACGAATTTCTCCAAATGGTGGTGTAACGCTCAAAATTAAAAGTTCTACGGTGCTCAAGCTTAACAGTGCCCGCTTGACCGAGTCGGCCAAAGAAAAAGGCTATCATTTGCTTCGCTGTGCTTCTTTTACAAACAACAATCTGTTGGATTTAACACGTCTTGGATATCTAGACCGTTTGGGTCTGGGTATATACTTATGAGAAGGTTTGGTTTCTTTCTCATAAGCATATATCCATTATTCTTTATCTGACACGATTTTATACACATCTTTTGAAGCACCAATTGGCGTGAGCCACTTTTTGAGCGATTGTTTGATTTTTAACTAAGTGTTCATGAGAAAACCGTGTGTATTGAAGTGAATCTAATGTGCAAGGATGCCTTAAGCTCTCCCATGGGAATCGTGTTACCCAAACTTTTATCTTATATGTTTTACAGTGTAAAAAAAGTTTTGGGAACACGGTTCCCATGGAAGATGATATTCGTGATAGGGGTGAATATGTCACATGACGATTTTGCATTATTGGTATATGCACTGAGTTAATGTTTTGTGGCAAAACAACCGATTTTAATCTATCTTTCCAAAATTTGTCGGCTACAAAACTACGACCGATTAAATTCACTATACCATTTAATGTGTATTTTGATAGCTGAGTTCATCTACACATTTTTCTTGAGATAATCTACATCGAAAATTGTGAAAAATAATTCAACAGGATAACTCTTTTCTTCAAGATCTATCTATGATTTCGAACATTCTTGTTAAGATAATCCACGTCAAAAGTGAAAAATAATCCAACGAAAACCACATTTTTAGCTTTGACAATAGTTTTGCCAGTTTCGGATACCTCGTTACCCTCGTACTCCTTCGTTGCCAACCCCTAGCGAATCCCAAGGCTTAACATTTAGGTTATACTTTTTTGAAAAGAAATATCTAAGCTTTCGAACATTCTTGTTGAGATAATCCGAAAACCAGATTTTAGCTATTGAAATTCTTTTTGCCCCTAGCGAATCTGTTTTCTGCAAGATCTGTCAGAGCTTTCGTACATTAAAGTTCATTTGTTGTAGCAAACAAAGCGTTGTTTAATTCATTTTATACTATATTGTATATTATACCTTTGTTTGAAGTAATGCTAGAAACACAATCAAGACAGCAGGCTACACGAACACCGATTACAAAAGTCGTTGGCTGCAACAGTTGCCTTGTAGTCAGCTACTTGATTATTTTTAAGACGGCAGCTGCATTGAAAACAGCTGATATAGATTTTTGACGTTTGGACCACTTCCTCTATTATTATTTCATTCAGTCCATACCAATACCTGAAATATATTTAGTACTATTATTCATAATAAATAAAGAATAAGTTATAATAAAACAAAAGCCAACAGATAGAAAAATTTAAAAAATTAAATCAAAATGTCTACAATATAAACAATAGAAACAGCTGAGTGATGCCAATATCGCATTTATAAGATGGGCAAAATATCCTTTTTAGTAATCAACCTCCGATATCAACGGTTTTAATGTACCTGATAGTATATATAAATCAAAAAATTCCAATAGAAAGATTTTAGTGGAATCACTTTTAGTTTCAGAGTTATGAGCTTTTTACATTTTAAGAATTATAGGGCATAACTTTAGAAACTTATATATATTATATTCGATATTAACTTTTTTGGTATCAAGCAAAATCTACTAAAAATGCTTTTAAAATTATACATTTTTCCGATTTATAATGGATTAAAATAAGTTTTTAGGATATCCTTATCCTAAAAACTTATTTTTACAACCGACATATTTTTTTTTTTTTAAATACGCATATCATAAAACAACATAAAGAGTGTTCTAAAAAAAATATGCATTTACTATTTTAGACAAAATTTATCCATAGTTCAAGAAATAATTTATTTTTGATCAAGTTAGTTTCTATAGATATATCAGATACTATTATTTTAGATATTAATTATTTTCAATAGTTATTTCAATCAAAATGGACTGCGAAAAAAAAGTTCGTGAAAATAAAATTAAAACTTTTCAAAAAAATCCTTCATGGACTTTTAAAAAAATAGTTAAAAATTTGAAAGTTGACCCTCGAACGGTTTCTAATGCCATCAGACGGTATAAGGAAAACCTGAGCATTGAAAGAAAACCTGGATCATTGAGGAAAAAAGGTCCTACAGATATTGGTAAGGCAAAAGAAGTCGAGCGACTCGAATTTTGCACATAGAGTCAAAGCTTATGCTGGACTGAAGACATACAAAGTCCAAAAGGTTCCAGATCGCAATGCTATAAAGAACTTAGAAGCAAAAAAACGAGCGAAAAAATTGAAGTCTGATTTTATAAAAAAATACACCTGTTGTGTGATGGATGATGAAACATACGTACTGGCAGACTTTTCTCAACTTCCTGGTGAAGATTTTTATGTTGC
Organism: Stomorhina lunata; assembly: GCA_933228675.1. Taxonomy (NCBI): domain Eukaryota; kingdom Metazoa; phylum Arthropoda; class Insecta; order Diptera; family Rhiniidae; genus Stomorhina; species Stomorhina lunata. Next base: position 36,934,963 of record OW121740.1, on the reverse strand, counting down.
TGATAAACGGGGCAATGTTCGGCAAGAGTTTCGCACAAAAAAACAAACAAAATTCCCTAAGAAGTTTCTCGTGTGGCAAGCTATTTGCAGTTGTGGCAAAAGAAGTAAAGTATTTGTGGCATCTGGCACAAATACTTTACTTCTTTATATAAAGGAGTGCCTACAAAAACGGTTGTTACCCTTTTTAAGAGAGCACAGAGTGACTACATTTTTTTGGCCCGATTTGGCATCATGCCATTATGGAAAAAAGGCACTTGAGTGGTACTCAAAGAATAATGTCATTTTTGTACCACGAGAGGCAAATCCACCTAACTGTCCAGAACTTCGGCCTGTGGAAAGGTATTGGGCTCTGGTAAAAAAGGAATTGAAGAACACAGGAAAGATTTCTAAGAACATGTCCGATTTTAAGCGCAGATGGAACACATGCTCCAAAAAGGTATCAGAAGCAACTGTAAAATCTTTAACGGGAGGGTTTCCGAAAAAAGTCGATAATTTTGCAAAACCCGAGTACTAAGTAAACATTTTAATGCTAAATGATTTTGTATAATATGTCATTATATTTGCGTATTTTGTAGAGTTTTTATATTAAAAGGTTTGATTTTTATTTAAGAAAATCCAACTACAAATTTTATTTAGAGCACTCTTTAGATATAAGTATGCTCTTCTAAATAGATTTTATAGAGGACATACTGGGCTTTTATATAATCTAAACTACGTAGCTCTAACACATGAAGCATGTGAGTTATGACAATTTAAAAATTAACTTCTTAAGTCTGAAAAATTTCCTCATTTTCGTTTTTTCTAATCTCTGTTAAACTTTAACATTTCATTCCTTTAAGTCCCTTAATAAAGCACTTGGGTATATACATACTTGTACATATTTATAACAAAGTATACATACATTCTGTTATACATAAACTCACACACAATTTAAAGCTTAAAGCTGGGCTAGCAACAAACATAAAGATTTTTTTAATATAAACGAAAAACTTTTTTGATTTTAATGGCTGTTTTTTTTTTTGGCAAAGTTTAACATTAAGTTTGTGAATGTTTGTGAATTTACCTTTTTTCACACACAAATTTAGTTGTTTTTTTTGTTTGTTTATTTCTAAAGCTTAGGTATCATGACAAACTTCTAAAAAACGTTTCTGCTATGGGTATCTGTCTGTTAAATGTTAATGCTATGAGTACTCGTACTCATTATCACCATTACCTATACAGTGACAGCAAAACGAAAAACTAAACTGCTAAGAATTATGTTTTAAGATACTATTTCATACAATTAAAGCAGGTCTATTTGCCATATGCTGCGATAATTGAATGACAAGCTGCAGTTTTATATTTGTCTACTTGACTCTTAAGCTTAGCTAAGCGAAGGAAAGGACGGTGGGATTGATAGATGGACGGAGAGAAGAACGGACTATCAATGCTCAATCAAACGTTTTTGTCTATCTTCTCGCTTGTTTTAGTTTTGCCTGACTCTGACTTTTAGCAAATTCATGTTGCAGTCTGTCATTGCTGCTGCTGCTTAAGTCAAAGCTGACGACGTTTGGCTGCCATATTCAAGAAATGAGTTCAAGGCCGTTTAAGTGGCACACCAATACTCTGAAATAAAAAAAAACTAAACATTCACAGATACTTACATAATTGCCATGAGTTCGAGCGTAATAGCAAAAATACTACTACTCTATACTTATTTATACTCTAATCTACAATAACCAAAAAAATAAATACTGAAATGTAACTATACACACAAAAAATTCAAGCTTAACTAACAAAAATTTGAAACCCCAAAATTATCTAGAAATCTACACAAAAGCTGAATTTAAAACTTTAAATGTGCGAAAAATAAATAGGAAAAATAAATCGTGAGACAAACAAACGTCAGACTTAAACTTATTTATACAACATAAATTTAAAAGAAATCTTAATGTTTTATAAAAAATTTTAATTTATGTTTTATTCAAAATTTTAATAGAAATTCAAAAGAAATAGCTTTTTTGGGGGTGATGGTAACGAATAGGGCGTTTTTATTCCCATATGTAGCTATCAATTTCCACTCTCTCCTTCTCTTTGTTTTTGAGCTGAATACAAAAGGATATAAAAAGTTAGTAATAGCTGGGGATGCATTTTTTACGAGGGTTGTTCCCTGATTTCATAATGCTAAAATGTTAGACCATTATCAAGATATTTAAAACTTTAGGTATATGGGAAAATAAGGGAAGAGAAAAGCTTTCAGTTGGTATTGGAAGGCAGTATTTAGAAGACAATGAAAAAGACATCAGACTGCTTCATTTCTGTGGGTGCTAGGGTTGCCAGTCAGGCTGGATTCGACTGGATTGTCCAGCTTTTGTAATGCTTGTCCAGTGTCAAGCTAAAATTAAATTTGTCCAGCTGTGAAAGGTGAAAAATTGAATATTTTTAACGAAAAATTATTTTTATGAAAAAGATCGCAAAAACTTTTTTAAAAGTGTATTTTTTTTTCTTTTTTTTACTTAAGTGATTTATGCGTTGATTGCCTGATCAAGTTAATTTTGTAATAAAATTACCCTCTATCAAATTTCCCCATTGTTGGCAAGTATGATTCTACGTTTGAATTTGAAACTTATGTCGTTAATTATGATGACGGCGGTACCAAGGTAAACAAAATCTTTAACAACCTCGTAGCTATATAGGGTTGCCAGTCAGGCTGGATTCGACTGGATTGTCCAGCTTTTGTAATGCTTGTCCAGTGTCAAGCTAAAATGAAATTTGTCCAGCTGTGAAAGGTGAAAAATTGAATATTTTTAACGAAAAACTATTTTTATGAAAAAGAACGCAATAAAAACATTTTTAAAAGTGTAATTTTTTCTTTTTCACTTAAGTGATTTATGCGTTGATTAATTGATTGCCTGATCAAATTAATTTTGTAATAAAATTACCCTCTATCAAATTTCCCCATTGTTGGCAAGTATGATTCTACGTTTGAATTTGAAACTTATGTCGTTAATTATGTTGACGGCGGTACCAAGGTAAACAAAATCTTTTACAACCTCATAGCTATAGTTCTCAACGATTACATGTGGTCCAATTCTTAAGGATTGCCTACTTGTAGGAACCAGCAGTTTTGTTTTGATTCATTGACAACTAGACCCATTTTATTACATTTCTTCTCCATACTTGAAAAGGCGGCAGTCGAATTGCGAAATGTGCGTCCGTCCCATGATATCAGTGTCATCGACAAACGCAGGTAGTATGTATTTTCTGTTGGAAATTGTTTCAGATGTATTAGCTGCAGCATCTCGGACGATTTATGTGGGGTTTATATAACTCAAGCGACTGACGATTGAGTGAAATTTACATGTATTTTGTTTTTTTTACAATAACAAAACAAATTGAAATTTCACTCAATCGTCAGACGCTTGAGTTATATAAACCCCACATTAATTTTCTTTCGATATCGCTGCTGTTAATTACGGTATTCGCTATTCGGTTTATCAAAAGTTGAAAGATTCATCGAAGCAAATTATAAAAGCAAGTTTTTTATTATTAATGTCCAGCTAATTTTTGGGTTGTCAAGCTTTTTTTCCCTTATGTCCAGCTTCTTCAGGATGTGTGTCTGGCAACCCTAGTGGGTGCATATATATATACATATATTCAGCTTGGGTTCGATTCCGGGCTATAAAAATTGTTTATTACCACAGTATCCTTCTGCGGTACGAATACAGCAACAACACGCCGTCGATGTAAAATAAACAAAATCGGTTGTATAAGTTTTTAAGACATCTTTTAGGTGGACCTATTCTTAAAATCGGACATTTTTTTGGGACACCATTCCTGTGTTCTTCAATTCCTTTTTTACAAGAGCCCAGCACATTTCAACAGGCCGAAGTTTTAGACAGTTATTTGGATTTGCCTCTCGAGGTACAAAAATGGCATTATTGTTTGAGTACCACTCAAGTGTCTTTTTTCCATAGTGTCATAATGCCAAATCGGGACAAATGTAGGCATTCGGTGCTGTTTCAAAAAAGGTAAAAGCTGTCTTTGCAGGCATTCCCTTATATAAATTACTGTGTTTATCGTGACTGATGCCAGAAATGCTTGGCTTCTTTGCCACAACTGCGAAAAGCTTGCCACACGAGAAATTTCTTTGGGAATTTGGTTTGTTTTTTCTACGAAACTCTTTCTGAATGTTACCTTCTTCATCAGAAATACAAAAATCTTGGCCGGTTGAGAAAAGTCTTGCCAGTACGTATGTGTCCATCCATCCATCCATCACACAACAGGTGTATTTTTTTTACAAAATCTGTAATCGACTGCGATCTGGAACTTTGCATGCCTTTAGTCCAGCATAAGCTTTGGTTCTCGACGAACTGCTTTTCTGATTGAAGTGTTATGAGCTTATCGAAAGTGTTGCTCGACTTTATTTGACTTATTAATGTTCCTTGGGCCTTTTCTACTTCCTGATCCAGATTTTCTTTTAATGCTCAGGTCTTCCTACCGTTTAAAGGCATTTGCAATAGTTCTAGGGCGTTCATGACGGATTTTTTTGAGAAGCTTTACTTTTTTCGCACCCTATTTTCATCGTAATTATAAAGACTATAATACAAAGATGTTGCATATTGCATACATTGATTTGCGGTATGGTCGTTTTGAAAAGTCCCATACAAAAGAAAGTTTAAAGTTTATTTAAATGTAAATACCCAGGTATTTTCTCAAGCACTTGGTATTTACAAAAAATGTGAGTATAAAACAGAATAAGGAAAGTTTAATGAATGTGGGAAATAAAGAAATTATAAAACTGAAAAATGTTTGTGTGTTTCTGTTCGGATGATAATCTTCGCTTTATGTTGATATATGTTGGACACAATAATAAATCGTATGTATTCTGTCCCTCAATATAAGATATAATGTCTGGTTTTTGCTCTGTCTAGAATTAGGGATAATCCTCCTGATGAAATGGTCTAACCAACCATCGAAACGCGTAGAGGAAAGGTTTCCCCACCAACATTTTTTGGTTTTTTCAAAAAACTATTTATTACAATAATAAATAAATGTAATAAATTAGGATCTTAGTGCAATACACTACAGTAAAACTTTTTAATTAAAAGAATTTAATTTTTTAATATGAATTAGATTTCCTGTTGAAGTTGTAGGTATATCGTCTTAAGTACCTTCTAGTAAAGAATTCAAATTGCGTTAACAGTTTGCGAATGAATTCCAATGCATCTACCTCCTCCGACGGGTCAAGATCACTTCCTTGTGTATTAGCATCTAGCAAATTCGTAGCTTAATGTATCGGTTTTATGTTTATACCCTTCACCACCATAGGTGGAAAGGGTATTATAAGTTTGTGCTGATGTTTGTAACGCATAGAAATATTTGTCTTAGACCCATCTTTTAGTATACCAATAGGCTTAGAATCACTTTCTGAGTCGATTTAGCGATGTCCGTCCGTCCGTCCGTCTGGCTGGCTGGACGGCTGGCTGGCTGGCTGGACCCCCATGTAAACCTTGTAATCAAACTACAGGTCGCAATTCTAAAGATAATTTGATGAAATTTGGCACAGATAATTTTTTTGATAATGGGACCATGGCTATTGAAATTGGTCAAAATCGGTCCATTATTTATGGTACCTCCCATAGGTCCCACTTCCCGGAATTGCTATATTGGCCACGAATTTCAATATTTTTTCATGAAATTTAAAACAGATACTGCTTATGTAAACTTAAATCCCTGTACCAAATTTCGTTGAAATCGGTCCACATTTGACCATATTTCCCATACAAACTCTTCTTCAAAAACGCACTAAATGAGACAAAAAATCACTAAAACGCTCGTAAATCTAAAGATAATGAAAATTTTGAGTTTATTTTTTGCATACATAATTTTTGTAACTACTGTAATCAATTTGCCAAATTTCGAGATAATCGGTTCACATTTGACCCTAGCTCTCATATAAGTCCAAATGACGGAAACAGGTTGAATATATACGTTTTGAGAAAATGTTTGTATGATGGCAAAATTTAGCAAATATTTGTCTTTATACAGGAAAAATAACACCTTTGACCTTAGTGGTGAAGGGTATCGTATGGTCGGCTTGACCGACTATAGCGCTTTCTTACTTGTTTTTTTTTTTAAATCGTGTATTTTTTTCAGTTTTTTCGGCATAATTCAGTATCATACTTGAAGCAAACTCAAATTCAAGCTTACTTTTAAGCTTGAAACGCGAAAATATATGTCTGAGCTTAAATTCAATTGCTCCCAAAAGTAACCGTAATTTTATATCGGCTTTTAGATCAATTTGTTCAGCTAAGGCCTGAAGGGATGCTTTAGTTATGTTCAAAATAAATTTGAAAATATTTACATTTCTGTTACTCTACGTAACAATGAGTATTTACCCGAAATTAGATAAAAGTGGGTATAAATGGGTAAATACCCAGTATGTAGGTAAACAGCCAGCTTTGGGTAAATACCCAGGTCTAAGCCCATCTCTAAGTATACCGCTTTTACTCTAATTCGGAAACAACTAATGGAGACGATTATCCAAAAAGAGAAAGCTAAGGCACACACAAGTGTTCATGAAATATATGTTTGTTTGTACTTACTAAAAACATACGGTGTTTTAAATTTCCCCCCAATGCCAACCGGGCTTTGCTAAGTTTACATTATAAAGCAATTATAATTATCAATATTACATATGATAACCTCAAATAAAGGCGTTTTTTCCCAATAAAAGCGGATGACAAAGGCAAAGCGTGTTAACTTTTATCTATTACATTATATTTATCATTTATTTGTCTATTTTTTTTCTGATAAAATTTTACATTTCTCAAGTAGTAAACGAGTCAGTACCTAAATAATATTTTAATTTAAATATACAAATATTTGTACTACATATTTCCTACACTTGAACTAAACTATATTAAGAGATACAATTTCTATATAATTTCTAATTTTATTCGAAATATTTTTCCCTAGAATTTCAAAATCATTTAATTTTTTTTTATTATTATGTACTAATGATTCTCGTATTTATTAGATTTATTTTTCTATACATAATCAACACTGGGTAGATAGATATTTTGTTGACTTCGTTGCTCATATATTCTTCAGTCACATTTGTTGTCTCTATATCATCAGCTGCGAATATAGAAATCAAAGAATATTAGTTGAAAATAAACAATATGAAAAATATAAAAAAAAAAATATAAACAAACTATAAAAAAATACACAAAGATACAATTTTTAATCAAACACATGTATAAAGATATATACAAACAAAGATACAAGTACATTTCTATGTATTTGAGAGAACTTCATTATATGTTTAACATGAGAATAAAAACAGCTGATTTCAACATGTTATTGCTCTGATTGTTTTCATTTTGTTATTCTTGTTCCTACTCATTTTTCACTCTTCCTCATTCTCTCACTCTCTGTCTTTATAATATAAAGTTTATATTTTGTTTCTTTGAGGTTAAATTTAAACATGAGTGAGATGTGAGCGAGTTTCTTATGTATGATAGTACCAGGGCTGCCAGATACTTTTTAGTCACCATCCCCAAATTTTAAAATTTTTAGCCCCAAAAATCCCCAATTCATAAAAAAGCGTATTTGCTTACATTTTTTTATTCAATTAAATGAAGAGATCGATTTTATTAACATTCTTTCTGAAAAGAAAATAACAATAAGTAATTAAATCTTAATCTAACTTAACATTATATAGAGGTTGCCAGTGCAACTCTATTTAAAATTTATTCGAATTAAGAGAAAATTAGTTAGTTGCCAGGTCCAAGGTATCCATCCTTCTTAATCGTTGGTGACCTTCAAATTGCAAAAGCTGCCTTGCGAGATGGTTTGGGTGAACTTGCAGCTTGGAAATATATTTTGTACAAAACCTTCTAATCTCTTCTTGGACAAGGAGAACATGCAAATCTCTGTGAATGTTATTATTTCTTATGTACCAAGGAGCGCAAGTTATTAAACGTAAGAGCTTGGATTGTCTTCTCTGTAATTTGGCAATGTTCGAGGTGAAAGCCGTTCCCCATAACTAAATACCATAGGTCCATATTGGTTTAATAATTGTTTTGTACAAAAGAACCTTGTAATCTAATCCTAGAGCAGATTGTGGGCCAATAAGCCAGCTCAGTTCTACGGATTTCAGTTTTATCTGAGTTATCTTGCTGTCAATGTGATGCGACCATGTCACGCTGCGATCTAAATGTATACCAAGATACTTAATGTGAGAACTCACGGGGATAGTCACGTTGTTAATCTCAGTTGCGGGGCAGTTGTCTCTTCTTAGAGTAAACGTTACGTGAACGCACTTGCTCGGATTTACTTTAATTTTCCATGTATTTAGCCATACTTCAAGCTCATGAATATGGGACTGCAATAATGCAGAGGCAATTTCGGGATCAGAATGAATGCTAATAAACGCTGTATCATCTGCGAAACTTCAGAATCTTAAAATTTTTGAGAATTAGATGAGTTAAACTATACATTAGTCTACTTCCAAACAAGTAAGTTTGGCTCTTCAAGTCTTAAGTTTGTATCAGAGACCTGAGATCGTTTTAATTTTTAAATCCATCAAGTATAAATATCATTGCCGATGAAAATTTATTTTCATTTCGATCGAAAAATAAAAAAAGAGGGATTTACAGCCTGTTTTTCGAAAATGAAAATATTGTTTCGTTCGTAAAAATAACGAAACGTAAATCAATTTGGTTTTTGTAAAATGAAATAAATTCTAGTGTGTGACAACTTAAAAGTTTTCGTGTCTTAAGCTTTTTTGGGGTTTTTCTTAAACAAATTCATTCATATAAAGCGAATGAAAACGTTAAAATTTCTCGATAACCAAAGGTCTTTCGTGTGAAATAAAAACTAAGGGCCTGATATATTTATTTGTGCAAAGTTTTAGTAAACAAATGCATTTATCTTTAGATTTATAAACGTTTTTGTGCATTCATGATTATTTTAGCTACTTTTGAGAATTTGGTATGGTCAAATATGGGTCGATTCCTAAAAAATTAGGTACACTGATTAAGGTTATTATAAGTAATATTTGTGCTGCATATTATTGAAATAGAACTAAATTAGTGGCTGTAAAGGACCTAAAACTCTATTTGGGGAAGGCATTCCTATGGAAGGTACCCGAAATAGTAAACCGATTCTGACCAAAAAGTATAGGGACCAAAATATAAGCCTGTGTCAAAACAACTCAGGAAGTGATTCTGGGTCGATTGGTATAATTAAAGGTGGGTCTCAAAATATAAGCCTGTGTCAAAACAAATCAGGAATTGATTCTGAGTCGATTGGTATACTTAAAGGTGTGTCTCAGAGCAATATTTCTATGCGTTACAAACATCAGCACAAACCCAATATACCCTTTCCACCTAATTTAATCGGGAACTGAGGGAGGCCGTTTAAAAACTTTAAAACAACTTGAGTTGCAAATATATCAAATATGCCATCTATCATCGGCAACTGCTCCAAAAGTTGCAGTGCATGGTTTGCCTAAACATGTTATTATAAGTAAATTGTCCCCACGTGAACACAGTAAGAAGAACCCGTTCAAACGATGAAGTTATATTTGAAAAGGTTTCCTCATTTTCTTCAAATTTATTAGTGGGCGCGAATGCCTCCCATCTATTTAGGCATCAACACCACAACCTATATCAACCAAAAAAGAAAAGAAACCAAAATAGCCAGGTAATGAAAGAATTGGTACTATTGAGGAAACAAGTAGCCCCACAGGAGGCGATTTTAGGTGTGATGCAGTCTCAGGATGTATCTGTGAAATTTTCAAAGCTGCAAAAACTATAGCTGATTTTATTAAATATTTAAAATAGATTTTAATTTGGTAATTGTGAATTTTTAAAATTAAAATTTAATTTTATTTTTTTTATTTTTATAAACAAAGGCAATTGACTGACAGGGTTGCCACCGACAAGCTACATGTTACATATAAAAAAGCTTGGATATTTCAAAATACATATATTGGCAATAATGTTTCCTTACGAAAGAAAAAAGCTCTTTTTATGTCAAAATTATATTGACGAAAGCTTTTAAACGTTTTAGAAAAACCTAAATTTGAGCTTAATCGTAAGCAAACGAAAACAAATGTGACAAGACTTTTGTTTTCGAAAAACAGGCTGTTATATTTGAAATATAAATATCCCTCATGATGAAAATTTTAAATATCTGTAACGATAAATATCTGAACAGAAAAATATTTTATTGATTGTTTTATTTTTGAACTTCTGTTTTGACTTTGAAAAAATAAAATGTTTATGAAATTTCAAAATTTTCAACAATAAATGTATGAATGTTTTCAATTTATTGCAATGTTTTACTACATCGAAGTTAAAGATAATAGTTCTAATGGGAACTATTGGTGGTTTCTTTGATTCGCGTCGCTATTTCCAAAAAAAAAATTAACTTTTAAACGTTTTAAACGCATTTAGACAACGACCATTTGTTGCCCAAACCCATTTCAATATAAAATTTGCAACAATAATTGAATTTATTGCTATTTAAACGTCCTAAAGATGCTTTATACCCGGACAAATACAGAAATAAAATTTGAATTTTTTCTATCAAAATTTATTTTCATCGGATGAAAAAAGATGAAAATTATTTTGAACTATACTGATAAATATCCCAAACGATTTTTTTATATTTTATTTTCATCGGATTGAAAAAAGAAACAAAATTTTTGAACAAATAAAAATCATCCCCAACTTCGGGGCCAAAACCCCAAATCTGGCAGCCCTGGATAGTACCTACACTCATTGGAATATCTCTTTAATCTGTGACTTGTTTTGTAACAAGTTTTTTTTCTTACTTTTTTTTCGCTTTTATTGAGTTTCTTTTTCCATTTACAACGTCATTTGTTAATTATACATAAAAAAAACAACAAACATGTTTCGTTAAAAGAAATCAAATCAAACTCATTTGTTGCCTTTTCTGCGTGTTTCTCGTTTCCTTTCTGGTTTTGTTTTCTTCGTTTCGTTTAATATTGAACTCACATATGATTAGAGTACAGGGTTGGAAAATGCTATAGCATGTTAATTTAACATAGGGGGAAATGTTACCACTATCTATTAGGGGAATTTTTCTTGTATTCTGTAATGTAAAAATTTGGAAATGGTTTTTCTATATACATTTATTTCAGCCTAAAATGTGGGGTAAGAAAATAATTAGGGTTCGTTTGCATCCACGAAAACGCTATTTTACTCTTTGTAGTTTCCAAAGTCACTGTTATACTTAAGAAATTAATGTACTACAGTCGAACATCTATAAATTAAATCACAATTATCCACTTTAACATTGCACAGTGGTTCAAAAGAGTTTTTTTTATGTATTAACTCAGCAATTTCTAAACTACTGGAGGAATTTTGACGAAATTTGAAACATCAGTAGAAGAGGAGCTAGGTTTTTAGAGCAATATTTAAGAACGTATTTATCGGTAGCACAGTGGGCTCTACAGTGGACCAAAGTTGCCCACCTCGGGTATGTAAAGCGCTTTGGTGTGTATAACTTTCGCAAATTTGGTCCGATCTGAACTAATTTTACATTTTCGAAAACTTCTTAAAAAAATTAAGAAAAAACTGCACTGCCTTATCTCTTATTGTTTAAGAGATATTGACTCCAAACATTATTTTTGCGTATATTTTTGGCATGACCTCTGGCCTTTTTTGGCTTATTAACTCTTTTGGTAGGACGGAATTTTTTTTTTGAAATACTGTAAGATTTCTGATAAATTTCTTAATGAACCAGAAGAAGTAAATTTTTAATTATGTAACAGAAAGAAACAGAGTTTGTGTACCGAAAAAAACTCAATTTTTTCAATGAAAAGTATTTCAATTTTTGAAAATTTTTGTTCAAAAGACTTAATTTTTTTTAACATTTACTAAAAGATAAGACTTTAGAAATGCGTGTAAGCTATAATTTTAAAACTTTTATACATGCAATCGAACATTTTTAGACAAAATTAAAGTTATTTGTGTCTGTAAAAAAAATTGATTATGGATTTCAAAACTTTTTTTTTTAAATTAAATTTTATTAAATATAATTTTCTTAAGGTCTGTGCGAAAATCGAATAGATCCCGGCTTTAAATGGCATCACACTGCCCATTTTTCTAAAAAAAATCTCAAATTTTAAAAAAGCGTACTTTTCTGTATTCAAAAATGTCAATTAAAATTTCGGAACTCTTTCTGAAATTTATATTTGCGAATTTCTAATATATTGGTCTATACTGTGGTTTTAATACCTTGTTTAGTTTTAGAGATTTTTGCGAAATAATAACAAAGTAATTTTAAAAAATTATATAAATTTATTACAAAAAGTGTACTTTTCTGTATTCAAAAATGTTCATTTAAGTTCCGAAATCGTTCTAAAATTTATACATATTTCTGAATTTCTAATATATTGGTCTATACTGTGTGCAAAATAATCATAATACCTGGTTTAGTTAAAGAGATTTTTCCAAAAACTTACTAAGTAATATTTAAAAATTAAATAAATTTATTGTTGTTGCACTTTTTTCACAAAAGTCTTAAATCAATTTGTAAATTGTGAAAAATTGTTTAACCTCGCATATATGAAATTTCCTTTCTATTGAAGTATAACAAGTCTACCTTATCTTATTTTGGAAAGGGTATATTAGACTTTTCGGAATAGAGATTTTGGATTCTTACAGCCACAAATTTTTGGGCATATCATTAAAAATATTACTAAAAGTATCAATGTGCCAAGATTTATTTGAATCGCTACATAATTGAGCATACCTCTCATTCAAGAGCAACTCCCAAAAGTGTCATAAATACCCCGAAAAAAGGGAAAACGCTTATATATCTAAAGATGACTTAAGTTTTTTTTGCTAATATCTTACACATTCATATAATTCTACTGTAAACATAAAACCATAAACCAAACTTTATGACAATCGGTCTATATTTAACCCTTGCTTCCATATCAAACCCATTGTCAGAAATTGTACTTGTATTAAGAAAATAAAGCTTAGATATTGTCTCTGAGAGTTAAGAAAACTTTATAAATTTATTCATAGCTGGTCCACACTTACCATCGTTATGAAATAGACAAGCTTAGACGACTATACTATGTCCTTTTCTATACGGAATAAAGAATAGATAATAAAAAAAATCTATAGGGAAAATTGACTAGATTCTGTGTTTTTATTTCATGTTATGAACAATTTCCTAAACGGAAAAGGTTGACATCTGAACCATTTGGCCAAATAAGCGTTAATTTTAAAATAATTCTTGGTTTTTAGGTTTTTATTTCAAAAAGTTGGGCTTCACTAAAACTATTGATTTTACACAATTTGCATATGTGGTTATTAAGTTCTCAGAACTGGATGTTTAAGGCATATTTCAATTATTTTATTCTCATTCATTTTGGGTTTAAGACTTAATATGCAAATATAAGCAGTTAATTTATATATATATATATTTTAAGCTAAAACTTTTAGCTTAAATTTGCTTATATTTAGTTTATATTTAGTTTCGTGAGTTTTTAATTTAACAAATTTGAAACGTAATTAAACTTGTAAATCTAATGAAACATTTTATAGGAAATATACTGAAAATACACAGTCTTGAGAGCTTTTTTTTAAATAAAAACTTGAAATCAGCCCAATTTGTATATGTGAGTATTAAGTCCACAGAGCAGGTAGTTTTAGGCATATTTCAATTATTTTATTCTTACTCATTTTCGATTTTAGACTTAATATGCAAATATAAGCAGATAATTTATATAGTTTTTTAAAGCTAAGACTTGTATCTTCAATTTGAGATATATTTAGTTTTGTGAGTTTTTAATTAAACAAATTTAAATCGTAATTAAACTTTGTAAATCTACTGAAACATTTTAAGCAAAATTTATTGAGAATACACAGTCTTGGGAGTTTTTTTTAGAGAGAAATTTGAAATCAGCCCAATTTGTGTATGTGCGTATTAAGTCCGCAGAGCAGCCACTTTTAGACATATTTTAATTATTTTCGATTTTAGACTTAATATGCAAATATAAGCAGATAATTTATATAGTTTTTTAAAGCTAAGACTTGTACATTTAATTTCAGATATATTTGATTTTATGATTTTTAAGTTAAACAAATTTGAATCGTAATAAAACTTTGTAAACAACTATTTAAGCAAAATGTATTGAAAATACTCAGTTTTAAGAGTTTTTTTTAGAAGACAAGTTTGAAATCAGCCCTGAGCATTTAAAGTACTGATGATTTTTTAACCATTATAGAATTACTTCCATCCCTATTCTTTTTTTCTCAATATCCTCTGAAAGACACAGAACGGCGGGCTGTTTTAGGCATATTTAAATTATTTTATTCTTACTCATTTTCGATTTTAAGGGTGTGAAGATAAATTCGTCAGTTAAATACGTCCCACACCTATGTTAAATACGTTCCACACACTGTTAAGCTGATTTTGAAAATAGACATATTTATTTTTTTACGAAAAATAGCAACAAAAAATAAATTTTTGTAAAAATTTTATTATTTTTCAATCAAAAACATTTTAAACTAAAATCTAACAAAAACAAAAAAAGATTTACAAATTATTTTCATATAAAAAAATGTAATCTATAACAAGAATATTCATGACGATATTTCCGATATTTAGAGAAAACATGAATCGGGGTAGCGAAAGACAGGAAGTAGCCCAGGACTAGTAGAAGCTATGACTATATTGGATATGTCAAGAATCAGCCCGATATCGGAGATATTGATTTTTAAAAATTTTCATTTTTCATATATATTATATGAAAAAATTGGTAATTTTCAAGTCGATCCCATCAATATTTAGAGAAGACATGAATAGGGGTAGCGAAAGACAGGAAGTAGCCCAGGACTAGTAGAAGCTATGACTATATTGGATATGTCAAGAATCAGCCCGATATCGGAGATATAGATTTTTAAAAATTTTCATTTTTCATTTATATTATATGGAAAAATTGGGAATTTTCAAGTCGATCCAATCAATATTTAGAGAAGACATGAATCGGGGTAGCGAAAGACAGGAAGTAGCCCAGGACTAGTAGAAGCTATGACTATATTGGATATGTCAAGAATCAGCCCGATATCGGAGATATAGATTTTTAAAAATTTTCATTTTTCATTTATATTATATGGAAAAATTGGGAATTTTCAAGTCGATCCAATCAATATTTAGAGAAGACATGAATCGGGGTAGCGAAAGACAGGAAGTAGCCCAGGACTAGTAGAAGCTATGACTATATTGGATATGTCAAGAATCAGCCCGATATCGGAGATATAGATTTTTAAAAATTTTCATTTTTCATTTATATTATATGAAAAAATTGGTAATTTTCAAGTCGATCCCATCAATATTTAGAGAAGACATGAATCGGGGTAGCGAAAGACAGGAAGTAGCCCAGGACTAGTAGAAGCTATGACTATATTGGATATGTCAAGAATCAGCCCGATATCGGAGATATAGATTTTAAAAAATTTTCATTTTTCATTTATACTATATGGAAAAATTGGGAATTTTCAAGTCGATCCAATCAATATTTAGAGAAGACATGAATCGGGGTAGCGAAAGACAGGAAGTAGCCCAGGACTAGTAGAAGCTATGACTATATTGGATATGTCAAGAATCAGCCCGATATCGGAGATATAGATTTTTAAAAATTTTCATTTTTCATTTATATTATATGGAAAAATTGGGAATTTTCAAGTCGATCCCATCAATATTTAGAGAAGACATGAATCGGGGTAGCGAAAGACAGGAAGTAGCCCAGGACTAGTAGAAGCTATGACTATATTGGATATGTCAAGAATCAGCCCGATATCGGAGATATAGATTTTTAAAAATTTTCATTTTTCACATATATTATATGAAAAATTGGGAATTTTCAAGTCGATCCAATCAATATTTAGAGAAGACATGAATCGGGGTAGCGAAAGACAGAAAGTAGCCCAGGACTAGTAGAAGCTATGACTATATTGGATATGTCAAGAATCAGCCCGATATCGGAGATATAGATTTTTAAAAATTTTCATTTTTCATTTATATTATATGGAAAAATTGGTAATTTTCAAGTCGATCCAATCAATATTTAGAGAAGACATGAATCGGGGTAGCGAAAGACAGGAAGTAGCCCAGGACTAGTAGAAGCTATGACTATATTGGATATGTCAAGAATCAGCCCGATATCGGAGATATAGATTTTTAAAAATTTTCATTTTTCATACATATTATATGAAAAATTGGTAATTTTCAAGTCGATCCAATCAATATTTAGAGAAGACATGAATCGGGGTAGCGAAAGACAGGAAGTAGCCCAGGACTAGTAGAAAGTATGACCATATTGGATATGTCAAGTTTTGGGCCGATATCGGAGATATACATTTTTGAAAATTTCTATTTTTTCATATGATATATATGAAAAATTAAAATTTTCAAAAATTTATGATATATATGAAAAATTAAAATTTTCAAAAATGTATATCTCCGATATCGGCCCAAAACTTGACATATCCAATATGGTCATACTTTCTACTAGTCCTGGGCTACTTCCTGTCTTTCGCTACCCCGATTCATGTCTTCTCTAAATATTGATTGGATCGACTTGAAAATTACCAATTTTTCATATAATATATGTGAAAAATGAAAATTTTTAAAAATCTATATCTCCGATATCGGGCTGATTCTTGACATATCCAATATAGTCATAGCTTCTACTAGTCCTGGGCTACTTCCTGTCTTTCGCTACCCCGATTCATGTCTTCTCTAAATATTGATTGGATCGACTTGAAAATTCCCAATTTTTCCATATAATATAAATGAAAAATGAAAATTTTTAAAAATCTATATCTCCGATATCGGGCTGATTCTTGACATATCCAATATAGTCATAGCTTCTACTAGTCCTGGGCTACTTTCTGTCTTTCGCTACCCCGATTCATGTCTTCTCTAAATATTGATTGGATCGACTTGAAAATTCCCAATTTTTCATATAATATATGTGAAAAATGAAAATTTTTAAAAATCTATATCTCCGATATCGGGCTGATTCTTGACATATCCAATATAGTCATAGCTTCTACTAGTCCTGGGCTACTTCCTGTCTTTCGCTACCCCGATTCATGTCTTCTCTAAATATTGATTGGATCGACTTGAAAATTCCCAATTTTTCCATATAATATAAATGAAAAATGAAAATTTTTAAAAATCTATATCTCCGATATCGGGCTGATTCTTGACATATCCAATATAGTCATAGCTTCTACTAGTCCTGGGCTACTTCCTGTCTTTCGCTACCCCGATTCATGTCTTCTCTAAATATTGATTGGATCGACTTGAAAATTACCAATTTTTCATATAATATGTATGAAAAATGAAAATTTTTAAAAATCTATATCTCCGATATCGGGCTGATTCTTGACATATCCAATATAGTCATAGCTTCTACTAGTCCTGGGCTACTTCCTGTCTTTCGCTACCCCGATTCATGTCTTCTCTAAATATTGATTGGATCGACTTGAAAATTACCAATTTTTCCATATAATATAAATGAAAAATGAAAATTTTTAAAAATCTATATCTCCGATATCGGGCTGATTCTTGACATATCCAATATAGTCATAGCTTCTACTAGTCCTGGGCTACTTCCTGTCTTTCGCTACCCCGATTCATGTCTTCTCTAAATATTGATTGGATCGACTTGAAAATTACCAACTTTTCCATATAATATAAATGAAAAATGAAAATTTTTAAAAATCTATATCTCCGATATCGGGCTGATTCTTGACATATCCAATATAGTCATAGCTTCTACTAGTCCTGGGCTACTTCCTGTCTTTCGCTACCCCGATTCATGTCTTCTCTAAATATTGATGGGATCGACTTGAAAATTCCCAATTTTTCCATATAATATAAATGAAAAATGAAAATTTTTAAAAATCTATATCTCCGATATCGGGCTGATTCTTGACATATCCAATATAGTCATAGCTTCTACTAGTCCTGGGCTACTTCCTGTCTTTCGCTACCCCGATTCATGTCTTCTCTAAATATTGATTGGATCGACTTGAAAATTCCCAATTTTTCCATATAGTATAAATGAAAAATGAAAATTTTTTAAAATCTATATCTCCGATATCGGGCTGATTCTTGACATATCCAATATAGTCATAGCTTCTACTAGTCCTGGGCTACTTCCTGTCTTTCGCTACCCCGATTCATGTCTTCTCTAAATATTGATGGGATCGACTTGAAAATTACCAATTTTTTCATATAATATATATGAAAAATGAAAATTTTTAAAAATCTATATCTCCGATATCGGGCTGATTCTTGACATATCCAATATAGTCATAGCTTCTACTAGTCCTGGGCTACTTCCTGTCTTTCGCTACCCCGATTCATGTCTTCTCTAAATATTGATGGGATCGACTTGAAAATTACCAATTTTTTCATATAATATGTATGAAAAATGAAAATTTTTAAAAATCTATATCTCCGATATCGGGCTGATTCTTGACATATCCAATATAGTCATAGCTTCTACTAGTCCTGGGCTACTTCCTGTCTTTCGCTACCCCGATT
This sequence comes from Stomorhina lunata, assembly GCA_933228675.1. Classification (NCBI taxonomy): domain Eukaryota; kingdom Metazoa; phylum Arthropoda; class Insecta; order Diptera; family Rhiniidae; genus Stomorhina; species Stomorhina lunata. The sequence continues at coordinate 36,916,366 of OW121740.1, read as the reverse complement.
CATGTCTTCTCTAAATATTGATTGGATCGACTTGAAAATTACCAATTTTTCCATATAATATAAATGAAAAATGAAAATTTTTAAAAATCTATATCTCCGATATCGGGCTGATTCTTGACATATCCAATATAGTCATAGCTTCTACTAGTCCTGGGCTACTTTCTGTCTTTCGCTACCCCGATTCATGTCTTCTCTAAATATTGATTGGATCGACTTGAAAATTCCCAATTTTTCATATAATATATGTGAAAAATGAAAATTTTTAAAAATCTATATCTCCGATATCGGGCTGATTCTTGACATATCCAATATAGTCATAGCTTCTACTAGTCCTGGGCTACTTCCTGTCTTTCGCTACCCCGATTCATGTCTTCTCTAAATATTGATGGGATCGACTTGAAAATTCCCAATTTTTCCATATAATATAAATGAAAAATGAAAATTTTTAAAAATCTATATCTCCGATATCGGGCTGATTCTTGACATATCCAATATAGTCATAGCTTCTACTAGTCCTGGGCTACTTCCTGTCTTTCGCTACCCCGATTCATGTCTTCTCTAAATATTGATTGGATCGACTTGAAAATTCCCAATTTTTCCATATAGTATAAATGAAAAATGAAAATTTTTTAAAATCTATATCTCCGATATCGGGCTGATTCTTGACATATCCAATATAGTCATAGCTTCTACTAGTCCTGGGCTACTTCCTGTCTTTCGCTACCCCGATTCATGTCTTCTCTAAATATTGATGGGATCGACTTGAAAATTACCAATTTTTTCATATAATATATATGAAAAATGAAAATTTTTAAAAATCTATATCTCCGATATCGGGCTGATTCTTGACATATCCAATATAGTCATAGCTTCTACTAGTCCTGGGCTACTTCCTGTCTTTCGCTACCCCGATTCATGTCTTCTCTAAATATTGATGGGATCGACTTGAAAATTACCAATTTTTTCATATAATATGTATGAAAAATGAAAATTTTTAAAAATCTATATCTCCGATATCGGGCTGATTCTTGACATATCCAATATAGTCATAGCTTCTACTAGTCCTGGGCTACTTCCTGTCTTTCGCTACCCCGATTCATGTCTTCTCTAAATATTGATTGGATCGACTTGAAAATTACCAATTTTTCCATATAATATAAATGAAAAATGAAAATTTTTAAAAATCTATATCTCCGATATCGGGCTGATTCTTGACATATCCAATATAGTCATAGCTTCTACTAGTCCTGGGCTACTTTCTGTCTTTCGCTACCCCGATTCATGTCTTCTCTAAATATTGATTGGATCGACTTGAAAATTACCAATTTTTCATATAATATATGTGAAAAATGAAAATTTTTAAAAATCTATATCTCCGATATCGGGCTGATTCTTGACATATCCAATATAGTCATAGCTTCTACTAGTCCTGGGCTACTTCCTGTCTTTCGCTACCCCGATTCATGTCTTCTCTAAATATTGATTGGATCGACTTGAAAATTCCCAATTTTTCCATATAATATAAATGAAAAATGAAAATTTTTAAAAATCTATATCTCCGATATCGGGCTGATTCTTGACATATCCAATATAGTCATAGCTTCTACTAGTCCTGGGCTACTTCCTGTCTTTCGCTACCCCGATTCATGTCTTCTCTAAATATTGATTGGATCGACTTGAAAATTCCCAATTTTTCCATATAATATAAATAAAAAATGAAAATTTTTAAAAATCTATATCTCCGATATCGGGCTGATTCTTGACATATCCAATATAGTCATAGCTTCTACTAGTCCTGGGCTACTTCCTGTCTTTCGCTACCCCGATTCATGTCTTCTCTAAATATTGATTGGATCGACTTGAAAATTCCCAATTTTTCCATATAATATAAATGAAAAATGAAAATTTTTAAAAATCTATATCTCCGATATCGGGCTGATTCTTGACATATCCAATATAGTCATAGCTTCTACTAGTCCTGGGCTACTTCCTGTCTTTCGCTACCCCGATTCATGTCTTCTCTAAATATTGATTGGATCGACTTGAAAATTCCCAATTTTTCCATATAATATAAATGAAAAATGAAAATTTTTAAAAATCTATATCTCCGATATCGGGCTGATTCTTGACATATCCAATATAGTCATAGCTTCTACTAGTCCTGGGCTACTTCCTGTCTTTCGCTACCCCGATTCATGTCTTCTCTAAATATTGATTGGATCGACTTGAAAATTCCCAATTTTTCATATAATATATATGAAAAATGAAAATTTTTAAAAATCTATATCTCCGATATCGGGCTGATTCTTGACATATCCAATATAGTCATAGCTTCTACTAGTCCTGGGCTACTTTCTGTCTTTCGCTACCCCGATTCATGTCTTCTCTAAATATTGATGGGATCGACTTGAAAGTTACCAATTTTTTCATATAATATATATGAAAAATGAAAATTTTTAAAAATCTATATCTCCCATATCGGGCTGATTCTTGACATATCCAATATAGTCATAGCTTCTACTAGTCCTGGGCTACTTCCTGTCTTTCGCTACCCCGATTCATGTCTTCTCTAAATATTGATTGGATCGACTTGAAAATTCCCAATTTTTCATATAATATATATGAAAAATGAAAATTTTTAAAAATCTATATCTCCGATATCGGGCTGATTCTTGACATATCCAATATAGTCATAGCTTCTACTAGTCCTGGGCTACTTCCTGTCTTTCGCTACCCCGATTCATGTCTTCTCTAAATATTGATTGGATCGACTTGAAAATTACCAATTTTTCCATATAATATAAATGAAAAATGAAAATTTTTAAAAATCTATATCTCCGATATCGGGCTGATTCTTGACATATCCAATATAGTCATAGCTTCTACTAGTCCTGGGCTACTTTCTGTCTTTCGCTACCCCGATTCATGTCTTCTCTAAATATTGATTGGATCGACTTGAAAATTCCCAATTTTTCATATAATATATGTGAAAAATGAAAATTTTTAAAAATCTATATCTCCGATATCGGGCTGATTCTTGACATATCCAATATAGTCATAGCTTCTACTAGTCCTGGGCTACTTCCTGTCTTTCGCTACCCCGATTCATGTCTTCTCTAAATATTGATGGGATCGACTTGAAAATTCCCAATTTTTCCATATAATATAAATGAAAAATGAAAATTTTTAAAAATCTATATCTCCGATATCGGGCTGATTCTTGACATATCCAATATAGTCATAGCTTCTACTAGTCCTGGGCTACTTCCTGTCTTTCGCTACCCCGATTCATGTCTTCTCTAAATATTGATTGGATCGACTTGAAAATTCCCAATTTTTCCATATAGTATAAATGAAAAATGAAAATTTTTTAAAATCTATATCTCCGATATCGGGCTGATTCTTGACATATCCAATATAGTCATAGCTTCTACTAGTCCTGGGCTACTTCCTGTCTTTCGCTACCCCGATTCATGTCTTCTCTAAATATTGATGGGATCGACTTGAAAATTACCAATTTTTTCATATAATATATATGAAAAATGAAAATTTTTAAAAATCTATATCTCCGATATCGGGCTGATTCTTGACATATCCAATATAGTCATAGCTTCTACTAGTCCTGGGCTACTTCCTGTCTTTCGCTACCCCGATTCATGTCTTCTCTAAATATTGATGGGATCGACTTGAAAATTACCAATTTTTTCATATAATATGTATGAAAAATGAAAATTTTTAAAAATCTATATCTCCGATATCGGGCTGATTCTTGACATATCCAATATAGTCATAGCTTCTACTAGTCCTGGGCTACTTCCTGTCTTTCGCTACCCCGATTCATGTCTTCTCTAAATATTGATTGGATCGACTTGAAAATTACCAATTTTTCCATATAATATAAATGAAAAATGAAAATTTTTAAAAATCTATATCTCCGATATCGGGCTGATTCTTGACATATCCAATATAGTCATAGCTTCTACTAGTCCTGGGCTACTTTCTGTCTTTCGCTACCCCGATTCATGTCTTCTCTAAATATTGATTGGATCGACTTGAAAATTACCAATTTTTCATATAATATATGTGAAAAATGAAAATTTTTAAAAATCTATATCTCCGATATCGGGCTGATTCTTGACATATCCAATATAGTCATAGCTTCTACTAGTCCTGGGCTACTTCCTGTCTTTCGCTACCCCGATTCATGTCTTCTCTAAATATTGATTGGATCGACTTGAAAATTCCCAATTTTTCCATATAATATAAATGAAAAATGAAAATTTTTAAAAATCTATATCTCCGATATCGGGCTGATTCTTGACATATCCAATATAGTCATAGCTTCTACTAGTCCTGGGCTACTTCCTGTCTTTCGCTACCCCGATTCATGTCTTCTCTAAATATTGATTGGATCGACTTGAAAATTCCCAATTTTTCCATATAATATAAATGAAAAATGAAAATTTTTAAAAATCTATATCTCCGATATCGGGCTGATTCTTGACATATCCAATATAGTCATAGCTTCTACTAGTCCTGGGCTACTTTCTGTCTTTCGCTACCCCGATTCATGTCTTCTCTAAATATTGATGGGATCGACTTGAAAGTTACCAATTTTTTCATATAATATATATGAAAAATGAAAATTTTTAAAAATCTATATCTCCCATATCGGGCTGATTCTTGACATATCCAATATAGTCATAGCTTCTACTAGTCCTGGGCTACTTCCTGTCTTTCGCTACCCCGATTCATGTCTTCTCTAAATATTGATGGGATCGACTTGAAAGTTACCAATTTTTTCATATAATATATATGAAAAATGAAAATTTTTAAAAATCTATATCTCCCATATCGGGCTGATTCTTGACATATCCAATATAGTCATGGCTTCTACTAGTCCTGGGCTACTTCCTGTCTTTCGCTACCCCGATTCATGTCTTCTCTAAATATTGATTGGATCGACTTGAAAATTACCAATTTTTCCATATAATATATAATAAATGAAAAATGAAAATTTTTAAAAATCTATATCTCCGATATCGGGCTGATTCTTGACATATCCAATATAGTCATAGCTTCTACTAGTCCTGGGCTACTTTCTGTCTTTCGCTACCCCGATTCATGTCTTCTCTAAATATTGATTGGATCGACTTGAAAATTCCCAATTTTTCATATAATATATGTGAAAAATGAAAATTTTTAAAAATCTATATCTCCGATATCGGGCTGATTCTTGACATATCCAATATAGTCATAGCTTCTACTAGTCCTGGGCTACTTCCTGTCTTTCGCTACCCCGATTCATGTCTTCTCTAAATATTGATTGGATCGACTTGAAAATTCCCAATTTTTCCATATAATATAAATGAAAAATGAAAATTTTTAAAAATCTATATCTCCGATATCGGGCTGATTCTTGACATATCCAATATAGTCATAGCTTCTACTAGTCCTGGGCTACTTCCTGTCTTTCGCTACCCCGATTCATGTCTTCTCTAAATATTGATTGGATCGACTTGAAAATTCCCAATTTTTCATATAATATATATGAAAAATGAAAATTTTTAAAAATCTATATCTCCGATATCGGGCTGATTCTTGACATATCCAATATAGTCATAGCTTCTACTAGTCCTGGGCTACTTCCTGTCTTTCGCTACCCCGATTCATGTCTTCTCTAAATATTGATGGGATCGACTTGAAAGTTACCAATTTTTTCATATAATATATATGAAAAATGAAAATTTTTAAAAATCTATATCTCCCATATCGGGCTGATTCTTGACATTTCCAATATAGTCATAGCTTCTACTAGTCCTGGGCTACTTCCTGTCTTTCGCTACCCCGATTCATGTCTTCTCTAAATATTGATGGGATCGACTTGAAAGTTACCAATTTTTTCATATAATATATATGAAAAATGAAAATTTTTAAAAATCTATATCTCCCATATCGGGCTGATTCTTGACATATCCAATATAGTCATAGCTTCTACTAGTCCTGGGCTACTTCCTGTCTTTCGCTACCCCGATTCATGTTTTCTCTAAATATCGGAAATATCGTCATGAATATTCTTGTTATAGATTACATTTTTTTATATGAAAATAATTTGTAAATCTTTTTTTGTTTTTGTTAGATTTTAGTTTAAAATGTTTTTGATTGAAAAATAATAAAATTTTTACAAAAATTTATTTTTTGTTGCTATTTTTTGTAAAAAAATAAATATGTCTATTTTCAAAATCAGCTTAACAGTGTGTGGAACGTATTTAACATAGGTGTGGGACGTATTTAACTGACGAATTTATCTTCACACCCTTTTCGATTTTAGACTTAATATGCAAATATAAGCAGATAATTAATATATTTTTTGAAAGCTTAGAAATTTTACTTTAATTTGAGATATATTTAGTTTTGTGAGTTTTTAACTAAACAAATTTGAATCGTAATTAAACTTTGTAAATCTACTGAAACATTTTAAGCAAAATATATTGAAAATACATTTTCTTGAGAGTTTTTTTTTTATGATAAATTTTGAAATCAGCCAAATTTGTGTATGTGCGTATTAAGTCCACGAACTAGCAGTTTTAGGCATATTTAAATTATTTTATTCTAACTCATTTTCGATTTTAGACTAAATATGCAAATATAAGCAGATAATTAAAATATTTTTTGAAATCATAGACTTGTACCTTTAATTTGAGATATATTTGATTTTATGATTTTTAAATTAAACAAATTTGAATCGTAATAAAACTTTGTAAACAACAATTTAAGCAAAATGTATTGAAAATACTCAGTTTTGAGAGTTTTTTTTAGAAGACAAGTTTGAAATCAGCCCTGAGCATTTAAAGCACTGATGATTTTTTAGCCATTATAGAATTACTACTTCCATCCCTTTTCATTTTTTTCTCAATATCCTCTGAAAGACACAGAACGGGCTGTTTTAGGCATATTTAAATTATTTTATTCTTACTCATTTTCGATTGTAGACTAAATATGCAAATATAAGCAGATAATTAATATATTTTTGGAAAGCTTAGAATTTCACCTATAATTTGAGATATATTTGATTTTATGATCTTCTAATTAAACAAATTTGAATCGTAATTAAACTTTGTAAACAAAATTTTAAGCAAAATGTATTCAAAATACTCAGTTTTGAGAGTTTTTTTAAAAGACAAGTTTGAAATCAGCCCTGAGTATTTAAAGCACGAATGATTCTTTAGCCATTATAGAATTACTTCCATCCCTATTCTTTCTTTTTTCTCAATATCCTCTGAAAGACAACATGTTTTCAACATTGAGTATAAACTCTCTTTATGTCATTTATCCAACCACTTTGTCTTATTGCCTTTGAGTGTTAATATTGAGCAGTTTCCTGTTTGATTCCTTATTATTTTTTGAGTTTGAGTGTGAGTGAGAGTCTAAATTCAACTTTATGTTATTTTACATTTGTTCTGTGGTCATTTGCTTTTTCAACTTAAACAGTTATAGATACTTTTAACAATCTGCTCTCTTATATTTTATTATTGTCTACAACAAAAAAAATAAAATAATTCCAGTTTATTAATTACATTATCCAAAAAAAGTGTGTGTTTTAAACAAATTTTTGTTTATTTTGTAATTCAAGGTGAACAATTTTTTTTTTTTGTTAAATTTAACTTAAAGTCAAAATATTAAAATTATTGATTTAACTTAAGAAAAATTTTTGTATAATTATGAAAAAAGAAACCTCCCTTAAAATTTAATTATCGTTTTGAATGTTACTTTTTCTCTGTATCGTCTCCACGACTAAAACGATGTCACTGACCTATTTGTGTGTGTACTTCAAAGCCACAACCAATATATACCAACTTCTTCACTACTCCAATCTACTTCTACTCTGCTCCTCTTGCCTGCAGATAGAAAACCTCATCAAGTTCCTTGGAAAGGGAAACCACCTAAGACTTGTTTTGGTATCGAAAAGATTACACTTGAAGGAAGAGGAAGTGTGAATATGTCAGAAAAAAAGCAGTAAAGTATTTGTGTATAAAGGCAATTTGAAAACTTGGTTATAGATATTGAAGAGTGAGAAAAAGGTTTTGTGGAAAAATTTTATTATACATCATTTGGGAGCTAGGAAATTTGGGAAGTCCAAATTTTTGTAAACCCTTAATAATAAGACTTCTGAGGCTTCTAACAATTATTTTGAACTTTTTTCACTCACAAGTGATCTTTGCTTTCTTTACTTCTTGTATAAAAATTTCGGTTATTATGAAATTTTTACGATTTGTGGTGTTTTTGTTTAAAATTCTTTATTGATCTTAGAACATATGGATAAAATACCTATTAAATAAAAAAGGCTGAAGTCTTAGCTTTATATTATTATATAAATCATCTGCATATATTTGCATATTTAGGCTAAAATCAATGATGAACTAAAAATGAATTTGTAAATTTTGTTTTTGTAAGTGGCCCTTGAAGGTTCAAATTTTAAAAAGTTAGTATTTTTAAATGTGCCTTAAATTGATAGCAATAAGTGCTCTCAGTATTAAACATATTCTAACTACTATTTATTTTACACAATAACAAAAACTATATATTTATCCCCTTAAAAACATACCTATTTCTTAAGGAGGTCTAATTTTATTCAACAATACACAAATTATTCAAAGACAAAATTGCTCTTAAAACGTGCCAACACAAGTTTTTTTCATATTTTTATTTTATTTATATTTTTCAAAAAATTACTTTTTTAAAGGAAATTTTTCAAAAATTTACTTTTTTAAAGGAAATTTTTCAAAAATTTACTTTTGTAAAGGAAATTTTTCAAAAATTTGCTTTTGTAAAGGAAATTTTTCAAAAATTTACTTTTTGTAGAAATTTTTCAAAATTTTGAGTTTTATAGGAATTTTTCAAAAATTTAGTTTTATAGGAAATTTTCAAAAATTTACTTTTTATAGGAAATTTTTCAAAAATTTACTTTTTATAGGAAATTTTTCAAAAATTTTCGTTTTATATGAAATTTTTAAAACATTTATTTTTTTAAAGGAAATTTTTCAAAAATTTACGTTTTTAAAGGAAATTTTTCAAAAATTTACTTTTTGTATAAATTTTTCAAAATTTTGAGTTTTATAGGAATTTTTCAAAAATTTACTTATTATAGGAAATTTTTCAAAAATTTACTTTTTATAGGAAATTTTTCAAAAATTTACTTTTTATAGGAATTTTTAAAAAATTTACTTTTTATAGGAAATTTTTCAAAAATTTACTTTTTATAGGAAATTTTTCAAAAATTTACTTTTTATAGGAAATTTTTCAAAAATTTACTTTTTATAGGAAATTTTTCAAAAATTTACTTTTTATAGGAAATTTTTCAAAAATTTTCGTTTTATATGAAATTTTTAAAACATTTATTTTTTTAAAGGAAATTTTTCAAAAATTTACGTTTTTAAAGGAAATTTTTCAAAAATTTACTTTTTATAGGAAATTTTTCAAAAATTTACTTTTTATAGGAATTTTTTCAAAAATTTACTTTTTATAGGAAATTTTTAAAAAATTTGCTTTTTGAAGGAAATTTTTCAAAAATTAACTTTTTATAGGAAATTTTTCAAAAATTTACTTTTTATAGTAAATTTTTCAAAAATTTACTTTTTATAGTAAATTTTTCAAAAATTTACTTTTTATAGTAAATTTTTCAAAAATTTACTTTTTATAGTAAATTTTTCAAAAATTTACTTTTTATAGTAAATTTTTCAAAAATTTACTTTTTATAGTAAATTTTTCAAAAATTTACTTTTTATAGTAAATTTTTCAAAAATTTACTTTTTATAGTAAATTTTTCAAAAAATTACTTTTTATAGTAAATTTTTCAAAAATTTACTTTTTATAGTAAATTTTTCAAAAATTTACTTTTTATAGTAAATTTTTCAAAAATTTACTTTTTATAGTAAATTTTTCAAAAATTTACTTTTTATAGTAAATTTTTCAAAAATTTACTTTTTATAGTAAATTTTTCAAAAATTTACTTTTTATAGTAAATTTTTCAAAAATTTACTTTTTATAGTAAATTTTTCAAAAATTTACATTTTATAGTAAATTTTTCAAAAATTTACTTTTTATAGTAAATTTTTCAAAAATTTACTTTTTATAGTAAATTTTTCAAAAATTTACTTTTTATAGTAAATTTTTCAAAAATTTACTTTTTATAGTAAATTTTTCAAAAATTTACTTTTTATAGTAAATTTTTCAAAAATTTACTTTTTATAGTAAATTTTTCAAAAATTTACTTTTTATAGTAAATTTTTCAAAAATTTACTTTTTATAGTAAATTTTTCAAAAATTTACTTTTTATAGTAAATTTTTCAAAAATTTACTTTTTATAGTAAATTTTTCAAAAATTTACTTTTTATAGAAAATTTTTCAAAAATTTACTTTTTATAGAAAATTTTTCAAAAATTTACTTTTTATAGAAAATTTTTCAAAAATTTACTTTTTATAGAAAATTTTTCAAAAATTTACTTTTTATAGAAAATTTTTCAAAAATTTATTAAAAATTTATTTTTAAAGGTAAATTTTCAAAAATTTACTTTTTAAAGGAAATTTTTCAAAAATTTACTTTTTATAGCAAATTTTTCAAAAATTTACTTTTTATAGGAAATTTTTCAAAAATTTACTTTTTATAGGATATTTTTCAAAAATTTACTTTTTATAGGAAATTTTTCAAAAATTTACTTTTTATAGGAATATTTTCAAAAATTTACTTTTTATAGGAAATTTTTAAAAAATTTACATTTTATAGGAAATTTTTTAAAAATTTTCGTTTTATAGGAATTTTTTCGAAAATTTACTTTTTATAGGAAATTATTCCAAAATTTACTTTTTATAGGAAAATTTTCAAAAATTTTCATTTTATAGGAAATTTTTCAAAAATTTACGTTTTATAGGAAATTTTTCAAAAATTTTCGTTTTATAGGAATTTTTTCGAAAATTTACTTTTTATAGGAAATTATTCCAAAATTTACTTTTTATAGGAAAATTTTCGTTTTATAGGAATTTTTTCGAAAATTTGCTTCTTATGGGATTTTTTTTTCGAAAATTTACTTTTTATATTATTTTGTGTTCTAGTGTAAACAATGAACATTTCAGTTTAATAGTTATTAAAACAATCGCTGTGATAAAAGACCTTTTGGCAATTATCAAATTTGAAATAACAAAAAAATCTCACTTAACATTTAGCTTATTTGCTTTTATCAAAATTTAAAATAAATAAAAAACAATGTTAAAAATCAACAAATAAAAGAAAAAATCAAACGTGTTTTAATTTCAATATCTTTATACCTACAAAAAAAAGTTGATTGTATAGAGAACGTTCATCGGTCAATATCCTTTTTTGAACGTTTGTTTTTTTTCGCTGCAAAAACCCAATCAACAGCAAATGCGAACGAACATAAGAACATTAACTCTATTCACAGTTTGTTACTTTTATTACGTGACAACATGTTTTCTACTTGTTTTATTATATTAAAATGTTCCATCGGGTTTGTAGTCTTTGTCTTCTAACGTCACTTGTTTTTTTCTTTTAGGTTTTGCTTGAAAATGAACTTCTTTGTTTTAGAGGTTTTCTTTTTTCAAACCAATTGTGTCTTTGTTCTAGAAATTTTTCTAATCTGAGGGATTTTCTATTTGGGTTCAATATGTTTTTTTTTTTGAAACTAGAACATTCCTATTACTGTATTCATCCCCGCTTAACATTTGTTTCAACTTTTTTGTGTGTTTATAGGCGTAACATCCTTTATCCTTTTCTTTATCCTTAATACTCAAAGATGCCTTTTGTTTGACTTGAGTTTTAAAATTTAAATAATAGACAAGTACCTAAGGATTTCATTAATAAAAATTTTTAAGTATTTTTCTATTATTTCTCTTTATTTAGTTTAAAAATAAAGACTTTAAATTTTTCTCCATTTTACCCCATTCATTTCTTTGAGTGTTTTTTGTTTACTCCCTAAATTACAAGTAAAATTTACATGTAAATTGTTTACATACATACATACATACATACATTATATTCTTTTTTGTATATGTTTTTTGTTGTTATTGTTACAACAATAACAACTACAACAATAACAGCTAAATGCATAAACTACGCATTTCCGTTTTGTTTACATCGTAAACTTATCGAAAAATTGTCATTTGACTCTTCTTTGTCTACCTCTCTTTTGTCCTTTCTTTCTATCTCCCTCACACAGCTGAGAGTTTGTATAATCGTGGCCGAATATAAGTTAGAAGTTTGTTATACCCACCATCAAAAAGAATGGGAGGTATACTAAGATTGTCATTCGCTTTGTAACTGCCATAATATTGGCTCGAAAAACAAAAAAGAATAAATATTCTGAATCCTTATGAAAATCTAAGAGGAACGAACCATCGATGTCTGTTGAAGTAACGATAGATAAGTTTGGGCTTACCAGGTTAAGACCAATCAGAACCGTTGCTTGGTATCCAACAACCCCTATATCACCCAAATTTGCTTTTATCTTTATGAAATTTGACTAGTAAAATTTGCTAAAATCGGTTTATTATTTTGTATAACTCCCATAGATCATAGGATCACAATGAAATCCCCTGGGGTCCACTGAAAACCTTTAGGAATAGACAAAGAGTAATGTAGAAGGAGACTAAGAATTTGGGGGAAGATTTAATAAAAAAATAATAGAGTAATGATGTGAACCGCCATGGTATAGCAGGTTAGTCATACGCCTAGCATACAAGAGGTCCCAAGTTCGATCCCCGGCCAGACTCACTTGAAAAAAAATTAATTTTCAAAAAAGCGGCGGTTCACCTCATAACTCAGCTAGCCACTGGTTATTGAGTATTAGGCTATGTAAAACTTCTCTAACTAATGTATTTGCCGTTCGGAGCCGGCGTTAAAACGTAGGTCCCTTCCAATGAGTCTAAAAATAGAATCGGATGCAGCTCATTGTCTGAGAGAAATACCCCTTGTTCCCATTAGAATGTTACCGGGGAATTATATTTATAATAGAGTAATGATAGAATAACTATGAATGACCTATCTAAGCCATTAGAGTTCAGTTATAAAGCCTATAAGTTCGTTTAGTTTGCACTGCTGCAGATCCTGAAATTCATCGTGGAATCGACTGCCTAGATATCTGAGCCCCTGATTTTGGAACATTGAACAGAGGCAGAGAATGTGTTCCACCGATACGGACGAGTCTGCAGAAGTCGGAATGCTATCATCCCACATGTTTAGCCTAGAATTTAAGTCACAGTGTCAATTGAAATTGCCAATACATCTTCTTGAACTTAACCTATTCAGACCTAGCAGAGTTTAAGTTCCACTAATGCCCTCGAGAGCTCTATGGCCTAAACCGACCACTAGCGGAACCAAAATTCGACTAGGTTTGAACAGGACAAGCTTAAGAAGATGTATAGGGATTTTAACGGGGCACTGTGTCTTAAATTCTAGGCTAAACAGGTGGGATGATAGCATTCCGGACTCCTGCAGATTATGTCAAGATGAGGATTCATACGAATCGGTAGAACACATTCTCTGTCACTGTCCAAGGCTCCAAAACCAAACGCTCAGATATCTAGGCAGTATATTCCATGTAGAACTTCAGAATCTGCAACGGTGCAAACTGCATGATATTGTAGGGTTTAGTACTGGACTTAGCTGGCTTAGATAGGGTACTCTTCTTCTTCCTCTGCATTTTTCTCTCTCTCTCCCTCTTTTCTCAATTTCTTCTTTTCTATTCTTTGTTGAATGATCACAATGGACCCCATGGGTCTCCGCGTGTAGGTGTCGCTTCGACATCACCTTTAAAACCTAATCTAACCATGTTTTCCTATGTCTTTGTGGTTTCCTTACTAATTTAAAACTTGATACCCAAATAGAAATGACAGGGAGAACTATATCCGTCACTTTTTGACTCAGGTCTTGGCTCGTGAATTGTCTAGCGGCTTCGTCAGCAACTTCGTTGCCAACGATGTCACAATGACCCGCAATCCAGCTATGTCCGTTACTTTTTGACTCAGGTCTTGGCTCGAACCTTTTCTAGCGGCTTCGTCAGCAACTTCGTTCCCAATGATGTTGCAATGACCCGGAATCCAGCACAATCTAGTCCTATTACTGAGTGATAGATCTAATAGGGCCAATCTACATTTTCTGACAAGTTTGGAGGTGATACTGAGTTCTTGTAGCGCCTTAAGGTCAGCGACACATATAGTTACCTCACTGTTTGTAGTTATGGTACCAGGGATAAGCTCTGTGGCCTTCCATATGGCAAATATTTCTGTCTGGAAGACACTGCATTCGTTTGCAGGTTTTCTTACAGAAAACACCTGATCCAGTACCGTAATCCATTTTAGAGCGATCTGGTGCTGTGCTGTACAGTATGGGTTAATATAAAAAAGGCATAACTCGATTTTTTGTTTGGTTAGTTTATAAAGGAGGTGTCAAGCGACACCTTCACTCGGAGACTCCAGGTGTCCATTGTGATCCTTTACTAAAAAGAGGAGAAAAAGAAGATAGGGGAAGAGAAAAGATATCGCTCTCCGTGTCGGAATCAAGCACGATAACCTCAGAGACCTGAGTAGCGTCAGTGCTGTCGGTGCAGTCATGTTGATCTGTCTGGGCTTCCGGAACCAGTTCAGCCTGGCTCTCCTTCACCACTGCTACCAGAGATCTCAAAAGAGATCCATCTGTCGGTGCAGTCAGGTTGATCTGTCTGGGCTTCCGGAACCAGTTCAGCCTCGCTCTCATTCACCACTGCTACCAGAGATCTCAAAAGAGATCCATCTGAACTCTGACCCAAATTCGGTGTCACTTTGACATCGCCCTTTGCGTCCGAATCCAGCTAGACCTCTACTGCGCATTGTGTGATAGCCGTTGAGTAGAGCCAGACTGTTCTTTCTGGGTCTCTCCGACCAGCGGATCCCTAGATCCTTCAGGATCTGGTCGATTGTTTGGTTGCGAGAGCGACACGATACTGACTGAGGCGTTAAGGTATCTGCCAGACACCGTTGAAACACAGTCTATCCTTGGATGAAAGGAAATGTTAGTGCCAAATTTTATAAAATTATCTTTAAAGTTATGACCTGTATGTTGACAACAAACTTTCATTGACTCCAGATCGTCAGCACGAGGGACGTTAGACATCGTTAGATCTACTCAGAAAGTGATTCTGAGAAGTTTTAATACCTTAATGTTGGTGTCAGATTAATTTTTCTATACCCTTTGCACCTATGGTTGTAAAAGGTATACAAAGTTCCAACGTATTTGAATTTTGTCTTATGTGAGTGCTATGGCCAAATGTTGTAAATTTATTACTACAAAATTCTTGGTTGCAAAAAATTTCATCTGCGTTCTGAATTTTGTTTTCATGTAGCGATATAGTTAAAAAAGGTTCTGCACCTTAAATTGTATTGCGTTTTTGAAAAATGAAATTCTAATTTTAGATAAACAAAATATGACGTTGTGCGAAAATACGCAAATCGTAATACCAAAGACGCATTTAAAATTTATGACGACTCAAAACTATTTCGTATAATGACGCATATGAAAATTCGTACTATTTAAAATGCCAACCAACAAAATCTATGTAAATCGGGGGTTTTGAACCGGTTGTGGTTATCAAAAATGAATCTTTCAATTGGGGGCATGTTTACAATTTTTGAAATAGTTGCAATAGTTGTTTAGAAGTGTTGCCAATTATAGTAATTTAGCAAGGATTAGTATATTTGCAATGTCTTCAATGGTATTTTAGATTCGTTAAAATAAAAAAAAAAACATTTTCAATATTTTTACTAAATATCGTTCAAAATGTGTAATGCCAATTATGAACAATATATAGATATTTTCTGTCAAAAGTGAAATTAAAGTGAATAAAGAACAATGAAAAACACATACACAAACATACATTTCATGAGCACGTATGTGTACCTTAGCTTCTTCTTTCCAGTAAGAACAGTGTCAAACGTTTGAAATATGATGACTTACATTTGAAATCAAATGTTTTTTTCAAACTTTTTCAAATCTGAACAGATGTTTGAGATTCACATTTATTTTCAAATGAAGGTTCATTTGAGAATAAACGTTTGAAAAATTACAGCTTCTCAATTTGATAATAAAGGTTATTCTCAAATCATTATCAAACCCTAAGATGGTGTGAAATTATTTTTAAAAATGGTGTTATCTAAATTTAATATCAAACCTTATTTCAAATTTTTTTCAAACCTAAAAATGTATGTATATTAAAAAACAATTTAATGTTTAAGATATTTTATAGGAATGGCTATGGTATTTCATAGAGATTCATTATTTCCTTGGGATTTTTTAAAATTGAACCATATTTGACTATTGAACCTTACTTGAAAAAAGTCACCCGAAATTATGGGCCAATCGGCCAATTTAAATTGTAATAGACCGAAGCCAAATTATATCAAATTATTTCGATTAAAGTTTACATGGTTGTCCATCCACCCACCTATTGGGGAGTAGGGTAAAATTTCAATAATATTCAAATACATAACCAAATTTTCTTAGTTTCTTAAAAGTTGTTTTTACCTAACAAACTCTAAAATACGACGTCATTTTATTTATGTTTCACATGTAGATGATATCCACATTTGAAAAACCTTTGAGAATGAGGTTTGATAATGTTTTGACAATAAAGGCATTTCTCAATTTGATAATAAAGTCCCCTTTTTGTTGAGAACGCTATTATTTTCAAATCAGTATCAAATCAGTATCAAACGTTTGACCTTTGAAGAAACATTTATTTTCAAATCATCCTCAATTTGAGAATAAACCATTTTTATACCCTTCACCACCCTAGGTGGAAAGGGTATATTGGGTTTGTGCTGGTGTTTGTAACGCATGGAAATGCTTTAACGATGTCCGTCCGGATGGTTGGGCGGTTATCCATGCAAGCTTGTTATTATTCTACAGGTCGTAACTTTAAAGATAATTTGATGAAATTTGGCACAGGCTCATACTTTGGTCCAAGGACCAAATATGATCCCTATTCTTTTTGGGTGAAATGGGATTACTATTTCGGGTACCTTCCATAGGGGTGACTTCCCGGAATAGAGTTTTTGATCTTTTACAGCCACAAATTTAGTTGTATTTTAATAATATTCAAATATTGCTTATCAACACCTTAATGAGTGTTCCTAATTTTGTAGAAATCGGCCCATATTCGACCATACCTCCCATACAAGACACATTCTCAAAAGACCTTTATATACACATAAAAGCACAAAAAAGTAATAACTCCATAGATAAATGCATTTGATTACTTAAACTTTGCACAAATAAATATTTTATAAATATGAACCAATAACCAAAATTTGGTAACAATCGGTCCACAATTGACCTTAGCTCCCATATCAGGCCCTTAGCCGGAAATGATATAAATCTCGAAATTTTGAAAAAATAGCACATAGTATATATATCTATGTCTCTAAGACTTGTTTAATTGTTGGTCCATATTCGACCTTAGTAGTGAAGGGTATGATATAGTCGGGCTTGACCGACTATAGCTTTTCTTACTTGTTCCTTACTGGGTTATTGGATAATCGTCTCCATTAATTGTTAAAGTAAAGCGGTATACTCTCTTTTTATGGGACTTATCGAAGGGACCATACAGCAATTAATGCATGGAAGTACAACAAATTTATATTATAAAGTATTTGTTTGAAGTGTTAGTCTTTCTATAAATATTGACAAATATTTATTTTTAATTCAGAGAATTTTCATATACAACTGGACTTAATTTCCAGATTATTGGCAACAATATAAACGATTGTATTTTTCCAACCTAGAAATAATCATCAAATTTAAATAAAATATTTAAAAAAAAAAATTTGTATGACAAAACAAATTGTGTAGAGATTTTAAAAACATTTTATTTTTTAGAAATATTGGCAAAATTTTATGTATTTTCAAATTTTTTTATTAAAAAATTTAATGTAAACAAAAAACTAATTTTATCTTTTCTTTTTTTGTATATTTTCAGGTCCCATTTTTAACCAATAGTTTTTTGGACTAAGAAAAACTTGAATCAGAAATTGGACTGAACGTTTAAAAACAAAATAAAATAAAACAATTGAAATAAAAGATATATATTTAATATAAAACAAGATTTTCTTTAAAAATACAAGAATTAAAGAAAAAGTGCATTGAAAACTTAAAAGAAAAGTTTTAAAATAAGAAATATTTCAAAAAATAAATTCATTTGAAAAATTTAGTGTTTTATCGCAAGAAATACTGAAATTTTCATTTCGTGAAAGAAAAAAAAATCAATTTTGAAAATTTAATTTTTAAAAATTTTTTGTTTGATAAATAGAATAAAAAGTGTTAGATCTCAGAAAAAAATAAACGTGTTGCGACGGGGGCATGTTTAGTGGGATTGAATGTGCGGTTAAGTGTCGTCTATGGCCGAGTCCGTTAATTGTCAATCGCTCTCTGCAGTGACGGAGGGGCACGACGGCAGCATATTGACATATGCAACAAATACCACAAATAAAACTTCTAATAAGAATACGGCCAAAAATAGACGTGCAGGTCGCCAGCAACAGCAACAGCAACAACATCATCAACAACAACAACAGAAACAGCATCAACAGCAAATCCATAATAATAACAATAATATTAATAAAAACTTAACCGTTACTCAATCCTCCTCTACAACAGCAACAACAACAACCGATAAACGTTCACGCAGCAAGTCACGCTCTTCAGCACATCAAGAACAACACAACCAGCAACAATTGCTAACACCTTTTAATACCAGCATTCAACACAATTCCACTACAACCTCCTCCACCGGTGGCAGCAGTATTAAACGTACTTCATCACGTAACTCAACTTTTAACGCTTCAACTTCATCAACATCGTTGTCAGCAACAGCAGCAGTTATATCACCTGCTTCGCCAATAACTCCCCCACCCTCGACACGTAGTGAACGCAAACGTCATTACCTCGATAAGTCAGCAACAATCTCAACTGCAACATCTACAAGTTATTGTAAGTATTTTTACTTTTTCAAAGTTAATTTAATTTAGTTTTTTGTTTTCTATATTATTTGCTTAGTAGTAATTAATTTTAATTGTTATTGGCAAAACAGTTGACGTTAGTTTTTGTAATTTTTCTTAACATTTATTGTTAATTAAATGGCTGGAAACCAATTGATTTTGAAATCCCAGAAAGACTTGGGGATGATTTTAATTTAGAAGAAATCTTTATTATTACAAGTTAATAATGTCGATTGATTGTTTTTATAGAAAAAATGCATTTATTACACAGGTTTGTCATAGAAATCATTATTATCGGAATTAGTTGAAAATGCCAAAAAATAAAATAACATGGTGCCATAAATTCCAATTTTAGAGGTTTTGTGTTCGAACCAGAATTTGAATTTGTATTCTACATGTTAAATGCTACAATTTATGTCCGTTACGCACTTCGTCTGCACACATTGCTATCCACTGTTGAATGTCAGTAGTGATCTTCTATTAGGTTAGGCAGGAGGCAAACCATGATGAGGTCCCTTTATAATTCCAGCAAGGGAGAGAAAAAAGTAAAATTTCTAGTCTACCGTATGGAAGGGCCGATTTTACGAATGTTGATGTTCGAGATCTCTGAAAGATCGTGCAAAAATGGGAATTCTAGATGGAGGGTCCTAATATCAGCAAGGGCTGGGCAGTGACAGAGGAGATAAGTCATTGTTTATTTCTCCTCAACGTTGTGACAACTTCTGCAGTAGTCGTTGCTTTAAAGATTAATGTGGGGTTTATTTAACTAAAGCGTCTGACGATTGAGTGAAATTTACATGTATTTTGTTTCAATAACAAAACACATATAAGTTTCACTCAATCGTCAGCCGCTTGAGTTATATAAACCCCACATAATTCTTCTAGCATGTAAACCTATTATACAGTCCTATGAGTACTGAGATAAGTGTGCCAAGTCTATGGTACTGAAAGGTGACCAAGATTGCAGAACGCTTACTGTCGTAAGTTGGCCACGTAAGTCTAGAGATGTAACAGGTCGTTTCTGTGGACCAGTTGGTATGTGCGGACCTAAATAGAAACTGCTTGATAAACAGTTTACGTGCTGATAGCGGTATACCTATGAATTGGTCAATATTCTCCTGACCAAGCAGAGAACCACCTTTTGCTAGATTCTCCGCAATGATATTCTTTTATTAAGCGAAACTCATTTACTTTTTTACCTATGAGCGATCGATTCAGTTAGGCCAACGTGGATAAGTTGGTAGCTTTTTCCTTAATGTTTTTGGATCCCTATTCTTTTTTAAACTACATTTTAATTTACCTTGTGTTTTAGCCAACTGTTTGCTGGTAACTTAATCTACTTGTATACATAAAACTCAAGTGTTTATGACCAATAGGTACTTTTTTCGATGAATAAATCTACTAAAAATCAACATATATCTCTGAAAATAAAAGCGATTTAAACAAAATTGGGTTTGAATTAGCTCTAAACTTAATACGACTCGTGATTATTTCATTTTTTTAAAATTTGACCAATCAATGATCAAGGCCAAGAATGATGCTACTTCCACTGGCTGAGTCCACAAATTCTCATGACGAAGTAGGGTTGCCGGTACAGTTGACTGTAAGGGTCATCATGAGAACCTAGATCTAATACTGGACAATCGTTGGAAACGGTATGGTCTATGCGGGACTAAAATATATTTAATTTGTTGCTCCATCCTCATATCAGTTAAGCCAGAACGTCTCTTCATAATCTACCGGCTTGTTTTTCGCGGCAAGCTCTTTACTTCTTTAGCTATGGGCGGAAAATGGCGATAACCGGAAATCACGAAGTTGGCGTCTCTATGAATGTTGCTTAACGCTGTCATGTAAGAGGTATGATCTAAGGTATTAAAGTACATATCTTCGTATGCTAACCTTGTGCTTGCGAAGATCTTTTCTAACATGATTTCTCCCATGACATCTCAAAAGTAACTGATGAGATAGCGTTTCTTTACTGGAAGTTTCTTTGTTTCCTCATTATGATAATGTGGTGAGGTAATTTGTAGGCAGCCTGTTAATAATCTTAGGGCTACATTTAGGTAGCATTATATATTTCTCTACATTAGATATTTCCCTACTGAGTATCAGCATAATTTGCCACTGACCGGCTAAACGCTTTTTAGGTAGGCAGCAAGATTTTTTGTCTATCAACCAAGTACTGCCGGCTAGTTCTTTAAGGACGAAGTAAAAAGGCTGTCGAGTATGACTTCCAGGATTTTCGGGTGGTTTACGTTCGGAATTGGTACACTATCGATCTCGACGCCAAGCTGTAGACTTATGTACTTCTTTTGTCAAGGTGGTAAATAGGGTCGCTGAGAATTTAGTTGGTTTCATCTTTAGGTTACGTCCAGTAATGAAATTGTAGATGACCTCTTCCACTTTATTGCTAGTTGCCATTATCATGCAGTCGTCCGCATATGATATTACTATATCCCCTTGTGTTGAAGCTGTGAGTTTAGAGAGGTAGAAGTTAAATAGGAGTAGCGAAAGAAATCTGCCCTGAGGAACTCCCTGTTTGACTCTACGGTGTTTTGGTATCTAAATTCACAACCACTCAGATAATTTGCTATCCAACTTCTCAATTTGATGTGTTAATCAAAGTATTTTCCATTGTTATCTACCACATGTTTCCATCTTTCTGGTAGCATATAAATTGAGGTAAAAAATGAATCAAGTCAATTTATAAAACCCTATCCTAAAGTGAAGCGTATTCCAGTAAGGGCGTTTTGCATCGATCGAAATGAATCAGAAGTAGCAAGGTTTGGACTATAAGGTGCCAAAACTTTTCGTCCACTGTCATACCGGCCTAGTATCACATGACCGATCGTTTTAATGATGGAATAATATGGCCTACTACTACTTCCTAACCTCAAAATTTGCTTAAACTATAATTTAATATTAGTCGCTGTCAGGATCCAAAATCGACTAAAAGGTGTAAAAACTTTTCTCAGTATGATTAGCTGGACGTGAAAGCATTAATGATCTATTGTACAATATTTAATGGTTAAAAAACACTGGGGTCTCAAGATATGGTATATATGTAGATTTAAAAATATTTTCATACTGCGAGGGCGGGTCAATAAGCTTGTGACTTTTTGTATATTTCTTTACTTTTTGTTTTAGTTTCTTTTTGTAAGTTTTTTCACTTTGTTTTACACTTCCGAAAAATGCAATTTGTCCATGTTATCAAAATAGCCATTTTTTGTAAGATGAGTCAAATCTATTTCCGCAGAAAAATTTTTTTAATTTGGGGGTATGAAATAGTCACTCGAAGCAAAGTCTAGAAAATATGGCTGACGAGGACGCAATTCTTGAACTTTTCTTGGACTGTGCGGTTTCCAGAGAGTTGCTGTAGATCCACGTTTCTTCCACGGTTACGAAATATTGCAGCGCCCATCATTCCTGCGAAATCGTAAAACGGTTGCGTTTACGGCAGCCATCTTTCTCATATCCAAGTGATCATTTTAATCCTCAGAATCATCCGTGCTTATACAGCCACATGGAAATTAAGAAACCATTTCTTTATCATGGAAATGGATTATGCAGAATCCCCATAATATTTATCATTTACCTTGTTTTGAATGATATTTTCACTTTTTTTGTTTTCTTTTCAAAACGGGAGGTAGTTTGCTATCAACGTTTCTCAAACACAAACAAAATGACGCAAATTAAATTTCATAATTAATTAGCTGGTCGTTTGGCTTAAAATATGACACTTAATGTCATGATGACAGCTCAATTCTTGACACTTTATCCTTAGACAACCTTTTTACTTCCTAACCTCAAAATTTGCTTAACCTATAATTTAATATTAGTCGCTGTCAGGATCCAAAATCGACTAAAAGGTTTAAAAACTTTTCTCAGTATGATTAGCTGGTCGTGAAAGCATTAATGATCTATTGTAAAATATTTAATGGTTAAAAAAACACTGGGGTCTCAAGATATGGTATATAGATTTAAAAATATTTTCATACTACGAGGGCTGGTCAATAAGCTTGTGACTTTTTGTATATTTCTTTACTTTTTGTTTTTGTTTCTTTTTGTAAGTTTTTTCAATTTGGTTTACACTTCCGAAAAATACAATTTTTTGTAAGATGAATCAAATCTATTTCCGCAGAGAAATTTTGGGAGCAAGAAATAGTCACTCGAAGCAAAGTCTAGAAAATATGGTTGACGCGGACGCAATTCTTGAACTTTTCTTGGACTGTGCGGTTTCCAGAGAGTTGCTGTAGATCCACGTTTCTTTCACGGTTACGAAATATTGCAACGCCAATCATTCCTGCGAAATCGTAAAACGGTTGCGCTTGCGGCAGCCATCTTTCCCATACAAAAGTCATACAGGTATGTGATGGAAAACATCGTTTTCAAATCGATAGATTTCAGATGTATTTGTTAGATAATTTTTGGTCATTTCCCCCCAAAAAAATGAAAATTTAGGCCTTAACCCTTTTGATTGATATCTTATCATTCATTTGGTTTGAATTTTTTAGTGAAATAACCGAAAATTATCTCAAAAATATATCTGAAATCGATCGATTTGAAAACGATCGTTTTCCATCACATACCTGATAATTTTAATCCTCGGCATCATCCGTGCTTGTACAGCCACATGGAAATTAAGAAACCATTTCTTTATCATGGAAATGGATTATGCAGAATCCCCATAATATTTATCAAACATAGCCTTGTATTGAATGATATTTTCACTTTTTTTGTTTTCTTTTCAAAACGGGAGGTAGTTTGCTATCAACGTCTCTCAAACACAAACAAAATGACGCAAATTAAATTTCATAATTAAGTAGCCGAATTTTAAACAAGTCACTGTCTGATTGACCCGCCCTCGTACTTTATTCTTAAAATAAATTATCAAAATATCATAAATTTATATGAATGCGTCATTATTTTAATGTTAATACGTAATTTTTAATTTATTTTAAATTTGTTTGTTTCTCTTTTAGCCTCAACTTCTATTGGTGATCATCCTACTGATTTAACGTCACCTCTAAAGAAACGTCGTTATCATACAGCACACAGCTTACAGGATATTGACACGACACCTTTGTCCACAACCAGCGGCAACAGCAGCAGCAGTAGTAAATACAATACCCCAAAAGAACAAGAAGGTGATTGTGTAGCACGAAGAACTCGTTCGAAAACCGTCTCACCCGACGAGCCAAGTACAAGTAGTGGTGGTGGTGGAACGATAAGTGGTGGTGGTGCATACAATCAAAGACGTGGAAGCTATACAAAGACAGCAGCAGCATTAACACAGCAACAATATCAGAAATTGTATTTTGAAACGACACCACAACGTAGTACAGCAGTAGCATCAGCAGCAGCAGCGACTACAAAGGAGGCTAGCAGCAGTAGTGCAAATAATAGCAGCAGCAAGAGCAAAAGTAATTTATTAAATTATTATCGTAAGACAAGAAAAATCAGTCACAGTCGTTCAGCTACAGCAACAGTACAAACAACTGCTGCAGTTTCTACGAGTAACAGCAGTTTAACAAAGAGAGCGACAACAGCTTTAGTGAATAGTGACGAAAGTTCGGATACGAGTGGAAGTGAAACTCAACAGCAGCAACAACAAAAGTCACAGCAAAGGCAAACAAAAGCAAACCTTTTTGCGTCTGAGGAAAAATATAAATTTAAATCATCCTCGGCAACGTCAAGACACAGCAAACGGAATCATAGAAATCAAAATAAGAAAAAATCAAATTCAACAGGAACACCGGCCACACCATCAACACCACAACCATTGTTGTCTGGACGCAATAACCAAAAAATTGAATGTAGTAGTAATAACATTGTTGGCGATAAGAAACAACAACAACACCAACAACAACAGCAGCAACAGCAAAATAAAAATTTCTTATCAATTGTGGGAAATAAAGTAAAATTGAATACAAAACAGTCAAATTCAAATTCATTAGTAGCCACAAGCTCGTTCGTAACTACTAGTAGTGGTAACTTGGAAAAAGCCACATCTTCTACATTTAGCTCAAATAACCAAAACCACCACCAGCAGCAGCAGCAACTGGAACAAACGCAATCGCCTACATTACATTTAGATAAAATTTCCAAATATCGTAAAAGTCTTAGGACTTCGTATCAAAACTTTTTAAATAATTTAAGTGACGAATTAAATACCGCCACAAACGAAACAACCTCAACTCAATTCCACCAGCAGCAGGGAGATAATCTAACGGCCAACACCAGCAAAAACATCTCTTCAACTAAATCAGAAAAAACAAGCATTAATAATTCCTCGTCTACGGCTTCGGCCTATCATTGTGATATCGATAAAGAACTATTGGCTGTTCTTACCGCGGGTATAGAGTCCGAAGAGGACGAAGATAATACCCAAGAAGAAGAATTTATAGAAGAAGTCGAAAGTCAAGAGGAGGAGTTAGATAATAACATCAATAACGATCAGAATATTGTTGACGGCGGTAACGTTGACAATAACGAAGACGAGGAGGAAGACGAGAATATTGAGGAGGAAGAAGTCGTTGAGGGAGACGAGGAAATTGAATTACTCGACGAAGACGACGACGAGGAAGACGACGATATTGGTGACGAAGAGGACGATATTGACGACGAAGAAATTGAAGAGGAAGAAGACGATCTAGACGACGATATACACGATTCTGTTCTTGCTATCAGAGGTATGTTTAAGTTCAATATTCTCTCGTTTATACTTATTCTATAATTTATCTTTTATGTATAATTATATATTTATTTAAACGTAATTTGGTTTAATTTTCTTTTTTAATTTTTTTGATACCATAACAATAACTTTATTAAGCAAAAATATCGATAAAAATATAGACCTTAAAAAATTAGCAAAAGAAAAGAAAAACACACGAGTGTGTGTGTGCCAGTAACCCAAGAAAAGAAAATTTATTTCTCTCGTTTTATTCTAAAAATTAAAGAATTTTCATTTCTTGTTTTTAATTTCAAAATTCTTTTCTCTATGTCTGTCTGTTTTTCTTATTTAAAAAATATAAAATTTAATATTTGTTTGATTTTATTCTCTCTTGTTTTTTTTTGTTCGTTTTATTAATTGTTGCATACTTTAAAATTTATTTAATTGTATATATTTTCATTAACATTTCTTTTTTGTATTTTTCAATTTGTTTATATTTATTTCTTCGTGATTTTTTTTTGATTTTCTTTGTATATTTGTTATGATTTTTATTTCACAATTCTATTTATTTAAATTACAAACTGACCATTGATTTTTCTTTGTTCTTAAGTCTGAAATTTTATAGTGTTGAAAATCTCACACTTTTTTTTAGACGGTTCAGGGAATTTTTTCATTACACATTTAAATGAGAATATCTTTTTTTTTATAGTATATTTAATATTTTTATTTTTTATGTTATCAGTAGGTATTTTACGTTTTAGAAAAAATTTGCGAATATTTTTAAAGGTATTTGCTTTGTCAGCGGCCTTACCAAATTACTATACTAGTATCAGAGGATTCGCTGTTGATCAGTTTTGGTTTAGTTTACATCAGCTGTAGATCAGTTCATGTTCAATTCTAGTGCATTTTTATATCAGTTCTTAATTAGTTCCATTTTGATTCAAGATCTGATTTAGATTAATTCTTTACAGTTTTAGATCAGTTCCATATTTGTTCTACGTTTATTCTAATCAGTTAGAGATGAGTTTTAGAGCAGCATTAGTTAAGTATAGATTATCAGTTTTAGTTCAGTTTTCGTCAAACTCATACATCGCAACCTGCGATAATTTATTTTGTTTATCTTAATGAATAAGTAATAAAAATAAAGCCCGCGGATGGACTTTTAACAATGGCTGTTCTAGATAGAAACACTGAGAATTTCTTTTACATGATTAAGTCCACATAAACTTAAAGTATTATTGGAGTCACTATCAAACTTTAGCACAATTATCGCATGGTAGGTTGTACTAGTTCTCGTTCTATTTTTGTTCTGTTCTACACCATTTTCAATTGAAATTGAGAATTAGTTAATTGAAATTGAGAATTTTCAAATTTAAATTGAGAATTTTTCAATTGAAATTGAAAAAAGCCCAATTGAAAATGAGGTTTAATTTTTGAATTGAAATTGAGAAATTTTCAATTGAAATTTCAATTGAAAATTTCTCATTAAAATTCTCAATTTCAATTGGAAATTTCTCATTATACCCTTCACCACCATATGTGGTTATAAGTTTGTGCTGATGTATGTAACGCATAGAAATATTTGTCTTAGACCCACCCTTTAGGCTTATAATCACTTTTTAGGCTTAGAATCACTTTCTGAGTCGATTTAGCGATGTCCGTCCATCTGGCTGGCTGGCTGGCTGGCTGGTCCCCCATGTAAACTTTGTAATCAAACTACATTTCGCAATTCTAAAGATAATTTGATGAAATTTGGCACAGATCAGATTTTTTGATAATGGCACCATGGCTATTGAAATTCGTCAAAATCGGTCCATTATTTATGGTACCTCCTATAGGTCCCACTTCCCGGAATTGATATATTGGTTACAAATATAAATATTTTTTCATGAAATTTAAAACAAATACTGCTTATGTAAACTAAAATCACTGTACCAAATCGGTTCACATTTGACCATAAAGTATTGTTGGAGTCACTATCAAACTTTAGCACAATTATCGTATGGTAGGTTGTACTAGTTCTCGTTCTATTTTTGTTCTGTTCTACACCATTTTCAATTGAAATTGAGAAATATTTAATTGAAATTGAGAATTTTCAAATTTAAATTGAGAATTTTTCAATTGAAATTGAAAAAAGCCCAATTGAAAATGAAGTTTAATTTTTGAATTGAAATTGAGAAATTTTCAATTGAAATTGAGAAATTTTCAATTGAAATTTCAATTAAAAATTTCTCATTATAATTCTCAATTTCAATTGAAAATTTCTCATTATGCCCTTCACCACCATAGGTGGAAAGAGTATTATAAGTTTGTGCTGATGTATGTAACGCATAGAAATATTTGTCTTAGACCCACCCTTTAGGCTTATAATCACTTTTTAGGCTTAGAATCACTTTCTGAGTCGATTTAGCGATGTCCGTCCATCTGGCTGGCTGGCTGGTCCCCCATGTAAACTTTGTAATCAAACTACATTTCGCAATGCTAAGGATAATTTGATGAAATATGGCACCATGGCTATTGAAATTCGTCAAAATCGGTCCATTATTTATGGTACCTCCCATAGGTCCCACTTCCCGGAATTGATATATTGGTTACAAATATAAATATTTTTTCATGAAATTTAAAACAAATACTTAAAATGCTTATGTAAACTAAAATCACTGTACCAAATCGGTTCACATTTGACCATAGCTCCCATACAATCTCTTCTTTAAAAACGCACTAAATGAGACAAAAATCACTAAAACGCTCGTAAATCTAAAGATAAAGAAAATTTAGAGTTTATTTTTTGCATACATAACTTTTGTAACAACTGTTATCAATTTGCCAAATTTCGAGATAATGGGTCCACATTTGACCCTAGCTCTCATATAAGTCCAAATGACGGAAACAGCTTAAATATATAAGTTTTAAGATAATGTTTGTATGATGGCAAAATTTAGCAAATATTTGTCTTTATACATGAAAAATAACACCTTTGACCTTAGTGGTGAAGGGTATCGTATGGTCGGGCTTGACCGACTATAACACTTTCTTACTTGTTTTGAATTAAAAATTCTCAATTGAAAATTTCTCAATTTCAATTGAATATTTTCAATTTCAATTGAATATTTCTCAATTTCAATTGAAAAGGGGGTAGTTCTATTCTAGTTCTGTTCTAGTTCTGTTCTAGTTCTGTTCTAGTTCTGTTCTAGTTTTGTTCTAGTTCTGTTCTAGTTCTGTTCTAGTTCTGTTCTAGTTCTGTTCTAGTTCTGTTCTAGTTCTGTTCTAGTTCTGTTCTAGTTCTGTTCTAGTTCTGTTCTAGTTCTGTTCTAGTTCTGTTCTAGTTCTGTTCTAGTTCTGTTCTAGTTCTGTTCTAGTTCTGTTCTAGTTCTGTTCTAGTTCTGTTCTAGTTCTGTTCTAGTTCTGTTCTAGTTCTGTTCTAGTTCTGTTCTAGTTCTGTTCTAGTTCTGTTCTAGTTCTGTTCTAGTTCTGTTCTAGTTCTGTTCTAGTTCTGTTCTAGTTCTGTTCTAGTTCTGTTCTAGTTCTGTTCTAGTTCTGTTCTAGTTCTGTTCTAGTTCTGTTCTAGTTCTGTTCTAGTTCTGTTCTAGTTCTGTTCTAGTTCTGTTCTAGTTCTGTTCTAGTTATGTTCGATGTACTTCTATTCTAGTTTAGTTTAATGTAGAAAAATCAATGGGCATTTTGTATTGTATATTATTTGTAAATTTTGTTTTTTTTTTTCATATAACTTTTTATTATTTTTGTATATAAAACCGTAGATTTTTTGTTATTAAATATAAATATTTTCAACGAGTTTGTTTTCCTCAGACGAAACATTTAATGGGATATATAATAATGATTATAAATTTTGAAACAGATTTTTTTTACAGTGCTGTCACCTTTTTTTAAATATCGAAAATAAAAAAAAAACATCTTAGTAACTAGAAATTACAAAAATCTTGTCACTTATATACATATATATATATATACGTATATAGCTATTGTATATACTAAAATGTTCTTATATGTAAATACACATTAACATCCCCAACATTAGGGCAACTACTAACCTACTCCTCCTTCTATATCTCAAACACCCACATCCATATAATCTTAATTCACAAATATCAATTGAACACAACAACAACCTCAATTTTAAATGTAATTTAGTAACAAATACAGAATTTTACCATTTTTAGTAACAATTTATACTCTCATTAATAAATCGAGATTTCTGGATCATTTTACTAATATTTTAAAAAATGTTATGTACTATTTTTTTATAATTTTATTTTGTGTTATTAAAAATAATATATCATTTAAAGCTTGTTGCATTATTAACCCTTAAGCATTTGTATTTGTTATAAACAAATTATAAATCTTAATGTTAAAATGTAAATCATTACTTCTTTTACACTGCCGGACATCAGTTTATGACACCTACGAAATTAAACTATGCTTATCAATATCTGAATTGTGTTTTTGAATTATACCAAAGTTTATTTTATTAAGAGTCATAATCATTTGACCAGCAGTGTATATTTTTCATAAAGCATTAAATAATCTCGTTTTTCTTTTGCTAAAATCCATTTCAAGTTTTTAATATTTAGTTAGTGATTTTCTTTTTAAAAGAAATTTGTTATATATTTACGTTTTTCAATTTCTTTAAAATTTGTATTAAAACTTATACACTTTAACGGAGGTGGCAGCTCTGGCAGTTGATGTGTTTGTTTTTAAGAAAAAAATTTGAAAAAGTTTTGATTTTTTATTTTAACGCTGGGCACGTAGTAGGACCATTTTTTATGATTTTTCAACAGACTTATACTATAATAAACTTTTATAATTTCAAAACTAAAAATTAAATAAACTGTATGTTTTTTCTTAAAATGTTTTTTAAACAAACAATGATTGTTTATTGTAGATAAATTTAATTATTAAAGAGTTAAATTAAGATTTCAAATATAACAGACTCTAAGATCAGTTTTGACAGAGTTCTATAAGAGCAGTTGAATCAAATTAATCCTTTAATCCTATTCAGTTCAATTCTAGTTCAGTTCTAGTTCAGTTCTAGTTCAGTTCTAGTTCAGTTCTAGTTCAGTTCTAGTTCAGTTCTAGTTCAGTTCTAGTTCAGTTCTAGTTCAGTTCTAGTTCAGTTCTAGTTCAGTTCTAGTTCAGTTCTAGTTCAGTTCTAGTTCAGTTCTAGTTCAGTTCTAGTTCAGTTCTAGTTCAGTTCTAGTTCAGTTCTAGTTCAGTTCTAGTTCAGTTCTAGTTCAGTTCTAGTTCAGTTCTAGTTCAGTTCTAGTTCAGTTCTAGTTCAGTTCTAGTTCAGTTCTAGTTCAGTTCTAGTTCAGTTCTAGTTCAGTTCTAGTTCAGTTCTAGTTCAGTTCTAGTTCAGTTCTAGTTCAGTTCTAGTTCAGTTCTAGTTCAGTTCTAGTTCAGTTCTAGTTCAGTTCTAGTTCAGTTCTAGTTCAGTTCTAGTTCAGTTCTAGTTCAGTTCTAGTTCAGTTCTAGTTCAGTTCTAGTTCAGTTCTAGTTCAGTTCTAGTTCAGTTCTAGTTCAGTTCTAGTTCAGTTCTAGTTCAGTTCTAGTTCAGTTCTAGTTCAGTTCTAGTTCAGTTTCAGTTCAGTTCTAGTTCAGTTCTTGTCCAGTCCCATTTGAAATATGAAATATGTTTTTCCAAACTTTTAATGCACATTTTTCTGTTAATAATTCCCATTTAGTTTGGAAATAATTTGTTAGAAAGATTTTTTGAGTTTTCTACCAAAATGTTCTTAAATTATAATGAATGAAGAAATCTTTAAAAAAATATTAAAATTTATACAAATTGCTAACAACTTTCTTTAAGGCATGTTGTCCTTATTATCTGCATAAATCTATGAATGTTAATAACTTAAAGTAAATTTATCCCAGAATGTTTCATATACTCAACTAATTTTTAAAATAGCCTAACTCTTTAATAATTCTTAATTAACCAACAAATTAAGCAACATTGTTTCGATAAAAAATACATTAAAATTTTATTAACAAAAATAAAATAAATAATAACATAATATCTTAAATATAAACAAAATCAAAACACTTTAAAAATGTGTGCGATTTTTGAGTTAATCGAAACCTAAAACCTTAAAAAATTCCTTAAAACAATTTCAAATCAAGGTAAACGCCAACCACAAAAACACCAACGTAGCCATCAACAGCAACCGCAAAGGCAACAACTGTTGAAATTAAAGAAAAAACAAAAACGTTTGTCCAGAAGTCGACGACAACAACAAAGAGAGGCATTTTTAAATCAGGAGAATTTTTTACAAACTTCTGCAAAACAAACGCTGCAGTTAGCACAACAAGCGCCACAGCAGCAATCTCATAACTCTAGTACCCAAAGACGTTTTAAAGAACGTGGAGGAGGAATCGTAGTAGTAGGTGGTATACAGCAGAACGCTTTAGCCCTAGAAGAGGCCAGTGAGGGAATTAATACTTCTGCGACGTTACAAACAACAGCTACAACGACGGGCTACAATAGAGCCCCGAATCTGGGGGCACGACAAACACGCAGCAGTGGTGGCAGCGCAAGCACCAATACCAACACAGCTAGCAATAATACAGATTACAGTATTGGTGTACATCATCATCAGCAGCAGCAGCAGCAACAGCATCATCAGCATCATAACCAGCATCACAACCATCAAACGGCAAGTGGTGGCGGATCTGTAGGCAGTACCGCGGCAGTTGGTTCCAGTTCTTCGGGATCAGTGTCCGCTGGTTTAGGTGGCGGAGGTGGTTCTGCAGCTGTTCTAAATCATAATATATTAAATCGTACGGGTGGTGTTGTCATAGGACCACCCCCAGTTGTACATTCCAATCTTCAACAGCAGCAACAGCATACTTCAAATCAGCATCATACGCTTATTGCGACCACAACACATTTTCCACAACAGCAGCAACATTTGCTGCAACATCCCAATCAAGGATCTCAGGCTCATTATTTAAGCCAACAAACCGGACCAACTTTCTATACAGGACATCCCCAAGCTCATCTGCAGACTCAGCCCCAGCAACAGGTGCATTTCTATCAAACGTATCCTGCAGGAAATTCAGCTTCATCGGCTGCCATATTAAATTTAAATCTAAATTCATATCCTCCGGCTGGTAATAATCCAACGGCTGCTACTGTAGTTGGTGGTACCCCTCTGATCTATCAGGTGCAGCCTCCACAACAAGGAGCCATACTTACACAACAGGCCACAGGGCATCGTTATCATCATCAGCAACAGCCAACGACACCAGCAAATCTTCACCAGCATCCGCATCATCAAACACATCCACATCCTACGGCTATAGAATTGACATTGGCTGGTCAACTGCCGGTTAGGGGTCACGAAACAAATATTGTTTATCAAGCCACGAATTATAGTGCTAACAGCAATAGCCAACATCAGCAGCATAGCCATCAACAACATCCTAGTCACCAGCAGCAGCAGCAAAATTCACATACTTTAAGACGCAGTTCACGTAGCAAAACGGGTTCTTGTGTCAGTTCTGTACAGGGCCAACATCACGGCAGTGCGAGCAGCAGCAGTAGCAGTGGTAATAGTAGCGGTGGTAACACTAACCAACGCACTGCTGCCCACACAAACGCAGCCAGTCTATCCGTAGTTGTAGGCCATCAACAACCACCACAGGCAGCTCATCAATTAACTGCTGCCAGCCATCCACATCATCAGCAACAACAACTTGTACAACCACCACCCACCCATCATCAACTATTGGGAAGCCATCATCCTCATCCCAGCCATCCAACACCACCTAATCTCCATCATCCGCCACAGCATCATCAGACCGTAGCAACAGCAGGCGGTGCTGTTGTTGTTGCCATATCGCAGCAACAACAACAACCGCAAAATCATTTACTGCACGCTGCTCAACCTCATCCCTCCTCACACGCTTTACCACCCCAACGAACCACAATTGTCCAACCGGGCTTTCTCTATAGTTATCGTGCTACAGTGGGTGCAAATAATAGTTCAGCGTCAGCAAGTGGTTTGGCATCAAACGCTTCAACAGCTGCATCATCTTCGGGAGCTGTTGCTGCTACCGCCACTAACATTGTGCCCCCCACAAACGTCGGCTCTTATCTGGCTACGCATCCAAACACTAACAAGACAACAAGTGGTAAGTGTTGACGTTTTCTTTCTTTTGGTAAAATCAAAAAACCAGAAATCAAATCTAAGACAAAGAAAATTAAACAAAACACGAAAACACTTTGTCGAAATCCTTGTGAGTGTGATCAAACGATTTGGATTTTACACTCAGAGCTGCCCTCTGATTTAGAAATGTTGTAGACAATCTGAAAGAGTTATCGAAAAAGGGTCTTCTTAATAGATGCAGGGATTAGGTATTTCTGTGTTATCAAAGGGGACAAAATTTAATATCCTAATAAAATTAAGAAGCCAGATATTTGAAATGTTGGGTTTTGAGGTTTTTCAAATCTTTTTTAACATTTTCAGAAAATTAGGGGAATTTCTAATAAAGCATTAATGAGTTTAAAAAATTTTTGTTATTGTTTTTGTATTTGCATTAAAATCAAATACAATTCCGAGTTATATGTATGTAAAGAGTTTTAAAATACCCCAAGGTCTTCGTTACGAATTTCGAGATAGATTCAAAAAAATGTTGCATTCTTTTAGGAGATTTGAAATAATTTATTTTTCATGTTTGCTCGTTTAATTAGATAATTTCGAAGAAAAATGGATTCGTTGAAATTTAACATCAAACATATTAAACATAATTCAAATACAATTTTTTTAAAGACTCCTAAAAGTGTGCAACGTCATTTTTTTTAGAAAATCTTTCATGTTACGACTATGCATCAAAAAACATAATTTTTTGAGCGAATTTTTTTAAATTGTCTTAAAAGGTGCTGGTGGTTGAAATATGTTTGTATAAATATATTTTTAAGTTTTATTTATTTGGCTAAAATGCCTAAAAGTATGCTACATTTTTTTTAATATTTGTTAATACATAATGGCCTTTGACCTTAAGCAATTTATTGCATATTATTCTAAACATTATATTTTTAACCTGGTATTGGTAACGAGGGCTTTAAAACATTTTCCATTTTACCACACCCACCCTCATACACCCTAGATAAACGGATTA
Source organism: Stomorhina lunata (assembly GCA_933228675.1). Taxonomy (NCBI): domain Eukaryota; kingdom Metazoa; phylum Arthropoda; class Insecta; order Diptera; family Rhiniidae; genus Stomorhina; species Stomorhina lunata. The sequence continues at coordinate 36,881,520 of OW121740.1, read as the reverse complement.
AAGGTTTTAGATCCTAACTATTTCTCAAATTTTTAATTTAGATTTTTATTTCAATATTTTGATTCAACATTTTTTTTTTTATTAATTTTAAGCAAATTTTTTTGTTTTTGTTTTTTGTTTAAATTGCGATTTTTGCATGTTATAAATAATTTTATTTCAATTTTAAAACTAAAATTTGTCAAAACATTTTTATGTTTTTCTTTCATGTTAATTTTTGTTCGACTCGTTCCGTTTCATCGTTCGCTCACTCGTTATCGTTATATTTAAATTAACTCCTTTCAAACGTTTAAAATGTCATCCTTTTGCTAACTTCTGCTATCAACTGCTCCTTGAAATTTTGTATATATAAATTTATCGAAAATTTATATAACCTCAGCTTCTGCGGATGCTGCATTAAGTTATAATTTAATGGCACATCAAACGACTAATACAGGATCAGTACCACCACCATCGCTACCTCCATCTCATCCCTTACCACCATTAACGTCGTCTCATTTAGCAGCAGCAGGTGTCTCTGCTAGTGGCCAAACAAATAATTCAGGTAATAATTCCGCTCTCAAAATAACGAAATCATTTCTTCAATCCAACACAAAACTTTTTGCTTTAACTTTTCTCATCCCAAAAAAATCCGCAACTGTTTAATCCCCATCATCACCACAATTAACTTTTTTGTAATTGGTTTTTTTGCTTTTTTGTTTTAATTATTTTAATTTTTTGTTATTTTTCATTTTTTTCATTTAACATTTTTTTAGTCAAATTTTTATAATTTTCCACATTTTTTTATTTTCAATGCAAAGAAAGGTGACAGCACACAGTTATTTAAATTACCTTAAGTTTTTTATTTTTTATAATTTTCTTTACTAAATTTAAGTTTATAATATTAATTTTATTAGTTTTGTTTTAATTTGTTGTAGTTTTATTATTTATAACCATTAGTTTTTTTCATTTAAATTAGTATTTGTTAATTTATTTCTATCTTAAACTAGACACTCTTGTAATTTGACTTAACTCTAGAGTAGTTATGATTCATTGTCGAACTTTTTAATTGCTAAGAGGAATGACAGTGAGGTTTAACAGCCTAAAAGTAGGTAATTGTATTCTTTCATTTATAAAAACTGTCAATACGGTTCTTCTTATTTCTGCAGGAGATATTATGGATGTTATCGAATTTCTCTTTTTTGTCCCATAAATTAAAAAAGTTCTTAAAATATTTTAATACTTGTTAGTGTTAATCGATCGCCGCACAGTGGTTCAGAATCGTTTTTCATGGGCCAAAACTCTGTAACTTTTCAACTTATAAAGATTTTGTAGTCAATAGATAACATTTTAAGCTTTTATCAAGCTTAGGTTTTATTAAGACCTGTACACCGCGCTGCACGATGGGCCGGCTAGAAGAAGTTAAGGCGAATAAATTAAGTTTCTTAAATCGTTTAATATTAACAAAAACCACTTAGTTATAATCACCGGTACTTGTGCTATATTATGTCATAAAAAATTAATAACTTTGGTTGTTACCTTAGAAGTACGGCAACGCCAAAGGTAATAAATTTTTCGTTTCGTTTTTTTGTCAACACATACAGCCATGTCACAGAACTCAATTCCGTTCGGAAGTGGAATGAATTCCGCACTTTGCTTCTATTGAAAAAGTAAAACGAAAAAATTTTTCGGAATGAAACCACTTTCTATTTTCAAAGTGGAATTGAATTCATATGTTTTTGGTTGTTTATTCAATATTTGAACAATTTCCTCAATTAATCAGTGTTTTTTGTTAAAACAAAGATAAAGTTGAAAATTTCAATTAAAAAAATCTTATTTTGTACTGATTTTGGACATTTCAAATTTTTCGGAATCTATAGAACCTAAAACCATTTCGATCGGAATTCAACTACGGAATGGTTTCAATTCCGAACGGAATTCGTGACATGCCTGATAGTCTTACAATTTTTCGGCGATTTCAACAACTTACCAGGATATAAAGAGTGCTCTAAATAAAATTTGTAGTTGGATTTTCTTAAATAAAAATCAAACCTTTTAATATAAAAACTCTACAAAATACGCAAATATAATGACATATTATACAAAATCATTTAGCATTAAAATGTTTACTTAGTACTCGGGTTTTGCAAAATTATCGACTTTTTTCGGAAACCCTCCCTTTATAGATTTTACAGTTGCTTCTGATACCTTTTTGGAGCATGTGTTCCACCTGCGCTTAAAATCGGACATGTTCTTGGAAATCTTTCCTGTGTTCTTCAATTCCTTTTTTACCAGAGCCCAATACCTTTCCACAGGCCGAAGTTCTGGACAGTTAGGTGGATTTGCCTCTCGTGGTACAAAAATGACATTATTCTTTGAGTACCACTCAAGTGCCTTTTTTCCATAATGGCATGATGCCAAATCGGGCCAAAAAAATGTAGTCACTCTGTGCTCTCTTAAAAAGGGTAACAACCGTTTTTTTAGGCACTCCTTTATATAAATTTGTGTGTTTATTGTGCCAGATGCCACAAATACATTACTTCTTTTGCCACAACTGCAAATAGCTTGCCACACGAGAAACTTCTTAGGGAATTTTGTTTGTTTTTTGTGCGAAACTCTTGCCGAACATTGCCCCGTTTATCAGCAACATAAAAATCTTAACCAAGAAGTTGAGAAAAGTCTGCCAGTACGTATGTTTCATCATCCATCACACAACAGGTGTATTTTTTTATAAAATCAGACTTCAACTTTTTCGCTCGTTTTTTTGCTTCTAAGTTCTTTATAGCATTGCGATCTGGAACCTTTTGGACTTTGTATGTCTTCAGTCCAACATAAGCTTTGACTCTATGTGCAAAATTCGTAGAACATTTCACCGTACGAGCTGCTTTTCTTAAAGAAGTGTTAGGCGCTCTTCGAAAGAGTCGCTCGACTTCTTTTGCCTTACCAATATCTGTAGGACCTTTTTTCCTCCCTGATCCAGATTTTCTTTCAATGCTCAGGTTTTCCTTATACCGTCTGATGGCATTAGAAACCGTTCGAGGGTCAACTTTCAAATTTTTAGCTATTTTTTTAAAAGTCCATGACGGATTTTTTTGAAAAGTTTTAATTATATTTTCACGAACTTTTTTTTCGCAGTCCATTTTGATTGAAATAACTAGTGAAAATTAATAATTTCTAAAATAATAGTATCTGACATATCTATAGAAACTAACTTGATCAAAAAATAAATTATTTCTTGCACTATGGATAAATTTTGTCTAAAATATTAAATGCATATTTTTTTTAGAACACTCTTTAAAACCATTTAAACCAATATGTACTTTTTTGCACGATTTTCAAAATCTTCATAAAATTTTAGCAAACAATGATTTTTTGGTGCGCTTTTGCTTTTAGGTGCTAAATGGCAAAAAACTTGGTTTACGCGGTAGTTTGGAAATTTTCATTCATATTTGCGAGTGTGCTTCACGAAAAACCGGTATTTTGAAAAATTTACGCTCAAAAACTCCTCATTTACACCTGTCGTATATTATACCTATACAGAGCACATTAACGAGATATATATCAAACGATGCTAAATTGAAAGATCTACAAATCGTTATCTATTTTTTTAAAACTCTTTGAGGCGGCCAAAAAATATGCGAAAAAGATTAAAAAGTGGCGAAAACGAGCTTCAAATTTTGGCAGCCATTAAGTAGTATTAGAAGTGACAAAATTAAAATTTAGAGGGAAGTGGATTTATCCCCTAAGTGTGGTGTCTATTTCGTAGAACAACGACTTGGGTCCAAATGTTAAAACAAATGCAGAAGAAGACGAAATATGAAGAAAAACTTGAATGCTTCAACAATTATTGGAGTTGAAAGTCGGTTTCAAAGGAATAAAAACTGTTTGATTTTTGCCCATATATATAATCAGTTAGCAAAAATTGTCATAAAATTAAAAAATTAAACTTTGTGTTCTAAAAGCGCCACAACTCGTTTTTGTATTACCATTCCTACTTCCGCAACAATTTTATGTGAAATCACATATAATTATTTGTAGTAAAACCATATTAATAAATTTTGGTAATTCTAATTCGAAAATACAGTGCAATCGCAATAGAGTGAACACTTGGTAATATGAACTACTTGATACTACGAACTCCCGATTTTTTCCATTAGTTACTTTATAGAGTGAACAGTACCCAACTCAATAGAGTGAGCTTTTGTTTTTCTTATACATAATTGACAAAGACGCACCTCTTATAGTTTTTTTACATACTTTTTTATGAAACAGTTAGGATATCGCTTGAATTTGAAAACATTTTTGTTTTACTTTTCTTCTCTTTTTGTTTATTTTATAGTTACTCTATAGAATGAACAATACCAACTCAATAGAGTGAACTTTTGTTATGCAAAATTTCCAATTTCTGCTGAAGGCGTTTCCGATGCCATTTCTGAGACTGACACTGACATCGAGGAAGTAGCAGTAGCCAAACCAGACATTACAGCAGCGCAGGCCGTGCAGATTTTTGAAAAAGCTATTGACTGGGCAGAAAATAACACAAACAATTACGAAAATATTTTAGTTTTGCATAAATTCCGCGATTTAGCGGTGCAAAAAGCAAAAAATGCTTGTACAAAGCAAAAAACTCTTGAAAATTACTTTACTCCTTTGTAATTATATAATAATATTTAATAAATATAGATGTTTTTTGTATATAAAAGAGTTTTTTATAGACTCTTTAGAGTGAACTTTTTCAATAGAGTGAACAGGCCTTGCACGAATTAGTTCACTCTATTGCGATTCCACTGTATATAGATAATTTTTTTGTATGGAAGGTGCCACGCCTACTATTTCTATAGCCTCCATTTTTCGCGTGCTTATACACCTTAAATGTTAAGATGCCCACAGTAAATTTGATTGTCCTAGTTAAAATAGTGGGTCAGATATACCATGAAATATTTTTTTTTCATATAGGCGGGGCTACTCCCACTTTCAATATCAAAAAAGTTCATATCCGGCATTAAGATTCGGAGATGCAATAAAAGACGTTGAAAATTTTAGAGAAATCGATGAAATATATTTTTTTTATATGTGGGTGGGGCTACACCCATTTTAAATATCAGAAAAGGTCTTATCCAGCATTAAGCGCCGGAGATGCTTTAGAAATATCGGCTAGGTATTTATGCTTTAGAAATATCGGCTAGGTATTTATAAAGTTATGAATTTATTCCTGTTAAATATTCATTTCGGCCCATCGTGCGCTGTAAAGAAATTTAAGCTTAAAGTTCAATTTTTGATCTGTAATTCCGTTTCAAATGTGCTAACTCATTTTTACCAACATCCTCTTAACCGATTTGGCTCAAATTTTGCCCACAAGCCAATCTTGAATGACCTCTATTTTCATTGAGCTATTTTCCGTATTTTCATTAGGATGGCCCAAATGGAACAACATTTAAAAATTTTAATTTTTGAAGTCGAATATCCTTTAAACCATAAGAGATATTTTATAACGTTTTAAGCGATTTATGAGTTTGTGGTGCCCTACTTTTGGGGCCGATTGTGCCGCCCCAATTAAATCTAGGGTTTCCAGATTCAAAACTTAAGCTCCTCAATACTTCTGGTATATGCATTTTAAAATTCGTCCAACCGTTTTGAAGTTGTGGACTTATTTCCATTCTACTTTTCCGCCATCCCACTTTGCTATGTTTTCCTGTCTTAAATTTGTATTTATAGCAATTTACTAGCAATTCTGATAGAGTTTTGTTTGTAAAGGTTTTGAGTATTTTCATTAAAAGAAAAAAGTGTTCCACGGGCGGGTACATAAGTATATATAGCTAAAAGAAAGCACCTTTGCCTTTCTTTGGATGGTTTCGATTTATATTTCATTTTTGGCTTTTGAAAGTTATATACTACATATTAAACTTCAAGTTTGACGAATATGTGGTGGTTTCAAATTTATTACATCTGTGGCTTGGTGCTAAAAGGGCCAATGTCAAAAACAATAGTTTTGAGAAAATTTGATTTAAAGTTGTTATTTTCCATATAAATTCATAGTATCATTGCCCAGAAAACCCCTTATAAATCAGTTCTGAGTTAAGTTAGATATTAGCTGTTGGAGCCAAATAAAAGAGGGTAAGGAAAGGAATCTAAAGCAATGATTAACTCAAAACAGCAAAAAATTGACTTGGCCCTTTTAGCACCAAGCCACAGACATAACACCCTAACGACAAATTATACAGGGTGCGCGAATACCATTGGTTAAATGGTATTTAGCAGCATGCCACGCCCACCAATGTGAATATTTGACAAAATTTGTCGGCTACCTTAGTTTTGATATGTTTCCTTCTGATGGCATAACATTTTTAATAATCTACGTCAAGAAAAAATATTGGTTTTGGTTAATGAAAATTGATTCTGAGCCACCGTGTGATTCTATCCGGAATCATTAGGGATCTACTTTAATATATCCTTTAATATATCGTTGTTCTCATGTAAAAAGGCCGGAACTCGCATATTTAAAACTTTACAGAAGAAGTTAAAAACTGATTTAAAACAGAGATTGACAAATTTGTTCTTTTTTGAATGAAGGACGAATTTGGTTCTCAAAACTTTTTTTAAATTTAAACATATAAAAAACTAAATTGAGATAAAGCTTTTTGTATTCCCATGTCAGAGCATAAATGTAACTTAGGGCTTTTTTCTGTAGTGATCAAAATAAATTATATTAAGGAAAGCTTTACATAGCAAATGTTTTCTAAAGGAAAGTTTTCAGAAGCAAGTGCTTTCCACAAGAGATCTTTCGATATTAAAAGTTTTCTATAGGAAAGCTTCAATATTGTTTCTATGGGAAAGCTTTCGATATTGATTTGATCTGGAATGTTGTCCATATAAAATCTATCGATATTCAAAGTTTTATGAAGGAAATCCAAAGATTTCTATAGAAAATCTTTCCATATCGCAGGATTATTATTAAGAAGTATTTCGAAATCGAATGAATTATATAAGATATCTTTAGATATTGGCATTTTTATATAGGAAAGCTCGAAAGATTTGTATAAGAAATCTTTAGATTTTTGGCATTTTTATGTTGGAAAGCTCTTGATATGGAATGTTTTTAGTAGAAAGCTTTGGATATTAAAATTAACCTTTAGGAAATCTGTTGATATAAAAGGTTTTCAGTCCGAAATATTTTGATGACAAATGTTTTATATTCCGGTATGCCAGGAAATCGAACGATTTCCGCAAAAAAATTTAAATCCAATGAAAGATATGATATCAGTCAAAAGGATTAAAGCCCAAATTTAAATTTTCTTGGGGAAATTACCGGAAATTATCTCAAAAATACATGAGAAATCAAACGATTTGAAAACGATCGATTTCCATCATATACCAGATAAGAAATCTTATAATATCAAAAGTTATTATAGGAAACCTTTCGACATCGAAAGTTTTATATAAAAAATCATTTTTTCCGGAAAGCTTTCGATATCGAAAGTTTTTAAATAAAAGCTTTTTATATTAAAAGTTATCCTTTGATATAAGTTTTTTTATAGAAAAGTTATATAAAAAATTTGTCCATATCGAATGTTTATTATAGGAATCCTTTTGACATCGAAAGTTTTTTAGAAAGCTTTAGAAATTAAAGTTATCAAGAGGAAAAACTTTTGATATTAAAATTTTTCTATAGAAAAGTTTTATATAAAAAGTTTTCTATCTGAAATATTTTGACGACAAATGTTTTATATAAAAAATCTTTCGATATCAAAGTTTATTATAGACCTTTCGGCATCGAAAGTTTTATATAAGAAAACTTTAGATAAATAATGACAGTTTTTTATTGGAAAGCTTTTGATGAAGAATAGTTTTAGTGGAAAGTTTAAGATATTAAAAGTTACCTATAGGAAAGCTTTTAATATTGAAAGTTTTCTATCCGAATGTTAACGACAAAAGTTTAATATAGGAAAGCATTATACATCCAACAGAAAGCTTTAAGGTTCGAAAGTTTTATATTATTTGTTGATGCAACGACACATAATTTGCCGAGATAGGGCTCTTAAAAAATATATTTTTTTATGAATAAGTGAGGTCATTTTAGAAAATTACTTAAATAGCCGCTAATTTTATAAAGTTGCCTTGGAGGAGGAGGTGTATTTGCATTAAATGCACTAGAATCACAAACAAAAAAATCAATTTCGAAAAAAGTGTGAGTTAGGACCTTTCTACATGAGACCGACGATATGTAACTTTCACAAAGCCGCTTGGTATCTTTCTGCAGCTAAAATAATAATCCCATTAAATGAAATCTTCGGCTTTTGGTCGGTTAACTACGGATCTACAATCCGCTTTAAAGTGTTACATTTTTAACCCATAAGTGCAGATATTCCAAATTGTATCTCTTCTTAGAGGGCTCTTTTGCTTTAGCTGCTTGTTTTCTTAGTTGTCAATTACAATTTCATTTCTGTTTCTATATCTATTGTTTTAGTGGACATATTACCCACTATCAAAGTTTCAGTTCTCTCTAGCCCCATTCGCAATTCAATTTTTGTTAATAATTTTATACTTTTTAAATAAAAACCAATAAATATCTCATTTAATTTTAAACGATTTTCTAGTTTCATCTTTAAAACGAAAGGTACCCACTGTCTACTGTTGATACGTCTTGTTTAGCACAACATTTTGAAAATCCTGTTTTCATATTTGAATTCGTATTCTAAAAATTTACTACTGTTTACTTTTCAAACCCTAAGTAATGCAAAAGGAGATAACTTTATTGACTTTCCATTTTGGAAGAATTAATAGGTTAAAGAATACATTTATTTATCATCAATTGGCAAATTATGTATTCTTCTTTCTTATCTCTAAATTTATACTGTGAACCACTAGTTACTTTGCAAACCCTAAGCAATGCAGAAAGTGGACACTTAATTGTCTTTCACATTAGGCTTTCTAATCTGCCTTTTCCAGAAGGAAGAACAAAATTACCATCAATTGGCCAATTGATACCTATTTTTTTTAACAACATAATGTTAACAATCCTCAATTCATATTTGATTTAGAATTCCAAAAAATTACCACATGCATTACTTTTCCAGTCCTAAGTAATGCATATGGTGATCACTATGCGCTGATCTATTTCAGCGCTATTAAGATAATAAAAAAAAATGTTCGAAGGTATCCTAAAGCTAAAAATTTAAAAATTCTCGGTTAAATTATGAAACAAAAGCAATAGAAAATCTAACTGTAGTTAGATAAAATAATATTTTCTTCTCCAACTTAAAATGATCTGGTGAAGGACAACAATATTTGATAAATAACTCAAAATGACATATTAAGTTAAAATTTTTTAAAATCAAAATAAAATAAAAATTTTATAATTTTTTCCCTTCTTTTAGCATCGTTATCCGTTGCCAACGCCTTGGGCAGCACAACGTCTTCAAATACCAACAACTCCGCTACAGCAACCGGTGCAAGTGTTAATACGGCAGCGGCTGCGAATAGCGGAGCAGGAGGTCCCAATAACACCGCTACAACGACGTCTTCAAATAACACAAACAGCAATTCACATGGTGATTCGGAAAGTGATGACAGCGAGGTGGGACGTTTACAAGCGTTGCTTGAAGCTCGAGGTTTACCGCCTCACCTTTTCGGCGCCCTGGGACCACGCATGACTCACATACTCCATCGTACTATAGGCAACAGTTCGACATCGAAGGCTCAACAGCTGCTGCAGGGCCTACAGTCGCACGATGAGAGTCAACAGCTACAGGCGGCCATAGAAATGTGCCAAATGTTGGTTATGGGCAATGAGGATACCCTAGCCGGTTTCCCAATTAAGCAAGTGGTACCCGCCTTAATAACTCTTCTGCGTATGGAACATAATTTTGATATTATGAATAATGCTTGTCGTGCTCTCGCCTATATGTTGGAAGCTTTGCCGCGTTCATCGGGTACCGTAGTGGATGCGGTGCCAGTGTTTTTGGAAAAACTACAAGTTATCCAGTGCATGGATGTGGCCGAGCAGAGCTTAACAGCCTTAGAAATCTTATCGAGACGTCATAATAAGGCCATATTACAAGCCAATGGTGTATCGGCTTGCTTAACTTATTTGGATTTCTTCTCCATCAATGCGCAACGTGCAGCTTTAGCTATAACTGCCAATTGTTGTTTAAATCTACACAATGAGGAATTCCATTTTGTTTCCGAAAGTTTGCCTTTACTGGCTCGTCTTTTGGCTCAACAGGATAAGAAATGCGTGGAGAGTGTTTGTTCGGCTTTCTGTCGTTTGGTGGAATCATTCCAACATGATCCCAAACGCTTGCAGGAAATAGCCAGTAAGGAGCTTCTGAAGAATTGTCAACAGTTGTTGGTTGTGACCCCAGCCCTCCTAAACTCTGGTACTTTTACAGCTGTAGTGCGTATGCTTAGTTTGATGTGCGCTAATTGCCCAGATTTGGCCATATCTCTGCTGAAAAGTGATATAGCCTCAACTCTATTGTATTTACTAACCGGAAATGCCGATCCCTTACCAAAATCAGCCTGTACGCATGTCGAACTTATATCCCGATCTCCTTCAGAGCTCTATGAAATTACTTGTCTGATAGGTGAGCTTATGCCACGATTACCCACTGATGGCATCTTTGTGGTAGATACTTTACTTGATCGTCCCACTATCAATACCCAGGATCAGGTCCAATGGCAATGGCGAGATGATAGAGGTACTTGGCACAACTATTCTACTATAGATTCTCGTATGATTGAAGCTGCCCATTTGAATTCTGAAGATGAATTCAGTTTAAGCACTTTAGGCAGGACTTACACCGTAGATTTCCATTCTATGCAGCAGATAAATGAAGATACTGGCACCAATAGACCAGTTCAGAGAAAGATTAATCCCAACTATCGGCCTACAGCAAATACTACTGCAACAACTGGACAAGACTTATCAGCTTCAGCAGTAGCCTCTGCCATAACAGCCTTAAGTACCACAGTGGCTGCTACAGCTACTGGAGGCTCTACACCCTCTGGTTCACAAAAGCGACGTGCTTCTGTGGATGCCCGCATAGCCTGCTTGAAAGAGGAACGAGGTTTGGCTGCTGAATTCATTAAAAATCTGTTCAATGTTCTTTATGAGGTCTACAGTTCTTCAGCCGGACCTAATGTACGCTACAAGTGCTTACGAGCCCTATTGCGCATGGTTTACTATGCCTCTCCAGAGTTGCTAAGTGAAGTTTTGAAATATCAACTCGTGTCCAGTCATATTGCCGGTATGTTGGGCAGCAATGATTTGCGTATTGTAGTGGGTGCTATGCAAATGGCTGAGATTCTAATGCAAAAGTTACCAGATATATTTGGTACCCATTTCCGACGTGAGGGCGTGATCTATCAAATTACCCAACTAACCGATCCTAATCATCCAATATGTGCTAATCCTTCACCCAAGCCCTTAGCTACCAATATGTCAGCGAGTGGTTCACAAAGTGCCCCAGCATCGGCATCAAGTCTGCAGGTTAATCCCTTCTTTATGGATAATGTACCACCACAACCGGGAAGTACCTCAGCTTCAGGTACACCAAATACCTCAAAGCCTCATCATCAACATCCCTATACCATGAAGACATTCTCACATGCCATGAATGCTCTAACGGCGGCAGCAGCACAACAAGGAACCTCACCATCGGGCTCATCAAGTAGCTCGCAAAAACTACCAACGTCCATGGCCATGAATATAAATACCTCAGGTGGATCATCTGCACAAAATCCCAACAATGAAATGCCTCAGTATCATTACAGTTCATCGGCACCAGCTCATACACATATGGGCAATCCACATCAGCAAAATTTCTTTGTCTACACGACATCGCCACAACAACCACCCTTGCCTCCACCTGGCACAGAATATGTAGCCTACAATCAGTTACCCCCACCACCGCCACCAACAACTCACTATGCAGCAACTAGTGCACAACAACAGTATCATTCAATGCCTTCTTCGTCATCGCAAGCACCAAATGTTAACGCACCACCAGCCTCAACTTCACAAGGCGGCAGTTCATCATCGTCGTCTTCGGCTTTACAAAATAAGATGAGTGATATGCTTAAACGTAAGGTCCCACCGAAAAGAAAATCTCAATCTACCACACGTTCAAAATCACGACAAGAAGATCAAACATCTGCCTCTACATCAACGTCCAATGCACAGACCTCATCTTCATCGGCGGTGCATGAGTTGCTTAGCAGAGCTACAAGTTTGGGAGGAGGTTCAACTGCCTCGGGCTCGGCTGGTCGCAGTACACCCAGTACTTCTTCAAAGGTACGCTTTAGTGGTGGCCACCACAGCTCTTCGTCCGGACAACAGTCCTCAAAGACTTCATCGTTTTTGGCCTCTCTTAATCCAGCTAGATGGGGACGTCAAGGATCTCATCATAGTTCGTCGTCAGCAGCCAGTAACTCAGGTTTTACCAAAGATTCTGCCACCAGCAGTAGTACATCATCATCACATCATAATCACAGCCATCCCAATAGCAGCGCCGGTTCAAGTGCAGGTCACTCTATGGCCGGATGTTCCTCATTGGCTGCCCAAAATATCAGCAAAAGTATATCGCAAGCTAATCTTATAGCAGCTGGTAATCGTGAAAAAGCCCGCCAATGGATACGTGAAGAGTCAATATCGTTCATTAAACGTTATGCCTCACAGGACTCCAAACCGGGCTCTTCGGCAGATGGAACAGCCTCAACAAATGTTTTACAACGTCTGACATCAGTCATAGGTAAATTGAATGGTAGTTTCTCAGATGTTTTGGAGGCTCTGCTGGAGCTGAAGACCATATTATTGGAAAGTGATATCTCACCCTTTGAGGTCAACCATTCAGGTCTCATTAAAGCCATGCTTAACTTTATGACCATTGAAGAGGGTATAGTGGAACGTGATGGAAGATTAAGAGCATTTATGCATGTATTTGCGGGTTTGCCTTTAGAGCCTATGGTCAAGGTGGGCAACTTACCCAACATAGATGCTTCAGCATTTTCCGCTTTTGTATCGAAATTAAATGCCTGTGTTACCCAGCTGGAACAGTTCCCGGTTAAAGTACATGATTTCCCCGCTGGACCCGGTGGAGGTCGTTCGAATACAAGTGCTTTGAAATTCTTTAACACACATCAACTAAAGGTGAGTTTATCTTTGATATACTTATTTTGAATAAATTATATATTAATGTTAAACATTTTTTTTGAATCAGTGTAACTTACAACGTCACCCAGACTGCAATAATTTGCGCCAATGGAAGGGTGGCACCGTAAAAATTGATCCCTTAGCTATGGTCCAGGCTATAGAACGTTATTTAGTGGTACGTGGCTATGGTGGCATACGCGGCGACTCTGATGATGATTCCGAAGAAGATATGGATGACAATGTGGCCGCCGTTGTAATGTCACAAAGTGGCTTTAAGCACAAATTGCAGTTCTTAATAGGTGAACATGTGCTACCCTACAATATGACTGTTTACCAGGCGGTAAAACAATTCTCACCCTTAGTTAATGATCAATCGGAAACGGACACTGATACAGAGACACCTTTAGGTATTTAACATAGATTTGTTGATTGACTTTTTTTAGACGAAACTAATTTTTTAATTTTTTACAATTATTTTTCATTAGGCAATGCCAGCATATGGGTGCAACAGCATACCATCTATTATCGTCCCGTGGAGGAAGAACCTTTGGCTGCCTCTTCTAGCAGCAGCATTAATAGCAAATCAAATATACCAGGCGCTGGCACCTCATCCTCTATACATAATGGTGCTATGGCTTCATCTAGCTGCACTGCTGGTGGACCCTCTACCTCGATTGGCAAGAAATCAAATAAATCCTCATCAAAATTATTGCGTAAAAAAACTGAACTCTGGCATGAGGGCATTGCACCCTCAGTGCTGTCAGCCCTCAAACCATTCCTCACCAATACACTGCCCGCCGATGTGGTTACTAGCGTACAAGATGCCTCACTCGATGCCCTTTGTATGTTGCGCATTATTAACGGTTTGAATCGTCACTGGGAGCATTTGTACGGTTGTGTACATCGTCAGCCGATTATAGCACAGTCTGAATTTATACATCCTAAGATAACGGCCAAAGCCAATCGTCAACTACAAGATCCTTTGGTAATAATGACCGGTAATCTGCCACAATGGTTGCCACAAATCGGTATGGCCTGCCCGTTCTTGTTCCCCTTCGAGACAAGACATTTGCTATTCTATGCAACAAGCTTCGATCGTGATCGTGCTTTACAGCGTCTTTTGGATACCACACCCGATTTGAATTCGGCAGAATCTTCGGAACGTGTAGCGCCACGTTTGGATCGTCGCAAGCGAGCCATTTCTCGTCAGGATATTCTAAAACAAGCTGAACATTTGATTCAAGATTTTGGTCACTCAAAGGCTTTGTTGGAGATACAATATGAAAATGAGGTAAGGGGAAGAAATTTTTACTGATGTTTTTTTTACTAAAAAGTCATTTATCACAATTAATAGTTTTCTACATATATAAAAATGAATGTTTGTCTGTATGTCCTTTATAAAATAGTAAAGTATGCATTTGATCTTGTTATGATCTTAAGAAAAGTTTTTGCGCATGAGCCGACAAACATTACTAAGTAGGTATTACCAAGTTCCGACTGATGGCGTCACAGAAAATTGCCTACAGTTAATTAAATCGTTAGCAAAGTTGTTGCGCATGGGCCGCATAATGTTTCAAAGTTGGTATGACCAATTTTCACTAGGTGGCGCCCCTGAAAATTATTCAAAATTAATTAAATCGTATACTGTGCATTTGATCATCCTATGATCGGAGGTTTCTAAGTTGCTTTGAAAATTATTCAAAATGAATTAAATTGTAAACTGTGAATTTGATCATGCTATGAACTTAAGCAAAGTTATTGCGCATGGGCCGAAAAAAGTTTTTAAGTTGGCGCCACTGAAAAATTATTAAAAATTAATTCAATCGTAGAGGAATCAATTTATCGTAAAAAATATTCTCACGTTGAATTGAACTCATCGGGAATGTTTATAACTTTACTTAAAGTCAATTTTTTTTACTAAATTTTAACTTCGCTATTTCTTTTTTAGGTTGGCACTGGTCTGGGTCCAACTTTAGAATTCTATGCTTTAGTTTCGGCCGAATTGCAACGCAGTGATTTGGGTCTTTGGAATGGCAGCGATAGTTATAAGCAAAACTCTGCAAATATTGTAGATGTTGTCAAATCTACCAGCGCAACTTTACACATAGATGAATCGCAGGATACCAATTCTCAATCGGGTGATAATAACATAACCATCACCGCTCCAACAAATACCACAGCAAGTCCAAACACAGCTTCAACACGCAATGCTAGTCGTAATAATCGTGATAGTCTGGGCGTAGCAACACGCAGTAGTTTGGTTGCCACCAATAATTCAATCAACAACCAGCAGCAAAATTCACCACAATCTGGTGAAGATGCCTTAGACATGCTAATCGAACAGCAAGGGGACCTCATCGATCAGCAACATGTTGATCCTTCTATGCCTTTGCTAGATAATCCAATTTCAGTGACAACCACTACCACAGTACAGGTTAATACTATACCTCATCATGTCACGGTGTCCTATGTGAATGCTGTTCATGGTCTGTTCCCTCTGCCATTGGGTAAATCTTCGAAATTGCCTCATGTCTCAAAAGTTAAATCGAAATTTAAGTTCTTGGGCAAATTTATGGCCAAGGCCGTTATGGATAGTAGAATGGTAATTTTGAAAATTCTTTAACTTTCCCATTCAATATTAATAAGTGTTTTATTTCTTTTTTTGTATTACAGCTGGATTTACCATTTTCTATACCCTTCTATCGTTGGCTTTTGAATGAGGAACATTCTGTGGGCCTTTCGGATTTGTCACGTGTTGCTCCTGAGGTGCAAAGCACTCTGGTACGTTTACAGGATTTGGTACATCAAAGAGAAATGATTTTAGGCGACTCGAGTTTAGATGCTATGGAAAAGACTGAAAAGGTAGGTTTAGCTGATTTAGTATAATTTCGAATAGAGTATACACTAAAGTTATCGAATATACGAAATTTGTTTAAATAACTTATTTTTTTTTATTATATTTAAAACATTAACTAATTTAATGTTTCCCTTTTATAGATTGAATCCTTGGATTTGGATGGTTGTCCCATAGCCGATTTAGGTTTAGATTTTATTTTACCCGGTCATGCCAACATCGAATTGTGTCGTGGCGGTCGTGATACTCCAGTAACTGTACATAATTTACATCAATATATTAGTTTGGTAACATATTGGTTCCTCGTCGAAGGTGTACAAAAACAATTTGAAGCTCTTAAAGAAGGTAAGTTTTGAATAAACAGTAACTAATTTTTATGCAAATAAAAAACTAAACTTCTTAAAACAAACACAATTAAATTTTCGAACTTTACCTCGAATTTTCGAACATATTTGAAGTACCAAATACGTGTCTTTATATGTTCATAGCTGTTCTAAAGACAACTTAATTTTTGTTACAACCTCTTTTGGTGAAGAGATACATATGTTAACGATTTATCCCCATTTTGCTCCAGAAAAAGTACTTAGCTGATCCAAAAATGTCATTCAAATTTTTTTCTATTGCTTTTAATATCGAAGAGTCACTAAACTATCCCATATTTATCCTTTTAACCTCTAGTGGCCCCTTTTTCTAAAAAGTACGGAAAACGTGTCCTTATATGTTCGAAGATAATTTAAAGGAAACTTAATTAGTGTATCCCTTTTTTACCCTCTTTATTTTAAAAAGACCAAATACGTGTAAAATATTTGTTTATATTATTTGACGTTTACCGATTTCAATATTTTTTTAACGCATACATAAGTTGAAAAGTACTAAAAATTATTTTTACCCCTTTTAGCCCCCTATTTGTCCCATTCTCGAAAAAGTATTAATCACGTGTGCTCTTAAGTTTGTAGCTGATTCCAGTCTACTTTTAGTTTTAGAGATAGCATTTACGGAATTTTCTCCCTTTTTTACCCCCTGAAGACCTTATTTCCAAAAATCGCTTCTTGCGCATGAGCCGACGAACATTTATTAGGTGGTATGTCCGATTTCCGATTTCAGGTGGCGCCACTGAAAATTACTTAAAATGAGTTAAATCGTGAACTGTGCATTTGATCATGCTACGTTCTTTAGCAAAGTTGTTGCACATGAGTCGACAATTGTTCTAAACTGATTCTAACACGATTTCAGTTTTGTTTCTATTACTTTTAGTTTCAGAGATATAGCGTTACTGAATTTTCCTTCCCTTTTTTACCCCCAGAAGACCTAATTTCCAAAAATCGCTTTTTGCGCATGAGCCGACGAACATTTATAAAGTGGTATGACCAATTTCCGACAGGTGGCGCCACTGAAAATTGCTATAAACGAATTACATCCTTAACTGTGCATTTGATCATTCTATGATCTTTAGCAAAGTTGTTGCACAAAAGCCGACAAAGGTTTCTAAATTGGTATTTCGAATTTTCGATAGGTGGCGCTACTGAAAATTACTCAAAATTAATTAAATCGTAAATTGTACATTTGATTATGTAATGATCTTTAGCAAAGATGGCGCCGTTGAAAATTAATCAAAATTAATTGAATCGTAAACTATTTATTTGATCTTGTGTTGATTGGACAAAAATGTTATATGAATCATGGCATTTAAAAGAAACTTCTTTTTTATGAAACTCGACCAATATTGTCCATCATAGTAATATAGTAAGTTCTGGTGTCAAATTACCGCAGTAAGTTCTGGTGTCAAATTACCGCATATGATATAACATTTGATTAGCATACTTTAAGGATAATCCAAATTATTTAAAAGATGCACAGTTTACTATATTTTTTTTTAAGTTATTTGCCAAAAGATGAACAATAGTAAAAGAGTTTTAATTGAATTATATGTTTTTAAAAACGAATAAAAATGGAAACCAAATTTCAATAAACTTTTTGCATCGAAGTAACTTTGAACATCCCTAAAGTATACTTCACAATATTTGCTTAAAAGTCTGAGTTTTCGATCGATATCGAATGCGGTAATTTGGCCCCTGTTTTCATGCATTATAATCAATTCAAACATTTCATTTTATATTTGTTTTATTTAATATTAACCCTTTTCTCTCTCTTCTTCACAGGTTTCGATACAGTTTTTCCGTCAAATCGTTTGCGTATGTTCTATCCCGAAGAATTGGAGAATGTATTCTGTGGCAGCGTCAACAGCACCTACCAGCGTTGGGACGTCAAAATGCTGCAGGATAGCTGTCGTACCGATCATGGTTTCACTCAGGATTCTCAAGCCATACAATTCCTCTACGAAATACTCTCAACGTATACACGCGAGGAGCAGCGCTTATTTTTGCAATTTGTCACAGGGTCACCGCGTCTACCGACGGGCGGCTTTAAATCTCTGACACCACCACTAACTATAGTACGTAAGACATTAGATGCCAATCAAAATCCCAACGATTATTTACCCTCGGTCATGACATGTGTTAACTATTTGAAATTGCCCGACTATTCGAGTCGTGAGGTGATGAGGCAAAAACTGAAAATGGCCGCCAACGAGGGTAGTATGTCGTTCCATTTGTCTTAAGGAGAAAAATGAGAAACTACAGAAATTTTTTTTGCGTACATACGAGGAAAATTCTTAATAAAGACATTTGTAATAAAACGTTTGATCTTTCTAAAAAAAATAAAAACAAAGAAACGTCGTTATTGGAGAAAACAAAAAATACGAAAATTAATAACAAATAATGGTGATAATTTTTATGATTTAAATAATTAATTTTTTTATTTTCTAATGTATTATTTTGTAATAAAAGGTGATGTTGCTGTTAGAGCAAAATTTATATAAAAAAGAAAAACTAAAAATGCTAAAACATAAATAAGAAATATTCAAAACAAGAATTATATACATAAAATAATATAAAATTTAATTTAAATGAAATGAAATTCATATTTAATTAAATATATCTCCCCTCTACACACACACATAATTAATTAAAATAAACTTGAAATAAAATAAAAATTTAATTAATCTAGAATTAATCTATGAAAGAATTAAAAACAAAAAGTAACATAAACTTTTAATAATTTAAATGAAAACTTAAATTTCATTTTATAGTTTTATTTTTTTATATTTACGTAAAAAAAAGAAAAGCTTGAGGAAAGAGATCTCAAGCCGCTAATCAAATCAAACTGAAAGGATCTTAAATCTAAAATTAAATAAAACTTAATTTAATTTAAGAAGTTAAAAAAGAACCTCACCCCTCAATATCCTTTTGAATAAGACTAATTCTATGCTTTTATTTTTTTTTATTATTACGAGGATTGGTCAATAAGTTATTGACTTTTTTGAAATTTCCGTCTCTTAATTGGAAAATTCAAATTGATCTTGGCAATCTTCAACTGTCAGTTGGACGATGTCTTGAGTTGAATAAGCTGTGACATTCAGTTTGTTTTTAACAGCCGTAAAAAGACTAACGCCTCGCATTTTGAGAAGAAAGTGGATTCACACCGACTTTTGTTTGGTCTCCAGCGTGTTTTAGCGAAACCACATTTCCTCACGGTCTTTAATTTATGCTTAGTTTTTTCACAAAAAATAATGCTCATTTTCTTCTCAAAACGCGACAGTCTCTGCTATAAAAGACTGCCAAAATCAAACTTAATAGGCAGCTTTTTCAAATCTTGATAGAAATTTTGACAGGAAATTTAAAAAGTCATTGACTTTTTAACCACCCCTCGTATTTAATTGAGGGTAATGCAATTAATTAAACTAAGTATTTCAATTATATTACTTTTGCTTTTCCAATCCCCCTTTGTGTTAATTTTTAAACAAATTTTTTATAGTTGAATTTCTCGTTTGTTAACTTTTTATGCTTAAAATTTATTCTTAAAAATATATATATATTTTTTATCTTTAATTCTTTAATATTTTTTTGTATTTTTTTTCTGGAGTTAATATTACAAAACTGAATTAATTATAAACTGTAATTTGATTTTTTTTTCTTAAAAAAAAATACCTTTAAAACATATAATTACTTTTTAAGTTTTATTTTTATTTATGATTTATTTTTAATATTATTATTATTATTACTATATATTTTTTCCCCTTTTTTTGTTATGTGGCTTTACATTAATTAAAAATTATTAAATTCATATTCATACTTCAAATTAATACAAAATAATAATGTTTAGTTATTAAAATAAACATATAAAACAAAAATTTAAATAAATAGAAACTTCCACTTTATATACATAAAAATATTACAATAAGTAACTAAAGTGTTTATTAAAAAAAACTGAGTCCATTTTTTAATTCTTTTAAAATTGTTAGGAATTTTCATACAAATTGTGAATATCAAACGAATTTGTTCTTTTGTAATTAAAAGCCAAAGGTCCTAACACTTAGTAGTACTAACCTTCAAATTCGATGATATTCTATCCCAACGGTGGGCAAATACGGCTCTTTACAGCTTAACCCCTTGACTGGAGTTTGCCAAAAACCGTGAAAATAAGAAACCGCGGTTTCGGTTTTAAAACACCCAAAACTGGCCGGTTTCGGTTCGGTTTTCGGGTTTTTAAATAAAACAATTTCGATTTAAATTTGTAAGAAAATTTAGATAATTTCATTAAAACAAAGTATTAAAGCTTTATTAAAGCTCATATTTATAATTTAATACTAAAATTCAGGAAAATAATTCAGGTTTTTTTAAATATGAAGGATTTCTTAAATAAGTCTTGTTTCTTTTGGAGAAACTGCAGAGCCCCTTTAGCGTGAATAATATTTTCATTCAAACTACAAATTGCTTTAATAGTAATTTTTACAAACAGCAACGAATCTTTAAAAGAATTTACAATTTCAAAGTCGATAGAATGAAGCAAATCTAAGGTCGACAGCTTTTTTAAACTTTCATGAATACTTTCTTTTAGAAGCAAAAGTCTAAGAGTAAACTTAATTAACACTTGTTTTTAAAATATTATTACGAACTGACGAATTTTTGAAATACCGAACGGTTTTTCTTACAGCCTCTAGATTCAAATTTATATAGGCAATCGTTAAATGAGTCAAAGTTTCATCGTCGCCATCTTCGAAATTGGATTCGCTTTCGTCGGTTTCAAATTCTTCCACATCTGGATTTATAACACATTTTCCATAAACAACATCCATGACCGCAAGATGAATTCCGTGTGCCAACCATAACTGAAGCAATGTTTGATTTTCAGATACAAATTTGATATTGGCTGCTGCTCCATCTATAGTACATGCTACGATGTTTGTATAAAGTGAAATATTAAACTTCACTAGCCTTTGTCTAATGGTTTCATCCGTTTACTTGAAATTACACGTTACTAAAATACGGCTGAGTCCCAGGTTATAAAATTTACCATGAGAATAATGAATATTTACGTTCATATACCGTTTTCCCCTTACACCTGTCCATTCGTCCATTGTAAACACCTTTTGTTTTTTTTTTTTCATTCTTCTGCTTCATTCCATAGACAAATTACGTTCAAATTTATGATAAGCTAATATTATTTCTGAATAATACCAACAAAAAATTATGAAAAATAAATAGCTAAAACCGCGGTTTTTTCTACTGTTTTCTGTTTCGGTTTTGAGGCATAAAAAACCGAGGTTTCGGTTTCGGTTAAAAACGAACTGCAAACCCTACCCTTGACGTATCAATTAGATCAACCAAGTTCGCTTCCAACTGTTCGCACACAACTTGCACTAAACAAACTTGTTTCGATGCTTAAGAACAGTCGCAAAACGAGTCAGACTCGTGATAATCATGTTAAGCACAGAAATTGTACCTCGAGTCAGACTCGTGATAATCATGTTAGGCACAGAAATTGTACCACGAGTCAGACTCGTGGGAATACGTCAAGGAGTTAAACTGCGGCTAATTCTTTTGATTTTTTCCACGACATTTTTTTAATTCAAATTTCAAAACTAAATTTACTGCAAAATTATTATATGAACATGAAGGTAGAAACACAATTGGGACGAATGACTAATTTCGTCCAGCACGACGAATTCGGCTTTAAAAATTCGTCTTGTATATTCGTCCATTGAACACATTTGGGACGAATAAACGTTGCTGACGCCATTTTTGTTTATTTTTCATTAGCACAAATTACACACACTTTCGTACATATCGCGCACTCACAATGTTTGCAATTTTTCTTTATTTTATTCTTTCAATTTTTCACAAAAAGAAAATATTTAATTAATTTTATTTGAAATAATTATTTTTTTGTTTACAATTTATAAGGTGACCATATTTCACAAAAACACATATAATTTCTTATACTTTACAACAGAAATAGAAATACAGCCACTCTTAATCAGTTTAGTCGTCGTTCGTCTGCGTATGAAATAGAAATAAACCTATCCTATTGTGAGCACTTTCATATAAACCCATATCTTCTATTTCTAACGACGAATATTCGTTCCGAAAAATTGGTCGTTCGTTCCAATTGTGTTTCATACTTGAAACTAAAAAATACCAAAACAAGAAATTCGGGCTTTTCAAAAACAGTGAAAATATATTAGTTCTTTTTATTCAGTCCAATTATGAATAACAATTTTCTGTGAGTTTTTACACTTCTCCTTGTTTCCATAATATCAGCCATGTCACAGAACTCAATTCCCTTTGGAAGTGGAAAGAATTCCGTGTTTTACTTCTGTAGAAAAAGTAAAACGAAATTTTTTTTCGGAATGAAACCACATTCTTCGGAACGGATGGAATTTGTGATATGCCTGTATAAATTTAATCTCAAGTAAAAATTTTCCCTTCTTCCTTGTTATAAACAATCTTCGAGAATCGGAAACACTTACAATTCCCTTTCACATAAAACTAGAGCCTAATCCTAAATGCATCACTGCGCTGCATCACGACTTTTAGCGCTTGATAATAAGCTTGCCGTATTTTTAAAGCAGTGCTGTCCAAAAATATGTGCGCATATTCAGCGCATCATAGTATTTCATGCTGCAAAGTTTGCAGTCGTGATGCAGTGCAGTGATGCATTTACGAACAGGCCCCTATTCTTTCCGTTAGTTTATAATAGAGGAATTAATTTATCGTAAAAAATAAGCTCACGGTAAATAAAACTAACCGGGTATGTTTATAATTGAGCTGATAGTAGTTGTGACTTATTTGTAAAGGTATAATTTCCAAACAAAAGATAACCAATTTATCAGCCATGTCACAGAACTCAATTCCTTTCGGAAGTGAAATGAATTCCGTATTTTCATCTGTAGAAAAGTGAAACGAAATTTTTTTTTCGGAATGAAACCACTTTCTATTTTCAAAGTCAAACTGAATTTGTATGTTTTTCTTCGTTTATTCAATATTTTAACAATTTCTTTAATTAATTGGAAAATTGTTTCTTGTAATCTATCGGACTCTATAGAACCTAAAGCCATTTCGATCGGAATTCAACTACGGAATGATTTGAATTCCATACGGAGTTGTGACATGCCTATATATCTACATAACGAATAAAGTTATTTACAGTTTAATTCGAAATTGCGATAGGATGCTCGAGATAAACGAATATACGGAGAAGTTCAATTTAATAAGAGAAACTTTAAAGAAGTGATTAAATGTTGAAAATATTTTGTTTGTGATTTAAAAGTGCATTCAGTTTACATTTCGACGAGTCTACATCAACTTTTCTCCGCCTGCATCTTTAGTCGTAAATGTGATGACAGTAATGTTAGACCTAGTAGCTCTTATTTAGACAATTTGCTGCATCTATGTGAAAACAGCACTTGATGAAGCGATACAAATATATAAATTGGGTCGTAATAATCTTGTAAGTTTCGTTTGGATTGATGGGGAAAGTCAAAATCTCATTGGTCTCTTAAAAATATAAGTCATGGAAATGGTGTCTTGTAGTCTACCACGTCATTTGAATTGTGAGAACTATATCAGGTCTGTCGCAGAGGGTTAACAGCGTAAATATCTGAAGTATCGGGTTTTTCAACAGGATGCTACAGAAGTACAGTGACAGCAGACGACGCCATATTTTTTGCTGCTCTTTTGACATTTCTCATCAGTAAGGTTTGTCATTTCATAATGGAAAGATATACGAGCCGAAATTATTAAAATTTACTTCCGAAATTCGGAGTCAGTGGCCTCAACGTTAAGAGCGCGAATTATCTTCAGCGATGAAGCTCATTTTTGGCTGAATGGTTTCGCCAATAAACATAACATGCGTTATTGGTCAGGCGGCAATCCACACGTACTCCATGAGTCATCATTGCATCCCGAAAAAATTACGGTTTGGTGCGGTTTATTTGCCGTACTTCTTCCGTGATAATCAAGACCGGCACCTTATTGTGAATGGGAATCGCTACCGTTTAATGATAACCGAATATTTTTGGCTCCAATTGAATGATATGGACTTGGAGGACACGTGGCTCCAACAGGACACAAGCCACACAGGAAATGTCACAATCAATTTATTGAAAACTAAGTTTGGAGAACGTGTTAATTCACGAAATGGTACAGTCGATTGGCCGCCTTGGTCGTGTGATTTGACGCCGTTAGACTATTTAATATGGGTCTATGTCAAGTTTATGGTCTATGCCAACAAGCCAGCGACGACTTCGTTCGAATATCGAACGTGAAATTGCAGCAATATCGGCCAATTTATGCTTGGGGCTAAATCTGTTGAATTGAAAATCGTCGAAAATTGGGTTCAGCGTCTGGACTTGTGCAAGCGTGCTCGAGGTGGCCATGCAAAAGAAATCGAGTTCCACACATAATGACATCAAACGTGCTTTTACAAGAATAAAGAATTTTATTGATATCCAAAACCGTTTTTGTTTTATTTGAAAAAAACTTTTGTAGCACTCGTATTGAAAAACCCTTTATTTTAAATACGATAATGAGTGGAAGATTATTATTAAAATTTAGAATTGAATTGTTCAACTTTGCTTCAACCCTTTTTTCAAAATTCAAGGCTCTTGTTGTTTTGCAGCCTTTGAATGCTCCGCTCAAACCCATTTATTTCGTATAATAATGATCGCCTGTGATTGTTTCAGTAGGTTTTAACAACTTATAATACACTGCGCCGATCTGCTCCCACCAAATACAAGGGGTTTAATGTGTTATTTGATTCAGATTCCATAAGTTGTTCTTTCAAGTCCGATTAGGTGATAACCGCCTAGAGCATGGCCTCGAACCGTGATTATTTGGTTTGGCCGTAGACGTGGAATGAGAGATTATCGTAATAAACTAATACCATTTATTCCATTTTCAAAATAGATCGTATTAGTCGTCCTTATATGCGACTCATTATTTCTTATATCGACTTATTGGCTATAGAGGATGATGTACCTTGCGTAATTGAATTTAACGTTTTCGTGGTGGAAATTTGGATGTAAAAGATTTGCCGTGGTCCGGCCGGTGTGTTACTGAAAAATCGGACCGATTCTTGAACATTATCAAGGTAGACCGTTCTGAATAAATGCAACCAGATCTTCGCTAACACATTGGGCATCAACTACTTGGAAAAAATGTGTCCAACAAAAGTGCATCTGTATTAGGTATACAAAGAAATTATGAAATTGTGAAGCTAACCAAAAAAAGTCAAAAGATCATTTATAATAATGGACTTTTAAATTGATTTTCTATCTATCACATACCGGATTCCGGTATGTATTGGAAATCGATGGTTTTTAAATCGATCTATCTCAGATATATTTATACCCTTCACAACCATAGGTGGAAAGGCTATTATAAGTTTGTGCTAACTTTAAGTATACTAATAGACTTAGAAACACTTAGCGAGTAGGAATTTTGTATAAAAACTTTGAATTATAAGCTTGTCATAGCTATATTTTTTTAGTTTATGAATACTTTTGTTGCCGTATTCCAACGAAACTACCTAAAACAGTCCGAAGTTGGCAGAAATTACTCAAAAAACAATTTGTATTCAAAATTTTGTACGGGAACACGTTTGAGTAAGTTTGGGCTGTTTCGTTCCCCCAATTCATAAACAAATTTTAAAATTATCAAACTCTTATAATTTTAAATTTGAAGGGAAAATTTGAATTACAAGCTTGCTATAGCTTAATTTCTTGATTATGAATTAGGGGGTTAGTCTTCAAAAGAAAATAATTTAAATGACTTTTGAATTTTTTTCAAAGCCTGAGCAAAAGAGAACTTTTTTTCAAAAAAGCAAAAGAGTAATAAAATAGCATTTTGAAAATGTTTTGTTTTTGAAGAGTGCTGCATTACTACTTCACTCTTTTACTCGGCAATTTACTCTGGATTATGAACTTTTATTCGGCAATTTACTCTGGATTATGAATACCTTTATTGAAATTCATAAACAATTAAAATTGAATTGTCGTTTAAGCTTAAAATTGACATAAAAACGAAGTAAAATCAAAAATAAAAACGGTATAAAAATGAAAATTTTGATATTAAATTGTAATATACGAAGGCAGTTCAAAAAGTTTGTATGTTTTTGAATAAAACGCAGGTTTTAATAGAGAAAGTTAATTTAGTTTTTTAACAAAGTCTCTAGTTAAATCTTTATTAAATCGATTTAAAGATTTACATTTCTCCAAATTTTTTATTTATTACGAAAAATACGATTTGTCGAGGTCATCAAAATAGCATAGTGAGATACTTCCACCATTGAAATCAAATCCCTTTCCGCCGAGACTTTTTTAAGTTTGGGAACAAGAAATAGTCACTAAATCTGTAGAATATAGAGGATAAGGGGAAATTTTGTAGCCCAATTTATGGATTTTTAATGGAAATTGTGCATTTGTTTTTGATGCAAAAAACGGTACAGAATCTTGTTTGCTTTTCTATTCATTCAAAATTGAAACCACTGAAAAATATTATTTGCCTAGGGTCTTCATATATCCATATCGTGATTTGTATACCCTTCACTATCATAGGTGGAAAGGGTATTAGAGGTTTGTGCTGATGTATGTAACGCATAGAAATATTTGTATTAGACCTAACTTTTGGTATAAAAATATACACTTTCTGAGTCGATTTAGCGATGTCAGTCCGTCCGCCCGCCTGGACGGCTGGCTGGCTGGACCCCCATTTAAACCATGTAATCAAAGTGCAGTTCACAATTCTAAAGATAGTTTGATAAAATTTGGCACAGATCATAGTGGGACCATGGCTATTGAGATTCGTCAAAATCGGTCCATTATTTATGGTATCTCCCATAGGTCCCACTTCCGGAATTGATATTTTGGCCACAAAAATCAATATTTTTTAATGAAATTTAAAACATATACTGCTTATGTTAACCAATAATTACTGTACCAAATTTCGTTAAAATCGGTCCATATTTGACCATAGCTCCCATACAAACTCTACTGTCAAAACGCACTAAATGAGACAAAAATAAAACGCTCGTAAATCTGAAGATAATGAGAATTTTGAGTTTATTTTTTTCCACACATAATTTTTGTCACTTTGCCTAATTTCAAGATAATCGGTCCACATTTGACCCTAGCTCTCATATTAGTCCAAATGACAGAAACAGCTTAAATATATAAGTTTTGAGAAAATGTTTGTATGATGGCAAAATTTAGCAAATATTTATCTTTATACAGGAAAAAGAACACCTTTGACCTTAGTGGTGAAGGTTATCGTATGGTCGGGCTTCACCGACTATAGCACTTTCTTACTTGTTTTTTTCTAGATTCCTTTGAAAACACGAGGAAATCTGCTATCAATAGCTACCAGATACAAGCTTAATTCACATTTAGACAGGTGTCAATTCAGACTGTCAGTGTTGTCATATCAATAAGTGGGCGTGATGACTTATTGGCCTGCCCTCGTAATAACATTATATTTGAGGGATTCAAAAAGCTTAATAATAGGATCTATTTTAATATTTATTAGAAAATATTGAAATAGATTCAAAAATAATAGTAATTTTTGCTATAAAATCAAAAACGATATTTTCAAAATTTGAAGCTATTATAACAATATGACTCGATAACATATTTTATGAATTCCCCAATTAAATAAATACGAAAAAGACTTTCATTTGGTGTTATTAAAATCTTGAAATAATTAAAAAACAAAATAAAGCCTCTCCCCCTTATTCAAAAACGAATAATAAAATTATCAAAGCTTATACATAAAAGGATGTTTGTAGGGAAAATTGATTTATAAGATTGTCATTTCATTATTTTTCGTTTATAATTTAGTAAGCCCTTAGGGTAAGCCCTTAATTATAAACGAAAATTAAACTTATGGCAAGCTTGTTCATCAAATTTTTTATGCAAAATTTGTACAGCAAGATTTTAAGTTAAAAAATCGTTTACGAATAAGAGGATAAATTTTTATATTTTTTTTTAAATAAATTTTAAATACCTTTAAATAATTAGTTTTTGTTTTTAAATTAATTTTGTATTAGTTTAATTAAATTGATTTATTTTTAATTAAAATTACCCTTAACTGTGTTAATTAATAGTTTATTTTTTTATAAAATATTTATGTGTATATTTAAGTGTATTTTTCTATCTAAAATAATTTTAAAAAATAACAATAAATCTAAACATAAATTAAAATAAATAAAAAATAAAAACTATATTAAAATACTTGAACTTAATATACAACTAAACTATACATATATAAACAATTAAATATAAAAATAAAATAAAAATAAAAAAAATAATTTTAGTTTAATTATTAAATTAAAAAATAAAAAACTGGATCAAGAAATAAAATGCATAAAAATTTAAACATATACATATTAAAAATTAAAATACTACATACATACAATATTCTAAAATTAATAAATATATACATACATACAAACATACATAAACTATACTTATAAAATAAAAATTAAATAATTAAAAAAAAAAAAAATAAATAAAATTAACTGAATCCAAATTAAAAAAAAATAATACTTCTTTGATTTTTTCTAAAAAGAAATCCAGGTTTGTATATGGGCAAATCCTGCGTGACGGACGATACATTTGTATGGATTTTGTTGTACTTAAATAGTTCCCATTGTTGTTTTACACGAGATATCTTTGCACAGATTTTGGTGAACATTAGGCCATCAATTGTGCTCTCAAATGGCATTTGTTAATTTACATACATGCTTTGGAGGAAAAAGATATTCGTCTTAAAGTGCTGTGGCGGACGCTACAAAAAATGGAAGTGACTTTCCTTTCAACAAGTGTTTCTGTAATTTTCATCCAAACGGTCATAGTAATAAAGTTTTTTTCCATCAGATCTGGATTTTTTTTATGGGCGTGGCAAATTTTTCCCCATCACTCATCACTTAAAGATGCATAACAAAATTGCATTTATTTTAGTCTAATATAATTTTTCTGTATCTCTTATCGTTTTAGAGTTATTTAGAAATTAATGGAGAACAAATTTTTTTTGGTGCAAAATTCGTAATTTTTTTCAGGTTAAAAATGTAATTAAAAAAAAAGATAAAGTAAAATTTTAACATTTTAAACATTTTTCTAAGAGCTACATATCTTAAGAATAAAATAAGCTATAAACCAAAAAAATTCGGTTTAAAAATGTGAATTTTATTACCAATTTAACCTAAAAAAAATTACGAATTTTGCACGAAAAAAAAATTTTTCTCCATTAATTTCTAAATAACTCCAAAACGATAAGAGATACAGAAAAATTATATTAGACTAAAATAAATGCAATTTTGTACCTGACTAATTTAAGGGGGAAAATTTGCCACGCCCATAAAAAAAAATCCAGATCTGATGGAAAAAAAACCGACAACGGATCTGTGCTTAGCGCATCAAAATCCATGTAGTCCACATAGTATTATTAAAAGGAGGATTTGGCTGAAGAGCAGTGTTATCTTGAAATTTATCAAATTTATTACAGTTTATGCAAAAACTACGTATGCAAAAAATAAACTCAAAATTCTCATTATCTTTAGATTTATGAGCCTTTTTTATTGGTTTTCGTCTCATTTAGTGCGTTTTGACAGAAAAGTTTGTATGGGAGCTATGGCCAAATGTGGACCGATTTCAACGAAATTTGGTGCAGTGATTTAAGTTTATATAAGGAGTATTTGTTCTAAATTTCATGAAAAAATATTTATATTTGTGGCCAATATATCAATTCCGAGAAGTGAGACCTATGGGAAGTACCATAAATAATGGACCGATTATGACGTATTTTAATAGCCATGGTCCCACTATCAAAAAAATCTGTGCCAAATTTAATCAAATTATCTTTAGAATTGCGACCTGTAGTTTGATTACAAGGTTTACATGGGGGTCCAGCCAGTCAGCCAGACGGACGGACGGACATCGCTAAATCGACTCAGAAAGTGATTCTAAGTCTATTGGTATACTAAAAGGTACTAAAAGGTCTAAGGCTTATATTTCTTTGCGTTACATACATCAGCACAAACTTATAAAACCCTTTCTCCAAAACTGTTTAAAATTTTAAAATTGCTCTGTAAATGTGAGAGTTGGAGGTACTAAAGTACTACGACCTACCCGAAAATATATATTTTTTGTTGTATGCTTACACACAAACGCACCACAGACAATGTTGCTTCATCTGTAATAATGGGTGGTACTAATATTGCGGAATCAGAAACTCTTGATGTTCTAGGCATGAAAATACAGTTCGAGTGTCAAAAGAAGCATTCAAGTGTCTTGGGTTTTTAAAGCGGTGCAAGATGTACTTCACTCCATCTGATGTCCTCATTATTTATACCACATATGTCCGTCCTAAAATGGAATACAACTCTCATGTATGGGCCGGAGCTTCAAAGTCTATTTTGGAACTTCTCGACCGCGTTCAAGAGAGGGCGAAGGTGCTAATTGGTGACAGTAGGGTAGCCAACTCTATTGATTCCCTTGAACATCGTCGCAATGTGGGCTGTGTTTCACTGTTCTATCGGTATTACAATGGTAAGTGTTCCAACGAAATCAAGAAACTAGTTCCAGCTAACCGTACATTTCTACGGAGTACGCGTATTTCAGCAAGCGCACACCAATATGTAGTACACTGGCCAGTTGATCGCACAACGCACTACAAAAAAAAAAAAAAACAAAAAAAATATCTCAAAATTTGTCGCTTTCCAGGTTTTCACAAAAGTTGCTCATTTGTAGCACCTTCAAATGGGATTTGATTTAAAATCATCATTGTACCTACGTGCCAAAATTTATTTAATAATTTAAGTAATTAAAGGAGGACCCAAGGTGATTTTGAGTCTATCGGTAACTTAAATGTGGGTCAGACCAATATTTCTATCAACACCAACTGACAATTCCACTTATGATAGTGTAGGGTACAAATAAATGAACCCTTCCCACCTTTAATTGTATGATGTTTTAATAAATGGTCCCAAACAAATTCGAACAAAAAATTTGAATCGAAAAATTTGTTTACAAAATTGAGTTAAAAGGGAAAATCTCATTACCAAAATGCAAATACGCAATGAAAAACATTAAGGAAAAATACACAAAAAATCGAGAACAAAACAAAAGATATAAAATAAATTTTGAATTGAGATACCCACAAAATAATACAAAAATCTTAAGATCTTCAGAGAAAAGCTAAAAAGATTTTGAACACAAGAAATTTGGGAAAATGAGAGAAAAATGAGTAGGAAAATTGTATTTTCTTTTAATATGTATACAAGAATATGTATTATTTTTAGAAAAATTCAATT
The DNA here is from genome assembly GCA_933228675.1 of Stomorhina lunata. Taxonomy (NCBI): domain Eukaryota; kingdom Metazoa; phylum Arthropoda; class Insecta; order Diptera; family Rhiniidae; genus Stomorhina; species Stomorhina lunata. The sequence continues at coordinate 36,849,835 of OW121740.1, read as the reverse complement.
TTTCACAATCTTGTAAAACATATCATTTGAAAAGGAAAAATTCAAGTGAAAGCAACGTGAACTTTTCAAATAAATTTTTAGTTAATTAAAGATAATTGAAAAAGAATTTTAATAATATTTAAAACCTATACAAAAAAATTAATTCAAAATAAAAAAATAAGATATAACAAAGTTTTGAGGATACAAATTTTAAAACTTAAAAAGTTTTGAAAATGTTTGTAAAATTGAAAAAGTGAAAAAAATATTGAAATTGAAAAGAAAGAAAAAATGAGATTTATGAAATATTAAAAATTATATAATTTATTAAAATAATTTAAGGAAAAAGTATTTAATTTAAATAAATCAAATTAAATTTCCTAAACTTTTGTAAAAATAGAGAAATTTTGTAAAAAAAATGTGTTCAATGTCAGTCTTGTGTCCATTGTGCGCCCAAACCAGCTTCTCTAGTATAGACGCCTTGCGTTGTAGTCTGATTAAGGCCGCTAATGGCCCACTGGCCTGTCCCATATGTCATGAATTGTTTTTGGGTTTGGACAAATTGACAATTCACTTGTTTAGTCATACAAATATTATGAATTCTGCCAACAATTCGCCAACGACTACCACAGCCAAAACGGCTTTAACTCCCCAACCAACAACAACAACAACTGACAATGAAAATATAATAAAAAATATTGAAAAATTAAAAACACACGAGATTGAAAATTTTAAACATTTAAATAGCAACAACAAGAACAACAATTGCAGCGATATGAAAATAACAAAAACAGATCTAGATAATAATGATGAGGTGTATTTGTTGGAAACTCACCATGCGTCAAAGAAAAACATGCAGAAAGATACCAAAGTATTAGTGAAAACAGAAAATCAAATTGTAAACAATTCAAATTCACCTCAACAAGAACAACAACAACAACAGCATCAACAAGTTGCTGCGAACGCCAGAGATCAAGAGGCAGAAACAAGGGATCTCGATAACTTGGCCCAATGTGATATTTGTGAATTTACTTTTCGAAATGAGGATTTGAGAAATATGCACATACGTTTGGTGCATCAAAATATTGAGTGTCATGCAACGCCTCCTTCAAAATCCTCCAGTACACCTTTAAACACTAACCAAAATTCACCTCTAGATTATGACTTTAAATGTCACTTATGCTCGAAAACCTTTAAAATGAAAGGTTCTCTAAGAGTTCATTTGAAAGTGGTGCATTTAATGGGTTTACCCTACTCGAATAATTCACCCAAACTCACCATTTGTGATCGTATACGTCATAAGGAAAATAAAATATTGAAAACCGATCAAAACTTAAGTAACAATCCCAACCAAATATTAAACGAAAATATGAATACTATAAGCCCAAATCAGGGCTTTACAACACAAAATAATCCCCTCTTCAATATACAACCAGTTAATTTCATTTCCAACATAAACTCCTTACCCGTAGCCTCAAATATCAGTATGGTGAATTTGAATCCTTCTTTAGAGTTTCCTGCCAATAATTTGGATGCATCGACCCTACAAACTTCTAATGTTTTGTTGGTCTTTAATTCATCGAATCCGGAGAATATAACACAAAATTTAAGCTCAATTTCGAATACCAGTAATAGTGCCAAGTTATCGTTAAATTCAACAGATAAGGAGATAACTCCGAAATTCATCCCAAATATGGCTAATGTAACTGAAAATCCTAAAATTTGGGAATGTGATGTTTGCTCCAAGGCATTTACCACGAAATACTTCTTAAAGAAACATAAACGTCTTCATACAGGTAAAGTATTTGAAATATGAAATATCAAAGCCAATTTAGGAATGATATTGATTTCAATAACGCATAAAAACTATATTCTGTCATGATCGTCTTAGGAACACCTTTAGATTCTTTGTGTTCATGTCGAAAATTTTAAGATATATTGATGAAATTTATCACAGGCATTTATTATACCCTTTACCACCATAGGTGAAAAGGGTATTATAAGTTTGTGCTGATGTATGTAACGCATAGAAATATTTGTCTTAGACCCACCTTTTAGTATAAGCCAATAGGCTTAGAATCATTTTTTGTGTCGATTTAGCGATGTCAGTCCGTCCGTCCCTTCGTCCGTCTGGCTGGCTGGACCCCCATGTGAACCATGTAATCAAAGTACAGGTCAAAATTCTAAAGATAATTTGATGAAATTTGATAGTGGGACCATGGCTATTGAAATTCGTCAAAATCGGTCCATTATTTATGGTACCTCCCATAGGTTCTACTTCCCGGAATTGAAATATTGGCCACAAATATCAATATTTTTTCATTAAATTTGACACAAATACTGCTTATGTAAACTAAAATCACTGTACCAAATTTCGGTCCACATTTGACCATAGCTTCCATAAAAACTCTTCTGCCAAAACGCACTAAATGAGACAAGAGTCACTAAAACGCTCATAAGGATAATTTTTGTAACAACTGTAATCAATTTGCCAAATTTCGAGGTAATCGGTGCAGCTTAAATATGTAAGTTTAGAGAAAATTTTTGTATGATGGCAAAATTTAGAAAATATTTATTTTTATACTGGAAAACGAAGACTTTTGACCTTAGTGGTAAAGGGTATCGTATGGTCGGGCTTGACCGACTATAGCACTTTCTTATATGTTTTAGTATTGGGACCATGACAATTAAATTCGTTGAAATTAGTTCATTTTTCTGCTGCCTTTAAATGGACTTAACTCCCGGATTTGAAATTTGCCTAAATTTTTTTTAATATCTCTGACACCCACCGCTGTGCACCGTAACACGTTACTGATCGACTTAGATGTATAAAATTGGTTAATCAACAATTTACAGGCTGATAGCGGTATACCTATATATTGGTCAATATCCTCGTGACTGAGGAGAGCACCGAGTTTTGCTGGAAAAAGTTCAATATTGGAATGTTTCTCCATCTCATTTAGGAATGCCCGGCATTCACGAGTAAGAACGGATGTCGCAAATACCGATGATAAGGAGTGAACAGCGACAAGATTGACCGTACAAAAATGAAAATCTCAGTAGTATATTCCGTGGTACCTTAGTCATTTATTTACTGGTCTTATAGATGGTTGAAAAGTCAGCCTGTTGAACACTGCAGAGTTGTAGGAGCTTAAAATAGGTTTTCGTCCCTAGGTTAGGTAAAGCAGTAGGATGACCATAGAGTTCGCGTCACTTAGGTCCAAGGAAATGGTCCCTTTGTGTTATCTGCAGGGAAGAAAGAAAAATAAATGCTAGACTACCATAAATAAAAGGCTCAGCTAGAGTCAACCAGATGCAACAATCAAAAAGCCTATTTTACAAATGTTGATGTTCGAGATCTCTAAGAAATCATGCAGAAATGGGAAGCCCATATGAAGAGTCCTAATTTACAGTAGTCATTGTTTTGAAGTCTTCTAGCATGTAAACCTATTAAACAGTGTCATGTGAGTACTGATATTAGGGTGCGAAGTCTATGGCGCGGAAAGGTGACCAATATTGCAGAACGCTTACTGTCGTATGTTGGCCAGTTAAGTCTAGAGACTGAGCAGGTCGTTTCTGTGGACCAGGTGGTCTGCGCTGGCCTAAAGAGAAACTGCTGAATGAGCAGTTTGCAGGCTGATAACGGAATACTTCTATACTATTCAATGATCTTCTGACCGAGGAGAGCACCACCTTTTGCTAGATTATCCGCAATGATGTTACCTGGAACATTGCTGTGATTACATACCCAGAATAGTTCGATGTTAGAATGTCTCATCATCTCATTTAGGGATGGCCGACATCCACGTGTAGGAACGGATGTCGTATAGACCGCTGATAAAGAGTGAATGGCAGCAAGACTTTCCGTACAGAGTAAAATATCGCTGTGATATATTCTGTGGTACATGAGCCACTCACTCGCCCTATCTTTAACTGAGAAATCAGCCTGAAGAATACTGCGGTGTTTAGGGAGCTTGAAATTGATTTTCTTCCAAAAAAGTGATATGAACAAGCTTCCAACCCCACCAATTTTCGATTTAGATCCATCCGTGTAAATCTCCAGGATTCCAGCTCTAGAATCGTTTTAAGCTCTAGAAATATCTACAGTAAAGGAGCTCTCGAAGAATGGGGTGGGAACGCAGTAGTCGATGTTTTCATAAGTTTATTCGAAATAGTAGAGTGGCATGTAGATAATAAAGACCGTTCTAAAGTAGTACTTAACCTAATGGCTGAGTTAAGGTCTACGTTTTAAGCCGGAAGCCAGTTAAGCGTACTTTGAAGGTGTAGTTCTAATGGAAGCAGTAATCATTGTGGCAGAGGATGTGAGGATTTTAACAGAAAATCCTCGCTGATTAGCCTTACATAGAGCAGACCACCAGACAAGAGCTCCATACATGAGTATAGGTTTTGCAAACATCTCGAAGTGCTAGGCAGTATTTGCAGGGGAAGTCCCAATGTGTTGTTCGTAGATCAAGCTTTGAAAGATTTTCTTCTACTTGGTCTTTCCATCGAAGTTTCTGATGTCTTCTTCTACGAGTTCCCTCGGTATAGTTTTCAAACACTTTTCTTCCTGAAGTGTTTTCATCCATTCGCACAACATGTCCTAGCCAACGCAGCCCTTATGCTGTGCAGCATGTCCCATGATATCAAAGTTATCGGCAAACGCGAGTAACATGTGTTTTCTGTTGAAAATTGCTTACTGCAGCATCTCGCGGGATTTTCTCTAACAATATTGATAGATCACATGATTAACTATAGAATTGCCTAAATCTCCGTTTAGTTATGAACGGCTCCGATACGCTCTTAGCAATTTTAACTGATGAGGTTGTAACAGTTAATGTCTACTTGCATAGTCTTATTAACTTCGAAAGGTTGCCAAAGTTGGATATTGCTTTAACCTTCGTTCGTATCGGGCTGTCAAAAGTCAACGAAGAGATGATATGTGTTTATTTGTTTCTCCTGGGTCTTCTCCAGGATTTGACGTCGTTGAAGATCTGTTCAGTGGTAGATTATTCGTTTACTTTTGGCTTTAGCCTTTCACACGATAGAAACTATAATTGGCACACTTAGTTTTATCTCCTTTTTTGTCGCTGGACAAAGAACACTAAGACTAGAAACATCGGGCATTGGACGTTCATACATCATACATCTTATCATCTAAACCTTTGCTGGCAAATCATCGGCATCCATAGATTTGTGACTTTTCAGTCGAGTTTTTGCAATTTTAAACTCATTTTGGTTTGGTGATGGACAAATAACGACGTCATCATTGATTTGTTCAGTTCATCTCAATCTCCTCGAACACACGTCTCTCCTCTTCCCTCCTTTTCTCTCGATAGAATCTCCAAAAACTGAAAATTTCCAAAGCTATGAAGGTTATCAAATTTCCAAATTAAATTTAACATTAACAAATATTATATCAATATTTACGATTGTATAAATTTTGAGTGGTTAAAAATTGCGCTTAGAAAGTAGAAACGCTTCGAAATTTAAATATACAGATTTTCGGTCCGAAATTATGCTCATAAATAATTAAAGTTATCATGGACGCCCAATTAATGGATTTGTGTCATGGAAATTTGCACATATGTTCATCTTTTCAGATTGTTTGTTTTCCTTTTTTGAAGCTAATTTGTGGATAGTTTTCCCGAATTTTCTTAGAAGTACCGATTTTCGATCTAAATTTTGAAACACAATCTTAATTTTGTATCTTTAGGTGAAATGCCCTACACTTGCGAATTATGTGCCCGAACTTTTACATTTCAACAATCCTATCACAAGCATTTACTCTATCATAGCGATGAGAAGCCTCATGTCTGCTCTACCTGTGGACGGGCCTTTAAAGAACTTTCGACACTTCATAATCATGAAAGGATTCACAGTGGGGAGAAACCATTTAAATGTGATGTTTGTGGTAAGATAATGAAATCACTCCAACCTTTCCTATACAAGTATGCTAAAATATCTCACGCCCTTATTTTACAGGCAAAAGTTTTCGTCAACGTGTCTCCTTCCTAGTCCATACTCGCATTCATACCGGTGTCATGCCTTATAAGTGTGATATCTGTCAACGCAGCTTTCGCTATAAGGTATCACAGCGTACCCACAAATGTCAACCGTTGTCGGCTGACGACTCCTCACCTCCTAATGAAGAAGTCAACAATACTATAGATCATATGTCGGAAAATTTTATTAAAGCATTTTTGGAAAACTCGGCCACCAATCAAGCTGATGCTCACATTAATCAATCTCACAATTCCCCGGCTAGTAATGAAATTGCTGCTATTACCGAAAAGGCTACCACGCTAAATGAACAGCAGGCTTTGCTGACAAAAACTATTGATGATATTGTGGTGGAATCGTGCAATAAAATGGGCATTGGAAGCGGAGGTTTTACGGCGGATGAAGGCTCAATGTCACCGTCACAAAAATTACAGAATATGCGTTTGTATTCTCCGCAATTGGTGACACCAGATTTGAATGTGATGGAGGGTGACTTGACGCGTTTTTTCCTGGATAATTCTCAGACGGGAAATAATTTGTTGTAAAGTATTTGATTAGTTTTCTGTGTATGTTTGTGTGTATTAAATGTTTAATTCAAAATTATTTGTACCCGTTATTTTTAAGTTGATGTTGTAAATTTTTAAATAAAAAAATAATTAATTTAAAAATAATTAAAAAAAAAATTAATTTTACTTCGAACCAACCCATTAGATTATCAGTTAATTTCACAACTTGACTATGGCATTGAACATCAATGAAGCTTTAGGTTCATATAACTTCCGTCATGAGAACTGTAGGGCAAAGGTCGTGGGAAGGAGTGCAAAGGAGCTAGTATTTGTGGTCATTAAATGTATATTTGACAATTTGTGTGCAAAGTGAACATTGATACACACCGCTAAAGACGAACCCTTTTCGGGTTCGTCTTTAGATCACAAATAGATGTGATCTAACTTAAAGTTTTGGCTTTTGTGAACGAGATCTCTGACTTAGTCGGATATCCTACTGTTCTTTTCAAAAAAAAAGAGGCACTCGAATATGCGTATTCTGTATTCTCACGCCCCCATTTGGAGTTTTTATATTGTGATTAAATTACTCATTTATATTAATGGCTATTAGGGTTCCAAAACCCTCTTTCAAAAAAATCCTGGTATGAGAAAAACGCACACTACAGGGCAACGCTGCATTCAGTAGTAAAGCGTCGAACTTTAGAAAGATCGAGAGAAAAGTAGGGAAGAGAAAAGCCTATTCCGAAGTAAAAAGAAAGAAATGGAGAGACGTGTGTTTGAGGAAATTGAGATGTATAAAATTCGTAATGAAGTGCGTAAATTCTACCAAAAATAACAAAGCTAAGGGTGCCGATGGTTTGCCAGCAGAGCTTTTTAAGGCCGGAGTTGATAATTCGTATATCCAAGCTTATAAAAACCATATTGTTAGAAGAACGTCTGTCAGATGATTGGGGTCTCTGTGATCTTTATCCAGTGAACAAAAAAAAAAAAAAAAAATAAAACTGTATGTGTCAATTATAGAGTTTTAATTCCAGAGTTAACTAAATATTAAGAACCTACTAATGTGACTACCTGGTCTAAGGTAAATCTACCACTGACCAGATATTCACACTACGTCAAATCCTGGAGAAGACCTTAGGGGAAAAAATTGATACATATCATCTCTCCGTTGCTTTTGACAGCTCGATACGATCGAAGTTGTTAAAAGCAATGTCTGAACTCGGCATTCCTTCGAAGTTAATAGGGTTATGCAGGATAACATTAACTAATACAACCTTATCAGTATAAATAAATAAGAGCCAATCGGAGCCCTATATAACTAAACGGGGTCTTCAAAATTGTGTTAGAGAAAATCCTGCGAGATGCTGCAGTTAACACAATTGAAACAATTTTCAACAGAATACACATGCTACTCACGTTGAACGCCTTGGAAATATGTGAAATACAACTTAACTTTCGCTAAAATGGAGAATGGAATGCACCATTTCTTCGATATTAATGCTAGTAAGTCTCCCTAAAAGCGTCCCCTACAAATCCTACTCCATTTTTCCGATAGCAACTACTCCATTTTTCCGATAGCAATGTTAGTAAGTTTTCCTAAGAGCTCTCCTTACAAATCCGTTCTGGAGGTCACTTAAAAAGTTGTAAGACTCCAAAGTAGCACTTTCCATTACTTTGAAAAGTGTCTGCACGTTTTACAAGGTGGCGCAAAAATAACCTTCCGATGTTTTTTGGCTGTAATTAAAAAAAAAAAAAAATGAAAGACTTTGATTCTTCTTGTGGATTATTTTTATTTGGTCTTTTATTTTTTTTTACATCAAGTCGAGAATATGATGTCATGTAAATGGCCGCCGCCACAGTTGATTGTCATTTGAGCCCTTTTTACGGCATTTTCCATCACTTTGGCCAAAACTTCCGGCGATAGGTCCTCACATTCTTGACGGATATTGTCTTTAAGAGCTGCAAGAGTCTGAGGCTTGTTGACATAAACCCGCGACTTCAAAAAGCCGCACAAAAAGAAGTCTGCAGCGGTCAAATCAGGCGATCTTGCTGGCCAGTGCAAATCGCCAAAACGGGAGATTAGGCGCCCGGGAAATGCATCCTTCAGCATATCGGTTGTGGCACGTGCAGTGTGTGCCGTTGCATAGTCCTGTTGAAACCACATGTTTTCCAATCCCAATTCATCAAGTTGCGGCAAAAGGAACTCGTTAATCATTGCTCACCATTCACAGTAACCGTTTGGCCCGCGACGTCTTCGAAGAAAAAAGGTCCGATGACTCCTCCAGCGAAAACAGCACACCATACAGTGACTTTGAGCGGGTGTAATGGCTCTTCGTGGGTTACACGCGGATTTTCAGTGCCCCAGAAGCGTAAATTTTGCTTATTTACGTACCCGCTAAGATGGAATAAATAAATAAATAAAAAAATGATTAAGGATGGCTTGAGCGTATGTTAGACGCGATTGGCGGTCAGCAGCTAACAGCTGATGCACCGTCTGGACTTTGTACGGAAACATCTTCAAATTTTTTACCAAAATTCGCTGTAAAGACCGTCGACTGATACCCATATGCGTGGCACGTCGTCTGGTCGATGTCGACGGCGCATCCAGGACATCCTCGGCTACAACAGCAATATTCTATGTAGAACTGCTACTCCGGGGTCTACCACGCCTGGCAGCATCTCGCAGTGTTTCACCAGTAGGCGTTGGACGGCCAGAAAATCTGCGACGAAATTCACGTTGTGCCAAAGTCACCGACCGATTATTGGTCAAACAGATAGTCACCAATATTCGGCGTTCTGGAGCAGTGTAGCGTAACATTGTTTATTAACGTGTATTTCGCAAGTGTTTACTACACAAATGTCAAAATTTATAGCATTTTCTTATAGGAGGATTACTTTTGCGCCACCTTGTACATATGTGACATAGAGAAAGGGACCTAAGGGTATTTTGCGCGCATAGAGAAAGCGACATAAGGGTAAAAAATAATATTTAAATCTTTAAAATGGCTTTCCTGAACAAAACCGTTTTTACCCTTAGGTCCCTTTCTCTATACGCTGTCACATATATAAAGGGTGTCCCAACTAGAACGCGATTTTTAAATGACTTATATAGCAATTGAATTGTTTCTCTGGCTGTATGCCATGTGGCGCCGTCTTGTTGAAACCACATGCCCTCCACATTAATTTCTTCAATTATAGGCAAAAACAAAACTGGTTATCATTTCACGATACCGAACACCATTGACTGTTTGCGCTTGAACTGCCTCATTTTCAAGGTCCTCATTTTCAAAGGGCCAATGATTCCTCCAGCCCAAAAACCACACCACAGAGTGACACGTTGAGGATGCACCATAAGTTAGATCATGGACAGTGTTTGGGTTGTGGTAATTTTTACAAGATATAATACCATTGATTCAAATTATATAAAACTTATGTGTAAGAATGATGATTATTTAAAAAAGACAAGTGTTTAAAAATAACCCTTAGTTTTGAAGTCAAATAACTTTTTACTATCATAATAGCAAATTACCGTTGTTATGAAACGCTTTCTATAACGATTATGAAGACAAATAATTAATCATAGTAACTATGAACAACCTGTGTTATATTGATAAAACGTTTTGTTTCAAATCAATTCCATAAAATTCATAAACCTGAATAAACTTTACTGTTTCAAGAGAAACTATAAAACAATTTCCAAAAAATTATATTTCTTAAACAAAAAATTTCTAAAATTTTTAATCTTACAAAATGGATGGGGATATACTTAAAAAAGCTATGGAAGCCATGCATTGGGATGTCAATTCCGCAATGCCCATGGCTAATCAAGAAAATCAATTGATTTTACAAAGTCTAGTGGAACTGAAAGAGCAAAAAGATCAGCTTTTAGAGTATCAAGAGGAAACGGAAGAGAGATTGGAAAAATTACAGCATCATTCCACAAATGCTGAGGAGACGATTAATCATAATTTGGTAAGTTATAAAAGGAATTAAAATGAAATTAGGACTAATAAACTGATACTCTTTGAAAGAAACTTTTGGACGCTTTTCAAACTGAGGTAAGAACAGAAGCTCATTTACGTAAAATAGCTTCTAGAGAGCATTCCAAACTTAATGAGGATTTGAGAAATGTGGCTAAAGAATGGCAGAATTTCAAGAAATACATAAATACTACGGAACGTAAGTCTTTTTTTATCGGTTATATAATTTAGGAAACTTCAAATTTGTAACAATTTTTTCAGATGAAATGGCTAAGCGCAAACAAAATATTGACAATCTAACAAATCGTATAAAATGGGCCAAAACGGCTTTGGTGGAATGGCGACAAGCCATGGAAGATGGCAATAGGGGCTTTCAACTTATCGAAATGTACTATAAAGATGATCAGCTTAAGGCTAAACAGCAAAACTATAAGCGTCTTAAATTGAATGATGAAATTGAGCGTCAACGTAAGAAACTTATACACATGTATGATGATCAAAAGACTCTGGAATGTAATTTGGAGTGTGCTGCCAGTTTATATCGTACAGCTCATGCTGAACGGCGTCAAATGGTGGAGACTTGGAAGCTGGCCGCTCAAAAAATGTCCCAAAGAGAAAAGGAAATACGCACTACTGAAATAGCTTTAATAGAATGTCGCCAAAAGGTGGACATGAAATTTAAGGAATTGAAAAAGCAGGATAATAAGCTAAATGATATCATAGAGAATAATCGTGAGGTAGAAGCGGCCATAGAGGAATTAAATACACAGATATCGGAAATAAAAGAGCAGGCTCAGAAACTTACAGACTTGATATTTTTGAAAACTCAGGAGGTAAGTTTAGAATATAGATTTCAAGGTGATATATTTTAACTTATCCCCCTTCAGGTAGATCTAATAACTAAAGAACTACAAAACCTGGCGCAACATGTTCAAGAACAACGTGCCCAAAATCGTCGGCTTGCCAAAGAAAAAACCGATTATCTTCACAATTTCGATAGTGTGGAAGAATTAATAGAAAAACTTCAGAGCCGGTTTAATCATATGAATAATAAAAACTTAAGTGCCCAACAAAGACTACAACTCCTAGAAGAACTAATGGGTACTGAGGATAAAGCTCAAAAAGATCTTAACAAGGAAACGGATAATATTAATGGATTGATTTATCGTTCACAGCTACAATTGACTAAATTTAAAGACGATGAAGTCAGTTTATCGGTAATAAAAGATAAATATCAAATAATTAAAAAACTAAAATTTTTATCTTTACTTTTCTTTTAAAGGTTAATAACAGAGGTTTTATTTCCGACATTTCTTCAGTAACTAAGAATATTAAATCTTTGGAAAAGGATGTTAGGAAACAAACTGAGGAAAATTATGATATGGTAAGTTATAAAATTGGTTGATATAGGGGATGATGAATACCAAGCAAAGGCTCTGATTGGTCTTAACTTGGTAAACTTAGACTTATATTGGGTTTTCTTCATCTCAACTGTGGACACTGACTTCCTAGTGGCATCACTCGGGGAAATACATTAACACCCACTAATGTAGTGACGTTCCCACGGCAGTCGGTTCTTCGTACCGGAGCGACTCGGAAATCTTAGGATTCCGACCAAGGACTGCCACTTCTGCGTTATTACCAAAAATAACGCAGTTACAACAACAACAATGTAGTGAGCTAAGATGTGCCGCAAGTTCCCTCATAAGAACTATAAATACAAAAAACAATTTCTATTCAAAAGCAAATTAGAATAAAACGGCCTCCATAATGTTAGAAGAGAACGTCTGAATCTTCGATTGAAAGATCAAGTAAAAGAAAGCTTGGCCTACGAAATTGGAGAATATGCGCATAAGATCGAAGTACATGGAATTCTAAAATATGCTCAGCCTTTGACCTTAACAGGTTGTAAATATAGGCCATTTAAGTAACTAGTTATATTCAAATTATAAACTTATGGTCCGAAGATGTGAATATTTTAGCGCGCTAGCCAATTGGCTTAAAGTTAGAAAGGTAGTGCCAATTGGCACCTTCACTCGGTGACTTGGTGGGTCAATTTTGAGCCTTCTTAATAGAGAAAGAGAAAAGCATAGTTTTCATCTTATATTTCCTCTTTATATATTAAAGATGAAAATTTTAAAGCTGTTGAAAAGACGGTAAGCACCATCCGGTTTGAAAGACCAAATTCACTTCGATTGAGCAGTTTTAAGAAGCCAAAATCCAAACTCTTTTCATATTGAATTCTTTCTATTTCCAGTCCTTTAAAATACTTAACATTGAAAGACGTATACTCAAGCTTCAAGGTGCCTCTATCGATCCTATTGCCGAGCAACGAAATCAAGATTATCTACGCGAATTGCAACAACGCTATAGCAAAGTACAAAAAACACTTCAAGCCACTCAACAGCAAAATAAAAAACTTGATGACGATATGCGTAAATTGACCATTACGTTTAACAGCGATATGTCTCGTCTAGAGGAGGTTAAGGACAAAATTAAAGAAGCAGAAGTCTATTGTGTAGGTGGCATAAAAAGGATTAAAGCCGAAACTAAACGCAATCAAGAGCTAATCGTAGAACTAAGTATTCTTAGAATGAAGGCCTATGAGTTTGAAAAGGAAATCAGTCAATGTGAGGAGGGGACCTATAATTTGGTCAAACATCGTATGAAATTAAATCGCACCATCAAGGATCGTATGGTAGAAATCAAATCACAAATGGATTTATTGAATTTAAAACGTAAACATTTAGTCGAGGAATTGAGTACATTGAGGGCTGATATAGGAGAGAGACGAAAGCATATTGAGGCAGTTAAGGCTAGATTTGAATTGACTTCAAAACTTTTGGGGGTAAATGAAGATGGTACATTGATAACGGCCACTCAACTTAGAGTGGAGACGGCTCAGGAAAAGCAAATGCTTTTGGATGAAGGAAATGTATTGAATGAAAGGGTTCTTATGGCAGAAAAGGAAATAGAGGCTTTACAGAATACCTTAGCTTTATTAAACAATTGTAATGATTCGTATAGGAAGAAGGTGCAAAAACAGCAGGAAGGAGGTAATTATAAGAAAATATAATGTAAATTTAACACCTAATTTAAAAAGGAAAATTAAATTAAATTTTTCATACAAAATTCTTACGATACGCCTTAGATAATTTTATAATTCGTTTATGAATTAGGGGTAAATCTTTATATATAACCAACATTATAAAATTCTAGATGAACCTATTGAGGAGTTAAAGCAATTACAAATCAATTACTGTTCATCTTTAAATGTTTTAAGAAATCTGCGCCAGGAATTGCAGGAACTAGAAATAAAAACTAACGAAGCTTATAACGAAAAACATAAATTAGAGAATGTGCACGAAAATCTATTCAAGAAAAGGTAACTCCCAATTAAATTCTCTTTTTAATTACAAAATGGAAAAGCATCTGTAACATTTTCCATTTAACAGAAATGATAATACTGAATTTATAACACGTCTTAAAAAAGAATTGTTGGATCAGGAAAATAAATTATTGCGTGCCGAGAGAGAACTCAAGACTGCACTTAAAGCTCTAAAACAAAGGGCTATAGGTAAAGAGTTTATCGAGTTATTTAATCGGGACTTGGACTTAAGGGAATTGGAGAAAAGAAACATGGACGTTCTGAATCAATTAGGAGATTTGGCTTATGCTGATGATGAAATGGCTCCCAAAATTGCACGTCATATATTAAGTCGTGGTTTGAAAATGCCTCATATGTTGCAAAAATCTCGAAGTACTTTATCATGGCGTAGTGATACCTCATATGATGGTATGTCATACAGTTCATCAAAAGGTACAGAGGAATGCCAATATCTGTTATAGAGAATAAAAACTAATTTTCTTTTGGTTTTTTAATTTTTTAGAAATGTTTACCTCACGCTCTTCACAATCAGAACAATCGGAACTTAAGCTAACTCCCAGCACTAAATTAAGTGTGGTATCTTTGGAATTACCTCAAAAGAAGAAGTTTGGCAAATGAAGTTTTTCCTTGTTGTCAAAATTCTTTATTTCTTTAATCATTTTCCATTTAAATTGATGTGCAAATAAAAATAATTTTCTTTATATTTTTTTGTTTGTTTTAAAACTGTCTTGATTTACTTGAAGTTTAATCTTCCGCTTCTGAGCCACTACCAGAACCAGAGCCACTGCCGGAACCACTAGGTGTATTACTGCGTGAGCGTGTGGGGGAACGGGAGCCAGAAGCACTACGTGAACGAGAGCGTGAACCACTTCTAGAGCGGGATCTTGATCGCGACTTTGAGCGAGATGAACGTGAACCGGAGCGAGAACGAGAGCCAGACTTTTGTGAACCAGCAGGTGAAGCAGAACGTGATTTAGAGGGAGATTTAGTAGCAGAACGGGAACGAGAACGTGATCCTGAGGCAGAACGCGAACGAGATCGTGAGCCCGACTTTGATCTAGAGCGACTGCGTGATTTTGATTTAGAACGTGAACGTGATTTTGAACGCGAAGAGGCTCTAGAGCCACCTGAAGCAGAGCCAGATCTATCTGAACCCGATCCAGAGGCTGAACCAGAACGAGACCTTGATCTGGATTGCGATTTGGCATGCGATTTCGATCTAGAACGTGATTTACGTTCACGTGCTGTTTGCTCTTCATCTTTATTAACTGACTCCTGTTCCGTTGGCTGGGTTTGTTGTACCGCTTGAGGTATATCATCTTCCTCTTCTTCCTCAATTTCCATTTCTTCTTCATCGTCGTCACCTGGCGGTTCCAACTGGCGCTCGCGATAACGCTGCATACGATGTTCATTGGCATCCAAGGGACGATGTTTAACCACGAGTTTAGTATTGCTGGGTTGTTGACCCACCTTCATACGTCTCTTATTAAGACGCACACGAGTTTCTAGCTCATTATAGTAAACACCATCGTGACGCATAACAAAGAAGTAATTTTCTTCATAGCCATTAGAGGCGGCTTTACTTTTAACATTCCAGTTGTATTCGCGAGCAATTTTATATTCATAATCTTCCTCATCCTTGTATAAAACTTGCTCGGCGAAATCGATTCGTCTCTTCTCCAGGGTACCCTCTGTGGGCAAGAAATAGGCAACAAACTGTTCACCACTTTCATCCATCACACCACGAATCATAGCCTGAGACATTTCCTCCAATTGAGCGGGTACATTTTTGCCAGCCGGAGCAGGATCGCTGTCGAAAATAACCTGGGCACAAGGATATTTCCAGTTTTTGAAATCTGGATACACTGGAAACGTTTCCACGGGCACAACATTGGGTTTGGAATAATGTTTGGTAATTTCCATCTTAGAATCATCAAATGTTTTCTCAATGGCCTTAATTTGGGCATCACGGTCCAAATACAAAGTCTCCTCACGCAAAGATTTCTTGACATTATAACCCACCTTGGCTTCAATTTGCTCCAAGTTCTGAGGTTGGAAACGCGTTTGTTCCGTAGAGATATATTCTGATTTACGCAACCAGGAAACACTACGTGAATGCTGTTTCGAACGCACCGAGTCATGGGGTGTGTGTACATCTTCCTCAAGCAACTTTTCATCGGCCGGATCAAGTTGGGCATAGGGATCAGCTTGATAGAGATCGCGATTGATTAAATCTATGGTAACACCCAAATCATGTTCCGTCAATACCTCATACTTGTAGTTGCGCTCCAACGACGTGGGGTTATACTGTACGAAACGATGACTGTCAAAGGGATACTGTAAGAACTTCAAATCAAAGGGTATATCGGGCAAGTTGTTGCCATATTTAACGCGGCATATGATTTCGGATCTAGTTTGGGAAGAGATTTTCTGTTAAATAGTTCTAAAATTGCTTTTATTTTGGCCAGGAAATACTCACTTTCTTTCAGTTTGCCTTGGTGGTCTTTTCTCTGTTGGCGCTGCTGCACTGTTAATTGTTGGTGGCATTTTCTTTTACATAAACATTGACACTTGAACTTTTTGTTGGAAAATTGGTTTTTCTTTAAATTCTATTTATTTTTATTGCTTTTTTAATAGAATTAAACAAAAAAATTTATGAAAATTCACTAGGAAAAAAGAAAAACGCCGACGACGAGTTTTATTATTTGACAGCATTAACTTACAAGGTTGTATTTATTTGTACTAAACAATGAATCTAATACTATGTAAAAACACAACCATTCTTGTCTCTTATCAATAACAGGGTGTTTCACTGAAATTTGTATAAAATTCGACATATAGATGGCGTCATATATCATATGAAAATAACGTTATTTTTAAAAGAAAATATTAATACAAATATAATGAAATTAGCGCTTTTCTCTTATAAAACATTTAGTTTTACCAATATAATAACAATTAGTATTACTTAAGCTGTTGAATAATTATTTTCATAGCAATTGAAATTGAAAATGGTCTAATGGTGCGATTCACCATGGGCAGCCATTTTTATGATCAAGGCATCTATCTATATTTTGGTTTTGATTAAATGAAATGCTACCTAACTTTTGAAGGTATTACATATTTTTCAAACTTTTTGAACATTTTTCAATACCTATAAAAAACTTCAATTTTTAATAAATATTTAATATTTAAAAATTCCGATACTAAATTAAACTCTAACCCCCTAATTCATAAACAAAAAATTAAGTAATGAGAAGCGTATAAATCAATTTTTTTATACAAAATTCCTATAAAAAAACCTTTGATAAGTCTTATAAACTATAAACGAATTATAAATATGAAATAAAATTTCTTAATTTTATTAGAACAATTTTTAAGCATTTTTGATAATTTACCAAATTTTTTAATACCAAATAAATATTTTTCCCACGTGATGTGCCAGATCTAGATGTAGTGCCTATTCATATCAACTTATTAAATTTTGTTTGATTTTTTTTATTCTTCATATTTTATTCATTTGTTTAAACAATTTTAAGTGATTTATATTATGTTTTTGTTTTTAATTAATTTTATGGTTAAACAATAGCAAATCATAAAAAATTTACAAAAAAATAGAAAGCAAATATAAATATTTTTTAATGATAGAGGCGAGATTTTTTAAAACACTTGGGCATGATTTTCAAAAATATACAAATAATAGAGAAAATATAATATCAACAGTGGAGAGAAAAATTATAGTACGAAAATAAAAAATTAGAATTTTTGAATTTTAAAAGTTTTATGTTTTTCAAGTTCTGTTCTACTTCAGTTCTAGTTCTTTTCAAGTTCTGCTCTAGTTCTGCTCTAGTTCTGTTCTAGTTCTGTTCTAGTTCTGTTCTAGTTCTGTTCTAGTTCTGTTCTAGTTCTGTTCTAGTTCTGTTCTAGTTCTGTTCTAGTTCTGTTCTAGTTCTGTTCTAGTTCTGTTCTAGTTCTGTTCTAGTTCTGTTCTAGTTCTGTTCTAGTTCTGTTCTAGTTCTGTTCTAGTTCTGTTCTAGTTCTGTTCTAGTTCTGTTCTAGTTCTGTTCTAGTTCTGTTCTAGTTCTGTTCTAGTTCTGTTCTAGTTCTGTTCTAGTTCTGTTCTAGTTCTGTTCTAGTTCTGTTCTAGTTCTGTTCTAGTTCTGTTCTAGTTCTGTTCTAGTTCTGTTCTAGTTCTGTTCTAGTTCTGTTCTAGTTCTGTTCTAGTTCTGTTCTAGTTCTGTTCTAGTTCTGTTCTAGTTCTGTTCTAGTTCTGTTCTAGTTCTGTTCTAGTTCTGTTCTAGTTCTGTTCTAGTTCTGTTCTAGTTCTGTTCTAGTTCTGTTCTAGTTCTGTTCTAGTTCTGTTCTAGTTCTGTTCTAGTTCTGTTCTAGTTCTGTTCTAGTTCTGTTCTAGTTCTGTTCTAGTTCTGTTCTAGTTCTGTTCTAGTTCTGTTCTAGTTCTGTTCTAGTTCTGTTCTAGTTCTGTTCTAGTTCTGTTCTAGTTCTGTTCTAGTTCTGTTCTAGTTCTGTTCTAGTTCTGTTCTAGTTCTGTTCTAGTTCTGTTCTAGTTCTGTTCTAGTTCTGTTCTAGTTCTGTTCTAGTTCTGTTCTAGTTCTGTTCTAGTTCTGTTCTAGTTCTGTTCTAGTTCTGTTCTAGTTCTGTTCTAGTTCTGTTCTAGTTCTGTTCTAGTTCTGTTCTAGTTCTGTTCTAGTTCTGTTCTAGTTCTGTTCTAGTTCTGTTCTAGTTCTGTTCTAGTTCTGTTCTAGTTCTGTTCTAGTTCTGTTCTAGTTCTGTTCTAGTTCTGTTCTAGTTCTGTTCTAGTTCTGTTCTAGTTCTGTTCTAGTTCTGTTCTAGTTCTGTTCTAGTTCTGTTCTAGTTCTGTTCTAGTTCTGTTCTAGTTCTGTTCTAGTTCTGTTCTAGTTCTGTTCTAGTTCTGTTCTAGTTCTGTTCTAGTTCTGTTCTAGTTCTGTTCTAGTTCTGTTCTAGTTCTGTTCTAGTTCTGTTCTAGTTCTGTTCTAGTTCTGTTCTAGTTCTGTTCTAGTTCTGTTCTAGTTCTGTTCTAGTTCTGTTCTAGTTCTGTTCTAGTTCTGTTCTAGTTCTGTTCTAGTTCTGTTCTAGTTCTGTTCTAGTTCTGTTCTAGTTCTGTTCTAGTTCTGTTCTAGTTCTGTTCTAGTTCTGTTCTAGTTCTGTTCTAGTTCTGTTCTAGTTCTGTTCTAGTTCTGTTCTAGTTCTGTTCTAGTTCTGTTCTAGTTCTGTTCTAGTTCTGTTCTAGTTCTGTTCTAGTTCTGTTCTAGTTCTGTTCTAGTTCTGTTCTAGTTCTGTTCTAGTTCTGTTCTAGTTCTGTTCTAGTTCTGTTCTAGTTCTGTTCTAGTTCTGTTCTAGTTCTGTTCTAGTTCTGTTCTAGTTCTGTTCTAGTTCTGTTCTAGTTCTGTTCTAGTTCTGTTCTAGTTCTGTTCTAGTTCTGTTCTAGTTCTGTTCTAGTTCTGTTCTAGTTCTGTTCTAGTTCTGTTCTAGTTCTGTTCTAGTTCTGTTCTAGTTCTGTTCTAGTTCTGTTCTAGTTCTGTTCTAGTTCTGTTCTAGTTCTGTTCTAGTTCTGTTCTAGTTCTGTTCTAGTTCTGTTCTAGTTCTGTTCTAGTTCTGTTCTAGTTCTGTTCTAGTTCTGTTCTAGTTCTGTTCTAGTTCTGTTCTAGTTCTGTTCTAGTTCTGTTCTAGTTCTGTTCTAGTTCTGTTCTAGTTCTGTTCTAGTTCTGTTCTAGTTCTGTTCTAGTTCTGTTCTAGTTCTGTTCTAGTTCTGTTCTAGTTCTGTTCTAGTTCTGTTCTAGTTCTGTTCTAGTTCTGTTCTAGTTCTGTTCTAGTTCTGTTCTAGTTCTGTTCTAGTTCTGTTCTAGTTCTGTTCTAGTTCTGTTCTAGTTCTGTTCTAGTTCTGTTCTAGTTCTGTTCTAGTTCTGTTCTAGTTCTGTTCTAGTTCTGTTCTAGTTCTGTTCTAGTTCTGTTCTAGTTCTGTTCTAGTTCTGTTCTAGTTCTGTTCTAGTTCTGTTCTAGTTCTGTTCTAGTTCTGTTCTAGTTCTGTTCTAGTTCTGTTCTGTTCTAGTTCTGTTCTAGTTCTGTTCTAGTTCTGTTCTAGTTCTGTTCTAGTTCTGTTCTAGTTCTGTTCTAGTTCTGTTCTAGTTCTGTTCTAGTTCTGTTCTAGTTCTGTTCTAGTTCTGTTCTAGTTCTGTTCTAGTTCTGTTCTAGTTCTGTTCTAGTTCTGTTCTAGTTCTGTTCTAGTTCTGTTCTAGTTCTGTTCTAGTTCTGTTCTAGTTCTGTTCTAGTTCTGTTCAAGTTCACTTATTTTGAACACAACTGTTCATTTCCGTTTATTATGCTTTTCCTTCTTTATTTAAAATCGAATATTGAAAATATTTTCTTAATTCCTCCTTTTCTAAAAAAAGAATGAATTAGTTTAATAATTTTAGCGAAAGTGTATGGAATTAAAAAATTTTTGTTATTATCGCTTAATCAAAGAATTCGCAAAAATTTTAGATTTCATCAAAAACGGAAGTAAAAAATTTTGAGAATGACAAAGAACCGGATGTGAGAAGTTATTAAAATAAAACGCAATTTTGTTAAATAATTAACTTATAAGATTTTTAACTGGATAATGAAATTTATCTGTAATAATTACCCAATAGTAAATATTTAAATCAATATGAATTTGAAAAATTTTTACATAAGCTTGAAATGCGCTTTATAAATGTTTGAAATTGATGAAGATGTTTTGAAATAACGAAAGTGTTTGTTTGTCATTAATAAATTAGTTTAAGTAAAATGAAAAGCTCTTTGGGAATTGAGTGGCTTAATCTGGAAAGCAGCGTCAGTATTATCAAGGTAAGTTAAATTTCCCTACAACAAAACTGAAACAGAACTTGATTGATTTTAAACTGTGGATCTGATTGTTAAAAAACGTGATCATTTATAAAATGATCATTTGTCATTCGATTTATTCTCAGCTGAAAAATGACTCATAAATTTTGTATTTCTCTTAATCTTTGATTTAACTTAAAATTAACAAATTTTTAAAAGCAGAAAATTTGACATTAACATTTTTATCATCGCTTACAGAATAATTTACGTATGTTTTAAAAGTTTATTAAAAATAAAAATAATCGTAAAATTAAACAAATAAAAAACAAAATTATAACAAATAACGGTATTTCAGGTTTATAAAATGTAACAAACTTTTTTCCTTTCTTCTTAATTTTAAACTTATCGTTGACTTATTCTCAGGAAATTGAGTCAATAAAAGAAATATGTAAAAAAAAACATTTATAAAATAACTGCCATCGTCATGTACTTCCCCAAAATGTTTTCCAAGCAAACAGTGGTTTCAAAATGATAAAATTTTTCATAAATTTACTTTTTATAGGGAATTTTTCAAAAATTTACTTTTCATAGGAAATTTTTCAGAAATTGACTTTTTATAGGAAATTTTTCAAAATATTACTTTTTATAGGAAATTTTTCAAAAATTTACTTTTTATAGGAAATTTTTCAAAAATTTACTTTTTATAGGAAGTTTTTCAAAAATTTACTTTTTATAGGAAATTTTTCAAAAATTTACTTTTTATGGGAAATTTTTCAAAAATTTACTTTTTATATGAAAATTTTTCAAAAATTTACTTTTTATAGGAAATTTTTAAAAAATTTACTTTTTATAGGAAATTTTTAAAAAATTTACTTTTTATAGGAAATTTTTCAAAAATTTACTTTTTATAGGAAATTTTTCAAAAATTTACTTTTTATAGGAAATTTTTCAAAAATTTACTTTTTATAGGAAATTTTTCAAAAATTTACTTTTTATAGGAAATTTTTCAAAAATTTACTTTTTATAGGAAATTTTTCAAAAATTTACTTTTTATAGGAAATTTTTCAAAAATTTACTTTTTATAGGAAATTTTTCAAAAATTTACTTTTTATAGGAAATTTTTCAAAAATTTACTTTTTATAGGAAATTTTTTAAAAATTTATTTTTAATAAGAAATTTTTCAAAAATTTACTTTTTATAGGAAATTTTTCAAAAATTTACTTTTTATAGGAAATTTTTCAAAAATTTACTTTTTATAGGAAATTTTTCAAAAATTTACTTTTTATAGGAAATTTTTCAAAAATTTACTTTTTATAGGAAATTTTTCAAAAATTTACTTTTTATAGGAAATTTTTCAAAAATTTACTTTTTATAGGAAATTTTTCAAAAATTTACTTTTTATAGGAAATTTTTCAAAAATTTACTTTTTATAGGAAATTTTTCAAAAATTTACTTTTTATAGGAAATTTTTCAAAAATTTACTTTTTATAGGAAATTTTTCAAAAATTTACTTTTTATAGGAAATTTTTCAAAAATTTACTTTTTATAGGAAATTTTTCAAAAATTTACTTTTAATAGGAAATTTTTCAAAAATTTACTTTTTATAGGAAATTTTTCAAAAATTTACTTTTTATAGGAAATTTTTAAAAAATTTACTTTTTATAGGAAATTTTTAAAAAATTTACTTTTTATAGGAAATTTTTCAAAAATTTACTTTTTATAGGAAATTTTTCAAAAATTTACTTTTTATAGGAAATTTTTCAAAAATTTACTTTTTATAGGAAATTTTTCAAAAATTTACTTTTTATAGGAAATTTTTCAAAAATTTACTTTTTATAGGAAATTTTTCAAAAATTTACTTTTTATAGGAAATTTTTCAAAAATTTACTTTTTATAGGAAATTTTTCAAAAATTTACTTTTTATAGGAAATTTTTCAAAAATTTACTTTTTATAGGAAATTTTTCAAAAATTTACTTTTTATAGGAAATTTTTCAAAAATTTACTTTTTATAGGAAATTTTTTAAAAATTTACTTTTTATAGGAAATTTTTCAAAAATTTACTTTTTATAGGAAATTTTTCAAAAATTTACTTTTTATAGGAAATTTTTCAAAAATTCACATTTTATAGGAAATTTTTCAAAAATTTACTTTTTATAGGAAATTTTTCAAAAATTTACTTTTTATAGAAAATTTTTCAAAAATTTACTTTTTATAGGAAATTTTTCAATAATTTACGTTTTATAGGAAATTTTTCAATAATTTGCGATTTATAGGAATTTTTTCTAAAATTTACTTTTTATAGGAATTTTGTAATGAAAAATATTTGGCAAAATTTTTTCAAACAAAATTTTTCGTTTTATTTGTTTTGAAAGTGAATTAAGAGCGGTCGTCTAACCAAATGCTAGAGATGAACAATTGCCTAAAATGTTATTCTATTATTCTCTGCCATGTGCGTTGCTAAAAGCTAAAAATTACCAAACACGTGTCTACTTATTTTTGTAGTAAGTCCACCCCACTGTGCATTGGTATGTATGTATTTGAAATTTAAAATTAAATTAAATCCTATTTAAATGAAAATTTTTAAAATAAATTTTTTTAAACAAATAAATCAAATACAATAAATAATACCTAAATAAAACAACCGAAAAATTTGGCTTTTAAGTTCCAAAAAAAAAAATATTAATCAAACACTTGAAAATAATTTAATTAGCTCTAATAAAAATTACTAAAAACTGATTTGTTCAATGAATCGAATCCAGATAAACAAATATTTTGACATATTTATTTATGCAGAAATTTAGAAACACGTAATTTACAGATCAAAAGAATAATCTGGAAAGTAATATTTATACCCTTCACCACGACCCACCTTTTAGTATACCAATAGGCTTAGAATCACTTTCTGAGTCGATTTAGTGATGTCCGTCCGTGTGGCTGGCTGGACCCCCATGTAAACCTTGTAATCAAACTACAGGTCGCAATCTTAAAGATAATTTCATGAAATTTGATACAGATCATTTTTTTGATAATGGGACCATGACTATTGAAATTCGTCAAAATCGGTCTATTATTAATGGTACCTCCCATAGGTCCTACTTGCCGAAATTGATATATTGGCCACAAATATCAATATTTTTTCATAAAATTTGAAACAAACACTGCTTATGTAAACCAACTATTTACACCCTCTATATCCGATCACAGAATCACTTTCTGAGTCGATTAAGCGATGTCCGCCCGTCCGTCCGTCTGGCTGGCTGGATGGACCCCCATGTAAATCTTGTAATCAAACTACAATACTAAAGATAATTTAATGAAATTTGGAGCAGATCATTTTTTTGATAACGGGACCAAATCGTCAAAATCGGTCCATTATTAATGGTACCTCCCATAGGTCCTACTTCTCGGAATTGATATATTGGCCACAAATATCAATATTTTTTCATGAAATTTAAAACATATATTGCTTATGTAAACCAAAATTACTATACCAAATTTTGTTGAAATCGGTCCACATTTGACCATAGCTCCCATACAAACTCTTCTATCAAAACGCACTAAATGAGACAAAAATCACTAAAACGCTCGTAAATCTGAAGATAATGAGAACTTTAAGTTTATTTTTTTGCAAACATAATTTTTTTAACAACTGTAATCAATTTGCCAAATTTCGAGATAATCGGTCCACATTTGACCCTAGCTCTCATAAGAGTCCAAATGACGGAAACAGCTTGAATATATAAGTTTTGAGAAAATGTTTGTATGATGGCAAAATTTAGCAAATATTTGCCTTTATACAGTAAAAATACCACCTTTGACCTAAGTGGTGAAGGGTATCGTACAGCACTTTCTTACTTGTTTAAATTTCCTTTGCTGCTACTAGTACAATCGCAAATTTGCATAGGTGTTAGTGCCCTCCACTGATCTAAAGACATGATTATATAAATAAAGGTTTTGTCCAAGTTTAGCTTCTATCTAAAACATAGTCCTTAGTCAAATACATATTTGATTAATTATTAAATGCAAATCAATCGTTAAATTAAAGAGTTCCGAGATACCTGTCCAGTGTTTTTCAGTTCCTGGTAGCGCAGGGAATTAATTTTCTAAAAATGCCGCCTTACTTTACCCCTCTTCCTCAGACTATACAATACCAACACTATAGCTCTATAGGTCTGAGAAGTTTATTGTCATCGTTTAATTGTAATCATTATCAAAATTAATTCATCCTACCCCACTGTGCATTGAAATACGCAAAAAATCGCGAAAAATCATTGTCACCATAATAATCTCACCTTAAGTAATTGAAATTTAATTCGTTTCAGTTATTCGCAATAAAATAAATCAAAAACATTGATTTAGACAATTAACGATCAAATGTTAATTGGCGTCTAATACAAAAGATTTTGAGGAAAAACGAACTTCAATTTGTGCAAAATGTTTTGTTGTTTTTTATGACTTCAAAATATTTATTATTTGTTTAGATATTTGCCAGAGATTTATATCAAATTAAATTTTATTTGACAAAATTTTAGATAAATAAAATGACAGAAATTAATTGAGTAAAGAATTTGATTTAAAAGAAATTTCTAGTGATAAATTTTATTGATGAAGAAATCACGAATAATTTATATGGAATTTTTATAGTTTTTTATAAAGCATATGTCCTTGTCATGTTTTCATAAAAAAATAGAATCGACTTTAACCTAAAGACCTCAAAAATTAGTAAATTGGGTTTATAAATTGATCACACGTGTTTTCGAATTTACAACGATGATTTCAAATTCACCACAATGTTTTCAAATTGACTATTTATGTGCTTACACTAACAACCAAATTTCCTTAACAACAAAATAAAGAACAATGATTAATTAACGATTATACAATAATATCAAAATTATCAACATTTCCGTTATATATTAATAATTTTAAAGGTTAACTGATTTTAACAAAACTCTCACTTTAGTTCAAGGACTAAATTAATTCGCATTGAAATGAATTCAAAAAAAAATATGTTTCAGAAATAAACAAATTTCTTTTGGTAGATATTTATTTAATTAATTTACATGCAACAACCTTGAGACAAGTGTTTTAACAATTAATTTTATTAACGAAATTAATGCAAATATTTGCAAATAATCTCAATGTCTTAATGATGACGGAGTTAAATCATTAAAAAATTCAATTATATACTGATTTAATATATTGATTCATGAAAATAATTAAGTGGATTGTCTTCTCATTGTCCAAATTTCTATGAAAACTTTTCCTGATATTAACATTTCTACAGAAAACTTTTCCCACTGTAAACTTTTCTATAGAAAACTCTTCCCACTGTTAATTTTTCTATAGAAAGCTCTTCCAACTGTCAGCTTTTCTATAGAAAACTTGGACCACTGTCAACTTTTCTATAGAAAACTTGGCCCACTGTCAAATTTTCTATAGAAAACTTGGATCATTGTCAACTTTTCTATAGAAAACTTGTCCCACTGTCAAGTTTTATATAGAAAACTTGGCCCACTGTCAATTTTTTATAGAAAACTTTGCCCACTTTCAACTTTTCTATAAAAAACTTGGCCCACTGTCAACTTTTCTATAGAAAACTTAACCCACTGTCAAGTTTCCTATAGAAAACTTAGCCCACTGTCAACTTTTCAATAGAAAACATGGCCCACTGACCACTTTTCTATTGAAAACTTGGACTGTCAACTTTTCTATAGAAAACTCTTCCCACTGTCTACTTTTCTATAGAAAACTCTTCCCAGTGTCACCTTTTCTATAAAAAACTCTTCCCAACTCTTGTCAACTTTTCTACACATTGAGACAAGTTTTCTATAAAAAAAAAGTTGACAGTGGAAGAAGTTTTCTGTAGAAAAGTTGACAGTGGAAGAACTTTTATATGGAAAAGTTGACAGTGGAAGAAGTTTTCTATAGAAAACTTGACAGTGGAAGAAGTTTTCTATAAAAAACTTGACAGTGGAAGAAGTTTTCTATAGAAAAGTTGACAGTGGGACAAGTTTTCTATAGAAAAGTTGACAGTGGGACAGGTTTTCTATAGAAAAGTTGACTGTGGGACAGGTTTTCTATAGAAAAGTTGACAGTGGGACAGGTTTTCTATAGAAAAGTTGACAGTGGGACAGGTTTTCTATAAAAAAGCTGACAGTGGAATATGTTTTCTTTAGAAAAGTTGACAGTGGGACAAGTTTTCTATTGAAAAGTTGACAGTGGGACAA
Source organism: Stomorhina lunata (assembly GCA_933228675.1). NCBI lineage: Eukaryota > Metazoa > Arthropoda > Insecta > Diptera > Rhiniidae > Stomorhina > Stomorhina lunata. The sequence continues at coordinate 36,822,911 of OW121740.1, read as the reverse complement.
GTTTTCTATAGAAAAGTTGACAGTGGGACATGTTTTCTATAGGAAAGTTGACATAGGGACATGTTCTCTATAGAAAAGTTGACAGTGGTACAAATTTTCTGTAGAGAAGTTGACAGTGGGAAGAGTTTTCTATAGAAAAGTTGACAGTGGTACAAATTTTCTGTAGAGAAGTTGACAGTGGGGCAAGTTTTCTATAGAAAAGTTGACAGTGGGGCAAGTTTTCTATAGAAAAGTTGACAGTGGGGCAAGTTTTCTATAAAAAAGTTGACAGTGGGGCAAGTTTTCTATAGAAAAGTTGACAGTGGGGCAAGTTTTCTATAGAAAAGTTGACAGTGGGGCAAGTTTTCTATAGAAAAGTTGACAGTGGGGCAAGTTTTCTATAGAAAAGTTGACAGTGGGGCAAGTTTTCTATAGAAAAGTTGACAGTGGGGCAAGTTTTCTTTAGAAAAGTTGACAGTGGGGCAAGTTTTCTATAGAAAAGTTGACAGTGGGACACGTTTTATATAGAAAAGTTCACAGTGGGACAAGTTTTATATAGAAAAGTTGACAATGGCACAAGTTTTCAATAGAAAAGTTGACAGTGGGACAAGTTTTCAATAGAAAAGTTGACGGTGGGACAAGTTTTCTATAGAAAAGTTGACAGTGGGGCAAGTTTTCTATAGAAAAGTTGACAGTGGGACAAGTTTTCTATAGAAAAGTTGACAGTGGGACAAGTTTTCTATAGAAAAGTTGACAGTGGGACAAATTTTCTATAGAAATGCTGACAGTGGGACAAGTTTTCTGTAGAAAAGTTGACAGTGGGACAAGTTTTCTATAGAAAAGTTGACAGTGGGCCAAGTTTTCTGTAGAAAAGTTGACAATGGGACAAGTTTTCTATAGTAAAGTTGACAGTGGGACAAATTTTCTACACAGAAGTTGATAGTGGGACAAGTTTTCTATAGAAAAGTTGCATTCTAAGATCTAAATATTTTTGTGATATATCAAATCTTGATTTATTTCCTAATAAAGTTTTGAATGTCTCCACCTAACAACAGTCTGTATGTATGTATTTCAAAACGTGTGTCTGACTGTTTAAATTCTGGTATTCAAATAAAACCTAGAATTTGTGTTTATAAAATCGTCATCTTGTATTTGAAAACAAATTTCTAAGTAATTGTCACATTTCTCTCCAAAGTCAATAGAATATTCTTTGGCAAATAATATGACTCTTTTTGCGCTACAATTATTATTATTATTTAAATCATTTTGCTACCGAAATTTGAAAGATCAACAAACCTTATACTAATTTTATTTGTATTTTTAATTCGAACTCAATTATTAATTGACATTATTTATTTGTTTAACAAAAAATTGTCATCCTCAAATTGTAGCACATTTTCTCTCCGGCCGAGAGTTTGAAACGAAATAAGATTTTTGTCAATTTTCGTGGAATTTAATTTAAGTTAAGAAATTTGTTTAAGAAAATTGTTAATAATATTAATTTTCGCAAAAAAATGTAAAGGTGAAGTTTTAGCAGGTGTATTCAGAATGAATTTAGTTCAAGATTTGCGCTAGTTCCAAGCGGTAGTTGGTTGAGATCCTACGGAAACGAGAACGTGTGATGAGATTTTTGACAAACCTTAAAAATAAAATAGAGTTGAGTAATAAATGGATTAAATTAAAAAAAAAAATATTGAAAAATATTAAAAAAAATATATTATTATTGCTTACTTTTAAGTAACAAAGTGTTTTTTTAATATTGTCATAAAACAATTAATTTTTTAATCAATTTGAAGAAACTTTGAATTGGTTTAATTAAAAATATTTAACTTTTATTACAATTTTAAATTCACAAGGATAATTTCGGATATTATATCAGTTTAAGGTAAGTCTATTGAACAAAATTTTTGAGTTATACATTTTTCAAAACTAAAATACTTTTTCGTAAATTCAAACAATTCTAGAACTGATTTGTTTAACTAATAAATTAATTATTTACTTATACTAAAAAAGGAACTACAAAATAATTTTCTTATAGAAACAAGTGTTTCAATAATCGAAGTCAAATATTTACATTTCAAGTCTGTCTGATAGCTATTTGTCTTGTGATATATAATGTCATTTGAGCAAACTTTTTGATCCGAAATAAATTAATCATTTTCCAAATACATCTAAAATTAACCGAAAACTTTTATTTCGATTCAACTCTATCATTAAAACATCAAAGATTATTAAAAAAAGTTAAAAAAATGGAGCACCGAGATTTTTTTGTACACATAATTCTCATTTAGTCCTTGTCTGTTAAGACAGAAGCTCAGATTATCGACGTTTAGTCGATAATCTAAGCTTTTACCTTTGATTTACAAATATAATACGTTATGATTGTGATTGTCGATCTGTCTAAAAGTAGAGATACTCCTCCTGCAAAAGATGGCCTAACCAACCATCGAGTTTTCTATAGAAAAATTGACAGTAGAAAAAGTTGTCTATAGAAAACTTGACAGTGAAACAAGTTTTATAAAAAAAAGTTGACTGTGAATCAAGTTTTTTAAAGAAAAGTTGACAGTGAAACAAGTTTCCGGTAAAGAAGTTGACAGTGAAACACGTTTTCTATAAAAAAGTGATAGTGGAAGAAGTTGATAGTGGAGCAAGTTTTCTATAGCAAAGTTTATAGTGGAACAAGTTTTCTATAGAAAAGTTAATAGTGGAACAAGTTTTCTATAGAAAAGTAGACAGTAAAACAGGTTTTCTATAGAAAAGTTGATAGTGGAACAAGTTTTCTATAGAAAAGTTGATAGTGAAACAAGTTTTCCATAGAAAAATTGATAGTGAAACAAGTTTTTTATGGAAATGTTGATAGTGGAAAAAGTTTTATATAGGAAAGTTGATAGTGGAACAAGTCTTCTATAGAAAAGTTGACAGTGAAACAAGTTTTCTATTGAAAAGTAGATAGTGGAACATGTTTTCTTTAGAAAAGTTGATAATGGAACAAGTTTTCTATAGAAAAGTTGATAGTGGAACAAGATTTCTATAGAAACGTTGATAGTGGAACAAGTTTTCTATAGAAAAGTTGATAGCGGAACAAGTTTTCTATAGAAAAGTAGATAGTGGAACATGTTTTCTTTAGAAAAGTTGATAATGGAAAAAGTTTTGTATAAAAAAGTTGATAGCGCAACAAGTTTCTATAGAAAAGGTGATAGTGGAACAAGTTTTCTATAGAAAAGTTGATAGTGAAACAAGTTTTCTATAGAAAAGTTGATAGTGGAACAAATTTTATATAGAAAAGTTGATAGTTGAACAAGTTTTCTATTGAAAATTTTATAGTGGAACAAGTTTTCTATAGAAATGTTGATAGTGGAACAAGTTTTCTAAAGACAAGTTGATAGTGAAAGGAGTTTTCTATAGAAAAGTTTATAGTGGAACAAGTTTTCTATAGAAAAGTTGATAGTGGAACAAAATTTCTATAGAAAATTTGATAGTGGAACAAGTTTTCTATAGAACAAGTTTAGAAAAGTTGATAGTGGAACAAGTTTTCTATAGAAAAGTTGATAGTGGAACAAGTTTTCTAAAGAAAAGTTGATAGTGGAACAAGTTTTCTATAGAAAAGTTGATAGTGGAATAAGTTTTCTATAGAAAAGTTGATAGCGGAACAAGTTTTCTATAGAAATGTTGATAGAGGAACAAGTTTTCTATAGAAAAGTTGATAGTGGAACAAATTTTCTATAGAAAAGTTGATAGTGGAACAAGTTTTCTATAGAAAAGTTGATAGCGGAACAAGTTTTCTATAGAAAAGTTGATAGTGGAACAAGTTTTCTATAAAAAAGTTGACAGTGAAACAGGTTTTCTATAGAAAAGTTGATAGCGAAACAAGTTTTATGTAGAAAAGTTGATAGTGGAACAAGTTTTCTATAGAAAAGTTGATAGTGGAACAAGTTTTCTATAGAACAAGATTAGAAAAGTTGATAGTGGAACAAGTTTTTTATAGAAAAGTTGATAGTGGAACAAGTTTTCTATAGAATAGTTGATAGTGTAACAAGTTTTCTATAGAAAAGTTGATAGTGGAACAAGTTTTCTATAGAAAAGTTGATAGTGGAACAAGTTTTCTATAGAAAAGTTGATAGTGGAACAAGTTTTCTATAGAAAAGTTGATAGTGGAACAAGTTTTTTATAAAAAAGTTGACAGTGAAACAGGTTTTCTATAGAAAAGTTGACAGTGAAACAACTGTTCTATAGAAATGTTGATAGTGAAATAAGTTTTCTGTAGAAAAGTTGACGTGGGACAAATTTTCTATAGAAAAGTTGATAGTGAAACAAGTTTTCTATAGAAAAGTTGATAGTGAAACAAGTTTTCTATAGAAAAGTTGATAGTGAAACAAGTTTTCTATAGAAAAGTTGATAGTGGAACAAGTTTTCTATAAAAAAGTTGACAGTGAAACAGGTTTTCTATAGAAAAGTTGATAGCGAAACAAGTTTTATGTAGAAAAGTTGACGTGGGACAAGTTTTCTATAGAAATGTTGATAGTGAAACAAGTTTTTTATAGAAAAGTTGATAGTGAAACAAGTTTTCTATAGAAAAGTTGATAGTGAAACAAGTTTTCTATAGAAAAGTTAATAGTGAAACAAGTTTTCTTTAGAAAAGTTGATAGTGAAACAAGTTTTCTATAGAAAAGTTGATAGCGGAACAAGTTTTCTTTAAGAAAGTTGATAGTGGAACAAGTTTTCTATAGAAAAGTTGATAGTGAAACAAGTTTTCTATAGAAAAGTTGATAGTGAACCAAGTTTTCTATAGGAAAGTTGGTAGTGGAACGAGTTTTTTATAGAAAAGTTGACAATGGAATAAGTTTTCTATAGAAAAGTTGATAGTGAAGCAAGTTTTCTATAGAAAAGTTGTCAGTGAAACAAGTTTTCTATAGAAAAGTTCATAGTGGAACAAGTTTTTTATAGAAAAGTTGACAGTGAAACAAGTTTTCTATAGAAAAGTTGATAGTGATACAAGTTTTCCATAGAAAAGTTGATAATAGAACAAGAAATGTTTTATATAGAAAAATTTATGGTGGATCAAGTTTTTTATAGAAAAGTTGATAATAGAACAAATTTTCTATAGAAAAGTAGATAGAGGAACAAGTTTTCTATAGAAAAGTTGGTAGTGAAAGTTTTTAATAGAAAAGAGTTGTATATATTTTAAGTTTTCTTTATAAAACTTAAGAATTTGCCTTAATTTTTTTTCACTTCTTTTATTATATTAATTTTATTTTCTTCAGTGTAAGAACATTTGTAGCCTAAAGAAAAATCTGTTGCCTTAAATTTTTTTTTGAAAATACAATTTGCATTTAAAAAAATGTTTATAAAATATGTATTAAATTTATTTCACAATCTTTCACACTGCTGTTGCACAATGGGGCTATTTCGGTTTTATTTTATTGAAAATTTGTATAAGATATATGTCGGAAATTATAAACAAATTTAAAGAATGGACGAGATTTAGATACTTTTTTTGTTGTGAAATTTTCTTCATTAGACCCCACTGTGCCAACTAACATTTACAAATTGGTTTTGTTTTATTTTTGGGAATTTTACAGGCATATAAAAAAAGTTTTGTTTTTAAACATTTATTATATTGGCTAGTTTCTGTCTGGCTGTCTACCAAGATAAAATTATAAAAAAAGAAAATAATGAAATTAATTAAATATTTATTATAAAAATAGAGGTTGTTTTTAAATAATTTGTGTTTTTAAACAAATAAGCGTGTATGAGCTGTTATTTAAGGAAAACAATTTTTTTTGTAGGATCTAAGCAGGTGTTTGAAAATTTAAAAATCAATTAATTCTTTTGAAAACTTTAAGACTTTAATTTTAAAGAAAATCTATTTTTATATACATTTTTTTTTAATTTTGTATCTAAATTTTATTACGAATATTTTTCAAAACATTCATATTTCAAACAAAATGCATTCTACTTAATCTTGTCAAATACCAAATTATAATTAATTTTATATTAAAAATTTATGGGATTTTCTATATTTTGATTTGTGATCGGTGCAAAGAACTAATAAATATGAAATTTTGTTTTTTTGTTTAAAAATTTTGTGTGAGTAATAGACCAAAATCTTCCTGCCTTCAATTTTATTCCCCTATTTTTCATTCAATATTTTTTTTTTGTCATGTCATAGATGTTATTTTTATACTGAAACAAAATAAATTTTTATTAATCTTATAAAAATTTGCAGAAAGAAACGTATTTTTAGATTTAGGTGAGAAGTGTTCCGAATAAAATTTGTGTTTGTATTAAGTTAAATAAAACTTAAATTTTTAATATATAATTTCTAAAAATGACGATAATTTTTTAAAATATTGTACAAATGCAAATGACATTTATTTTACACTGTTTTGAAAATTATGTTAAATTCAACATAAGATTATGGCTGCAGTTACAAAAAAGCTCTGCTAATTCAAAACTTTTAACAGAGAAACGTATAATCATTTCATTTTATTACAAAAATTTTGAAACTCAAAATTAGTTCATTTCACTCTTGTTTCACATTTAATTAAATAATTAATTGGTTTTTCCTACTTTGTGATTAGCACATGTTTTTATTCGAATTTAAATTGATTAGATTATAACAAATAAAATATTGACATTTGGTTAAATAATTTATCACTTTGATAAAAATATAATGTTTATCACATTTTTTTATGAATAAATTATAAATATTTTTTAAGGTATAGAAATGTAAATTAGGTGTAAATATCGGGATATGTCAACAAAGAAAACACATACACATGTTCTTCTAATTTTAACAATGTTAACAGTAAAAGCCTCTAATCTTACATTTTGAAATTGATATTCATATCAACAAGTGATCAGTGAAAGCGAATCGGTCACAACAATCGGACAAGACTCGGAATAACTCGACTATTCGTCTAGGAACTTTTGAAATTTTCCTATAAAAATAGAAAATTTAAAAAAAATTCCTATAAAAATAGAACATTTTAAAAAATTTCCTTTAAAAATAGGAAGTTTTAAAAAAATTTTCTATAAAAATAGGAAATTTCAAAAAATTTCCTATAAAAAAAGGGAATTTTAAAAAATTTCCTATAAAAATAGAAAATTTTAAAAAATTTCCTATAAAAATAGGAAATTTTAAAAAATTTCCTATAAAAATAGGAAATTTTAAAAAATTTCCTATAAAAATAGGAAATTTTAAAAAATTTCCTATAAAAATAGGAAATTTTAAAAAATTTCCTGTAAAAATAGGAAATTTTAAAAAATTTCCTATAAAAATAGGAAATTTTAAAAAATTTCCTATAAAAATAGGAAATTTTAAAAAATTTCCAATAAAAAAAAGGAAATTTAAAAATTTCCAATAAAAAAAAGGAAATTTTAAAAAATTTCCAATAAAAAAAAGGAAATTTTAAAAAATTTCCAATAAAAAAAGGAAATTTTAAAAAAATTCCAATAAAAAAAGGAAATTTTAAAAAATTTCCAATAAAAAAAGGAAATTTTAAAAAATTTCCAATAAAAAAAAGGAAATTTAAAAAAATTTCCAATAAACAAAAGGAAATTTAAAAAAATTTCCAATAAAAAAAAGGAAATTTTAAAAAATTTCCAATAAAAAAAAGGAAATTTGAAAAAATTTCCAATAAAAAAAAAGGAAATTTTGAAAATTTCCCATAAAAATAGTAAATTTTGAAAATTTCCTATAAAAATAGTAAATTTTGAAAATTTCCTATAAAAATAGTAAATTTTGAAAATTTCCTATAAAATTAGTAAATTTTGAAAATTTTCTATAAAAATAGGAAATTTTGAAAATTTCCTATAAAAATAGGATATTTTGGAAATTTCCTATAAAAATAGGAAATTTTGAAAATTTCCTATAAAAATAGGAAATTTTGAAAATTTCCTATAAAAATAGGAAATTTTGAAAATTTCCTATAAAAATAGGAAATTTTGAAAATTTCCTATAAAAATAGGAAATTTTGAAAATTTCCTATAAAAATAGGAAATTTTGAAAATTTCCTATAAAAATAGGAAATTTTGAAAATTTCCTATAAAAATAGGAAATTTTGAAAATTTCCTATAAAAATAGGAAATTTTGAAAATTTCCTATAAAAATAGGAAATTTTGAAAATTTCCTATAAAAATAGGAAATTTTGAAAATTTCCTATAAAAATAGGAAATTTTGAAAATTTCCTATAAAAATAGGAAATTTTGAAAATTTCCTATAAAAATAGGAAATTTTGAAAATTTCCTATAAAAATAGGAAATTTTGAAAATTTCCTATAAAAATAGGAAATTTTGAAAATTTCCTATAAAAATAGGAAATTTTGAAAATTTCCTATAAAAATAGGAAATTTTTAAAATTTCCTATAAAAATAGGAAATTTTGAAAATTTCCTATAAAAATAGGAAATTTTGAAAATTTCCTATAAAAATAGGAAATTTTGAAAATTTCCTATAAAAATAGGAAATTTTGAAAATTTCCTATAAAAATAGGAAATTTTCCTTTAAAAGTAGGAAATTTTGAAAATTTCCTATAAAAATAGAAAATTTTGAAAATTTCCTATAAAAATAGGAAATTTTCAAAAATATCCTATAAAAATAGGAAATTTTCAAAAATATCCTATAAAAATAGGAAATTTTCAAAAATTTCCTATAAAAATAGGAAATTTTCAAAAATTTCTTATAAAAATAGTAAATTTTGAAAATTTCCTATAAAAATAGGAAATTTTGAAAATTTCCTATAAAAATAGGAAATTTTGAAATTTTCCTATAAAAATAGGAAATTTGAAAATTTCCTATAAAAAATAGGAAATTTTGAAAATTTCCTTTAAAAATAGAAATTTTTACAAAATTTGCTATAAAAATAGGAAGTCTAAAAAAATTTCCTATAAAAATAGGAAATTTTGAAAATTTCCTATAAAAATAGGAAATTTTGCAATTAAATTTATAGTGTAGGGAAATTTGCAGTTTTTAATCAAATCCTATTTTTTTATGTTATATTTTTCAAGAGTATTATTCTTTTATTGGTGAAGATTTTTGAAAGTTGATAAATGGTTAGTTCTTACGTTTCATTCTGGTTAATAATCTTTAAAAAGACCCAAAATTATTCCAGTGATTAAAAATGTTGTTTAAATTCACAAACAAATTTCAAATTAATTACAACTTTAAAAAGTATCAATCAAAAGGTTTAAAAAAAAGTTTGTTCACTTAATCTTCCCTTTTTATAATATTTAAATTTTTTTAATTCTATCTTGTTATTTTGATTGCTTATATTATTAGAAACTAAGTTTTTTTCAGTCCAGACAATTAACCCATTAATAACGGTCAGAGAAATATAACTGTGTTAATCGTCATAGAAACAGTTGAGACATTACTTACATTTTTTTGTAACTTAACAACTTTAAAGTGTTATGTAAGCCTATGTTTTGGGCTTAAAAGAATTATATTTTTGGTATAAATCATGAGTATTTATTTGTAGGTGGTCAAATTTGAACACATAATATCCAGTATCAAACAGTAGGTGATTTTTACAAAAGAAAATACATAATTTCCTAAAGGTATTCTTACTTTTAAAACAATTTAATATTAATTCAGAATTTTTCGAAAATTTATATAATCTGCATATTTATTATTAAATTTTAATACAAATATAATTCTTTATATTTATTAATGACATAAACTTCATCTTCATAACATGTTTCCAAATCTTTATGCATTAAACACATAGACAACAGCAGGCTACGGGCTACAACCTGTCAAAATTAGAATACATGCATTCAAATAGAAATAAATTTTTTAGAGTCTACACGGCTACACAACTACCGACCACCGTTGTAGCTGTAGCCAAAATTAAACTATTTTCTATTTTTGTTGGCGACAATAAAAGATTTAGTGCTGTCAACACCATATAATATTGAAATAAATGAGCGATTTAAACCACTTGACTTTATTTACCATAAATACAATGGGGAGAATATATGTAAACAATTTATATACTTATCAAATATTTATATATTTAATGTATATAATAATATCTAATAAAATATTATGTAAAAATTTATATTTATATAACTCTAACTCAATAGAAGTAAAATTTTAAAAAGTTATCTAACTCACACGCTAAGTGTGCTAGAGCTACGTAGTTCATGTTATATAAAAGCTCAGTATGTCCTTTATAAAATTCATTATATAAAAGAGCATACTTATATCTACATTGTTTGTTTTTGATAAAAACAAGTCGGTTGCAGAAATAAGTTTATAGTATATTAGCTCCTTATCCATTATAAAGAATATTATATAGAATATATAAGAGTATCAAAGATATTTTCAGTAGCTTTTGTTTGATACCAAAAAAGTTAATATCGGATATAAACTTCTAAAGTTATACCGTATTATTCTTGAAATTTAAAAAGCCCATAACTCTTAAACTATTAGAGATCACACCAAAATCTTTCTATAATTTTTTTTAATATAGACATACCATCAGGTACAGGAAAACCGTTGATTTCGGAGGTTAATTAATAAAATGAATTTATGTCGTTTTTATCGAAATTTAAATTGTTATTTTGCCCATCTTATAAACGCGATATTGGCACCACTCATAAACAGATGTTTCGAAATGTAGCTGCCATCTTAAATGTAGCTGCCGTCCCCAAAATAATTAAGTAGCTGACTACGAGGCGACGATTGCAGCCAACGACTTTTGTAGTCGGTGTTCGTGTAGCCTGCTGTTGTCTATGTGTTTAAAGCATTATTGCAACAGTTTACGACATGTGCAATTTATGAGATTTTTCTTTATTAAGTATTAACAATTTTCAAATAATAAAGACATATTAAATAAAGAGATATTACTTCTTTATTTTACCTCATACTCCCTTTAACATTTCATAATCACCCTGTACAATTTTTGTATTGTAAAATACCATTTGGTAATATCATTCATTGTACAAGACCGTTAACAGCTGATGTTAATGGGTTAATTAAAATCAAACACAAAATATCATGTGGTTAATGGACCATTTTAACAATTTTTTCCAGCAATATCTTTTGTCTGATAAAATTATTGAAATTGTTATTGGCACCTAACAAATCAGCAAAAATGTATTTGAGTTTTAATGAATACTTTTGGATTTTAAAAAAAATTTTGAGAATTAAGAAAAACATAGTACCTACGTGTAACAGTAATATATTTTAGTCTAAGCTTATGCTATATTTTAGTCTATGTTTATTTATTTTTAAAGAAGTAACACTCAGGCAAATACTGCCTATAGAGTTGTATATACGAATTGGTTTATCTTCTTTAAAAAGGGATAGTAGTGTGGTGAAAGATTGTGAAAAGGAGATGTTAAGCTTTTAACACTGTAATTTCTCGTCATGTGTTTTTTTATTAGAACAGTGAAGTATTGTGTAAGATTTGTGCTCTATAACCAATTTTATTTCTTTTACATCGATAGCATGTTACTGCTGTATGTTTACCGCCAATTTTTATAATAAGGGAGTAATTGTGATTATAAAGCAATGTTGGGCAAAGTCTCTCTGATTTTGTATTTTGCTAACCCTAACCCTAGGGTTAGCAAAATACAAAATAAGAGAGAGTCAGAGAGACTTTGCCCAACATTGTTCTAAAGTTTGGTCCCACACCAATATTTTTCTGCGTAATATACATCAGCATAAACTAATTATACCGTTTCCACCTGTCTTATCGGTAGGGTATGAACAAAAACATACAATTTAGAAAGTTTATCTGAGTCTTTATTGGCCGACTTCTGATATATTTAAAACGAAGGTGGTTTGACGTGAAAGCAGGAATAAACTTTTTGCTAGCTTTTGTGGTAAATCTTTAGACTTCATAGAAAGTTTGAATAGGTAAATGCCACAACTTTTGTTGTGGTATTTGTAATTAAGCGGAATCTAAAAATTTTACATGACTAAAATAAGATCATCTATCTGTGGTAATATGGAAGAATAGCTAAAGTCGAAAATTGAAGTTATGAGATATCATCAATTGTGTGTATTTTTTCTTCTGTTTGATTTCTGTGAATAATTTATGAACTAATATATTGGTTACATGTTCATTAGAGAAGAAGGATGAATTAAAAAAAATATTGTTTACTTCAGAAGATTTTACGTATTTTCTACTTAAGCTCTTTTTCGATACTGAAATTTGCGTTGAACTGGACATAAAGTAACTTTAAGCGGTTTTAGTAGAAATAATATATATTGTGTAGTTTTAACTTAAAACTACACAATAAATACTTTCTACTGAAAACTTTTAAGTAAACATAAGCTGTTTGAATATGATTTTATTTTTTCAAGGTCAATATTAAACAGCTTAAGTGAAGTTAAGCGATACCGTTATTTGATGAAAGAAAAATCTGAATATGCACACAAAAGTATGTGTACATAAGTTGTTTTGATCAATGCATTATTGCTTCAAAAAACTTGAGCTAAAAAGTAAACGTACATAACATTGATAGAAAACCGAGTTTTCAAAACGGACTAAACACATGTACCAAATGCCTTAACTCAATTTTCCCTTGGGTCGACTTAAGTTACTCTTTTATAGTGCCACAGATATTATAATCTATAAACTTTAAAAAACTGTATTTTCTGCCACTATAAAATTATACTTACACTAAAGTTTTATAGTCTTATACCAAGAATATAATCTTATACTATATATTCAGACTTTATGTGACATTCAAAATAATCTTACACAACCGACTGTAGTCTTATACACGAACTGTGGTCAGAATTTCATACTCTGACTATTGAAATAGGCTATATACACAGAGTTATAGTCAGACTTAAGTCTTATATTCAGACTTTACTTATTTAAATGTACAACCTGTTAAGGTCAAAGGCCGAGCATATTTTATAATTCCATCCGCTTTGTAGGCCAAGCTTTGAAAGATTTTCCACTACACCAAAACCTGTTTTTGTGCTGGGTTTTTTTGTGCGATCTAGATTTGCGCAATTTGTTTATGAGGCTTTAAACAATATTTTTTATGCTCCTCAAATGATATAAGTGTTAGAGTATATTTGGTGGACAAAATCGGAAAGTCCATTTAGTAAACATTCAGTAATCAAATTTATAAATAAAAGTTTAATCGGCGGAGATCATCACCGTGACAAGTTAAAGTCTTAAGACCATTTTTCATCTTGACGAATTTTCGAAAACAGTACAAAAACAATCTAGTATTGTTAGGCTTAGGCGGTTTTATCTACCCATCAGCTTAGCCTCAGCTTATCATCGATATATAAATATAATGTTTACAGTTTTATAATGGGTGTTTTTTTAGAGGTATAGAACTTCGAATTGAAATAAAACACAAGAAAATCGTTTTTATGTCCATCAATTTGGCTTTATTGGAAGGATAATTTTATGCCATTAATGTTTAAATATGATTTCGGGAATGTGGTCGCCGCGGCTGGCTCGAATAAAGCCAATTCTACAGGTCCAATTTGTAACTACTTTTTCGAGCATATGGGGCCATATGTTGGCAATAACGCCACGAATGTTGGCTTCCAAGTCCCCTAACGTTTCTGGTTTGTTGGCGTAGACGAGCGACTTCACATATCCCCAAAGAAAATAATCCAGTGGTGTCAAATCGCACGATCTTGGTGGCCAATTGACAGGTCCATTCCGCGAAATTATGCGCTCATCGAATGTTTCCTTCAATAAATCAATTGTGACGTGCGCTGTGTGGCATGCAGCGCCGTCTTGTTGGAACCACAACTCATCCACATTCATGCCATCCAATTGGGGAACAAAATAGTCGGTTATCATGGCTCTATACCGGTCTCCATTTATGGTAACTGACTCTCCAGCATTATTTCGGAAGAAGTATGGCCCAATGACTCCACCAGCCCATAGAGCACACCAAGCAGTCAGTTTTTGTGGATGTAATGGCGTCTCAAGGGTCTCATGTGGATTCTCTTCACTCCAAATGCGGCAATTTTGCTTGTTGACGTAGCCATTCAACCAAAAATGAGCCTCATCACTGAACAAAATTTTGCGATGAAAATCAGCATCGAGATCAATCTCATTTTCGGCCCATACACCAAAATCACGACGCATTGCATGGTCTCGCGGCTTTAATTCTTGCACAAGCTGGATCTTGTAAGGTCGCAAGCCAAGATCTTTGCGCAAAATCTTCCATAAAGTTGATGGACAAAGCTCCAATTGCTGTGCACGGTGGCGAATCGATTCATTCGGGTCCTCTTCAATACTTTGCTCTACAGCGGCAATTGTTTCTTCGGTGCGCACTGTTCGACGTCGCTGCGGATGAGTATTATCACATAGAGTAAACGTAGTGCGAAAACGATCCATGGTTAACCGAATTAATTGCTCTAATGGACGATTATGTCGACCATAAAATGAACGGAGCTTGCGGTAAACTTCGCGAACTGAACCATTATTTTCGAAATAAATTTGCACGATTTGCAAGCGTTGTTCTTTTGTCAACCTGTTCATGATGAAATGGCAAACCAAACTAAATATTAATCACTTGACAGCTGACAAAATGGCCGCCAGTTAAAAAAGTGATGCCAACTTAAAGTTCTATACCTCAATAAAAAACACCCGATATTTGGTCTGAAATCTAAAATAGACATATTTTACAAAAAAAAAAACTTATATATATGCAAATATATGTAATTGATTTTTAGTCGAATAGAAAGTTAAGACTTTGGCCTTTAACACGATATACATTTTGTTCTAAAGGTATTTATTTAAAACAATTTGAGATCTTGTATGTCTTTCTATCGAAGCCAAATATGCAAAAGTTGACTTTCTTGCCACCATTTCAAAGTCTTATTACCATTATATGGTACCATCAATGAATGTGATTGAGAGTGATGGTGACGTTGGACAACCAAAACTCCGCAAAGTACAAGTTCTTGATGACGATGAATGTTAGTATAGTAATTCTTTATGAAAAACTAAGAGTTAAATCAAAGACTCTATAATATGATTTAATATAACATTGATTTGCCGTAAGGTCTTTTCGATAAGTCCCATAAAAAAAGTATACCGCTTTTACTCTTATTTGGAAACAACTAATGGAGACGACTGTCCAACGAGAAAAAGCTAAGCTTGGTTCGTTTATATTCTTAATTTAAGTTACTAGCCCGTCGACCTAACACATATTTTTTATCGTTCTTATGGGAGAATTCGCGGCACATGTTAGCCACTACATTATTGGGTGTTAACGTAGTTCCGCAGGTGATACCATGGGGGGATAGTGTCCACAGATGAGATGAAGGATATATATCGAGTTTTCTCAGAGATCGCTCTATAAGAGTTTTTATAGATGGGATATCATCCAAAGAATTCACGATAAATTCAGAGGCACCGCAAGGCTTCGTTCTTTCTCCTATTCTTTTTCTTATATTAATAGAAGACCTATTCTTTCCTACCTGTTCCTTTGTGGATGATACCAACATTTGTCATTTGTCAGGCCAAGCCTCTAAGACCAAGAGGAAAATAGGCAGATCCTTCATACTTTAAATTCGTACTTAATTTCAATTTCTGATCCCAGAAAGACCCAATACTGTACATTAGAGTGGTTCGAAAAAGAAAGTTGTTTCAGCCACCCCCTAGGATTAAAGATAATGTAAAAACAATTCTAAATTATTACTTTTTTTTGGTAGGCCCACAAATAACGCCCTTTTAGTATTTTATTACTGTGTCGCCACCTTTTGTACGATCATAGCACTTTGTACAGTTGGTCGATTTGTATTGGAGCCAAAAAAAACGCTACAGGCATATACCAAATTCAAAATCTGCACCTGATTCTAAGAAAGCTTCCTTAAGAAATCAGGTGTCTAAAATGAAAACCTAGCTAGCGCTACGAAGCCTGAAAATAAATATTCACTTCCTACACATTTAATAGAATTTCGGAAAAAAATAGTTTTGGATATAATTCGATATCTTGAAAACTAATAAAGGTATCTTAATGGTGGATTAAGCTGGTGACTTTCCACAAAATATAAGCTACAGTAAGGCTTAGAAGAATGCCACTGGGCTAAATGTGAAACTATAGCTTAACATCTCGAAAAATTTTCGTCCTATTATGTTCTGAACGTATATTTGATTATACATTTGGAAAGACCATTTGATTATTCATTAAAAGTTATGAGGTAAACCGCCGATTTTTTTTTGAAAATTTATTTTTTTCAAGTGGGTCTGACCGGGGATCGAACTTGGGACCTCTGGCATGCTAGGCGAATGACTAACCTGCTATACCACGGCGGTTCACATTGAGGATGTTTTGGTCATGAAAATAAAGTGTGATGTCCGTTGGAATTAACATATTTTTCAAGTATCTTGGTTTTTTAAAACGGTGCAAGACATACTTCATTCCATCTGATCTTCTTACTATTTATATCACTTATAACCGACCAAAAATAGAATACAAGACCAATCAGAACTGTTGCTTAGTATCCAACATCACCTACATCCCACTTTAGTCTTATAGTACCTGGTAGACCGAGCCTTGCTCGGAGCTTTATGATAAGCATTATGAGGAAAATTTTAAAGTTTTTATATATTTTATATTATAAAGTGCTAAAATAAATTTAGAGGAAAGACATTGTAGAAATATTCAGTTAATTTTGAATTATTTGATTTATTTTGTCCGACCAACACATAGTTTGCATAGTTTACAGTTTAACTTATTTTGAATAATTTTGGAAATTATTCATATCAACAGAAACCTCTGTCGACTCATGCGCAACAACTTTGCTAAAGATTATAGTCTGATCAAATGCACAGTTTACGATTTAATTCATTTTGAGTAGTTTTCTGTGGCGCCACCTGTCGGACTTTGCTTATTCCAATTCATAAAACTTCTTCGGCTTATCCGTAACAACTTTGCTGAAGATTATAGCATGATTAAATGTACAGCATACGATTAAATTGACTTTGAGTAAATTTCAGTAGCGCCACCTGTCGAAATTTCTTCATACCAACTAAGAAACCTTCGTCGGCTCATGTGCAACAACTTTGCTAAAGATTGTAGCATGATTAAATGTACAGATTACGATTAAATTGACTTTGAGTAAGTTTCTGTAGCGCCACCTGTCGGAAATTATTCATACTAACTAAAAAGCCTTCGTCGGCTCATGCGCTACAACTTTGCTAAAGATCATAGCATGATCAAATGTACAGTTTACGATTTAATTAATTTTTAGTAATTGTCGGAAATTAGTCTTATCAACTTTAAAACCTTCGCCGGCTTATCCGCAACATCTTCGCTAAAGAGCATAACACAATCAAATTCACAGTTTACTATTCTATAAAGAACATACATACAGACAAACATTCATTTGTTTAAAATAATACTAATTTTTCCCCCTTTTTATTCCCTAATTTCTAAAAGTTCCATATGTATATTTGGTACTTTTTTGGTGCCAATTGAATTCGGTACATTTTTTTAAAACGCATTTAACATAATGTATAATGTTCCTATTCATATTACTTTGGAGATGTTAAGTTATCATTTTATCCCTTTTTTACCCATTTTGGCTCCAAAATCAAAAAAGTACCAAATACGTGTTTCATGTTTTTTTTACATCTATTGATTGCAGTACCAAGTTTCTTTCTATATTCTTTAGTTTAAAATATAAGAGTGGGTTAAAAAGGTGCCAAAAAAACTTTTTTCGCCCTTTTTTACCCCCTATCGGACATAGTTTCAAAAAAGTACCAAATACTTGTCCGCTTATTTTCACAGCTGTTTAAAACGTAATTTTAATTTTGTTTCTATACCTATTACTTTAGGAGACATAGCGTTTTCGATTTTTTCCCCTTTTTACCCGTTTTTACCCTCTTAGAGGTAAAAGTTCCAAAAGTCCCTTCTTCTTCGACCTATACATCAAAAAAGATACCCACTGTTATTGCTCGTTTAAGAATATAAGATTCATAAAATTATAATGTTATCATAGTCGTGTAGTAGGAATTTTGTATGGAAAGTTTGAATCATAAGCTTTTTTCGCTTATGAATTAGGAGGTAATACTCCTCTTTTGTTATTCTTGACTACCAGTGAAGGATAGTGTCATATATCCTAAATATTACACAGTAAGACAAATAAAACTAAATTTAAGATAGTGTACCATTTTTTTGGTTGTTGTACACCTATACTCTGTTTTTCGAGTTTTCAAAACACCATCACTTACTAATACACTTGCTTAGATAACAATTTAACGAGTATGATTGGAAATGACTTATTCTCGCAATAGTTTTGTAAGTATTTGTGAGAATGAAGTACTGGTTTTTGGCTTGTGCTTCAATTTTGTATTTTTAAAGTTTTCAGTTTTCATTATTAAACTATTTTTGCAAAACCTTTTATACTAGCAAAATCGCAACACTTTTCTAAGCTTAACGCTTATGTTAGTAAGCTTGCTACAAGTTATTTCTAAATTGTTTTGGTTTGTTGGGAAGTATAAATTTTACTAGTATGTAGTAGTATTAGTACCATTGTCTCTTAGTATGATTCCAGTCTGATTTATGGATTTTTTTTATCTTTAAATTTTAGACTCAAACAAATGTGTACAAATAAATCAATTAATCATTTAATTGAATCAATCAATCAATTTGTTTTTTGTTACGTTTACTGTAGAGTATCTCATATTTCGTTTTGACTGAAACGTTAAGTTTCTACATATGCTGGATATTATACAATATCATAGATTATTGCTTTCTAACTCTAATTGAGATTTTTATAATAAAATATAGTTGTTAGTAAAATTTCAAAGCGAACGGTATGAAAATAAGTATCTGATCGGTGAAATAGTCAGTTAATAAAGAAAGAATAAATTAAATCCAATTAAATTTGATATTAAAAGTTAAAATGTTAGAAATGAAATTTGTTTTGGCATGCCATGAAAGTGTTAAAGGGGATTAGAGCTACCTCAATAAATTTAATGAATTACAATATTATATTATATTGTATATTTATACTTATGTTATGAAATGATAGAAAATTCTTTCATAATTAATAAGTAATAATTAAGTTTGAAAAAAAAGTACCTTAACCCTCAGTGACTAACGAGTAGTTTAGGAGACAAAAATAAAGTCTGCTTTTTAAAGAAAATGCATGTCCCGACAATAAATACCATCTAACTGAAATTTTCGCATCGATTTCAAATTACGACATTCGATATCGATCGATATCTTAGATATTTTCAAAACATTTGTATAGCATACTTTAAGGATAATCAAAATTATTTAATAGATGCACCGTTTACTATGTTTTTTTGAAATTATTTGCCAAAAGATGAACAATAGTAAAAGAGTTTTAATTAAACAATATATTTTTTTTTTAACGAATCAAAATGGATACCAAATTTCAATAAACTTTTTGCATCGAAGTTACTTTGCAACATCCCTAAAGTATACTTCACAATATTCCCTTAAAAGTCTGAGTTTTCGATCGATATCGAATACGGTAATTTGGCCCCCGGAATTACAACTCCGGGGCCAAATTACCGCATTCGATATCGATCGAAAACTCAGACTTTTAAGCAAATATTGTGAAGTATACTTTAGGGATGTTCAAAGTTACTTCGATGCAAAAAGTTTATTGAAATTTGGTATCCATTTTTATTCGTTTTTAGAAACATATATGTAGTTCAATTAAAACTCTTTTACTATTGTTCATCTTTTAGCAAATAACTACAAAAAAATATAGTAAACTGTGCATCTTTTAAATAATTTTGATTATCCTTAAAGTATGCTATACAAATGTTATGAAAATATCTAAGATTTCGATCGATATCGAATGCTGTAATTCGGGCCCCGGTCTATGAAAAGGGAAAACAAAATTTCGAAAAATTAGCTAATTTTTCGAAATTTTGTTTTTGAGTCATAAGCCTTTTCATAGACCGGGTCACATATTATATTGTCTTTGCTAATAGTCTACCACGTCACTAGAATTGTGAGAACTACATATATCACGTCAGTCGCACAGGGTTAAAACGAGATAAATTAAAATTGAATATTCATTAAGGGGTATTTACCTATAGCTTCAATTCTTGGACTTTATATTAAAGGGAAAACGATTAAAATATTAAGAGGCTGAGGCAGAGAAAAATTAAACATTTTTTAATCAGATTTTAGAGTCAGTTTAATTTAGAGTCTAAGGTGATGTTAACTTAGTTTTTGTAAAAAAAAATATATTTAAATTTAAAGGTAAATATCTATAAAATAGACAAAATTATCTAAAGACCTCTTTTGTTCCAGTTTAGTTTTACTTTATTGAATCTTCAGATCTAGTTGAGTAGGAACCAAATGGCCGAATTCGGTATTGATGAAAATGTAAAATACTTCAGAAACATTTGTGTTGCATATTTTTAGGATAATCTAAATAATATATACACGGGTCGGCGCAAAGAGAACAGAACAAAAAATAGTCGGCAGAGTTGTAGTTTTTTGTACTTTTAACTAAAATATGTATTTTTGTTTAATGTGTAGTTCTAACGTTTTAAAAAGAAAAAGTTTCTACTCCAGTTTTTTTTAATTTTATTATAAAAAATTTTGCGATAGGAAACTTTTTTATTAAAAATTTTTCTATAAAAAAAAATTTATTAAACAATTTTTTTATCAAAAATATTTCTCTGATAAATTTTTTTATTAAAAATTTTCCTATAGAAAATTTTTTTATCAAAAATTTTTCAAAAGAAAATTTTTTTATCAAAAATTGTTCAATAGAAAATTTTTTTATCAAAAATTTTTATCAAAAATTTTTCTATAGAAAATTTTTTTATCAAAAATTTTTCAATAGAAAATTTTTTTATCAAAAATTTTTCTATAGAAAACTTTTTTATTTCATTTTTTAATTTTTCTATAGAAAATTTTTTTATCAAAAAATTTTCTTTAAAAAAAATTTAAAAAATTTTTCTATAGAAAACTTTTTGATTAAAAATTTTTCTATAGAAAATTTTTTATCGAAAAATTTTCGATAGAAAATTTTATTATCAAAAATTTTTCTATAGAAAATTTGTTTATCAAAAGTTTTTCTATGGAACATTTAAAAAAAAATTCTATAGAAAATTTTTTTATCAAATATTTTTATATAGAAAATTTTTTTTATCAAAAATTTTTCTATAGAAAATTTAAAAAAAAAAATCTATAGAAAATTTTTTTATCAAAAATTTTTCTATAGAAAATTTTCTTACAAAAATTTTTCTATGGAACATTTAAAAAAAAAATTATAGAAATTTTTTTAATCAAAAATTCTTCTGTAGAAAATTTTTTTATCAAAAATTTTTCTATAGAAAATTTTTTCATCAAAAGTTTTTCTATAGAAAATTTTCTTATCAAAAAATTTTCTATATTTTTTTTTTATTTTTTTATATCAAAAATTTTTCTATAGAACATTTTTTTATCAAACATTGTCTTATCAAAAAATTTTCTTTAAAAAATTGTCTTATCAAAAATTTTTCTATAGAAAATTTTTTCATGAAAAATTTTTGAAAGAAAATTTTTCTATAGAAATTTTATTTTTTAATTTTTTTATTAAAAATTTTTCTCTACAAAATTTTTTTATTAAAAATTTTTCTATAGAAATTTTTTTTTTATCAAAAATTTTTCTATCAAAAATTTTTCGAAAGAAAATTTTTTTATCAAAAATTTTTTTTATAGAAAATTTTTTTATCAAAAGTTTTTCTATATTTTTTTTTTAATTTTTTATATCAAAAATTTTTTTATAGAAAATTTTATTATCAAAAATTTTTCTATAGAAAATTTTCTTATCAAAAATTTTTCTATAAAAAATTTTTCTATCAAAAAATTTACTATAAAAATTGTTTTTATCAAAAAAATTTCGATAGAAAATTTTTTTATCAAAAATTTTTTTTTAATTATTATATCAAAAATTTTTTTATAGAAAATTTTCTTATCAACAATTTTTTCATAGAATTTTTTTTATCAAAAATTTTTTTATCAAAAATTTTTTTATCAAAAATTTTTTTATCAAAAATTTTTTTATCAAAAATTTTTTTATCAAAAATTTTTCTATCAAAAATCTTTCTATAGAAAATTTTCTTATCAAAAATTTTTACATAGAAATTTTTTTATGACTAATTTTTTTATCAAAAATTTTTCGATAGAAATTTTTTTTATCAAAAATTTGTCTGTATTTTTTTTAATTATTATATCAAAATTTTTTCTGTAGAAAATTTTCTTATCAAAAATTTTCCATAGACATTTTTTATCAAAATTTTTTTTATCAAGAATTTTTCTATCAAAAATTTTTCTATAAAAAAGTTTTTTATCAAAAATTTTTCTATAGAAAAGTTTTTTATCAAAAATTTTTCTATATTTTTTTTCTATAGAAAACTTTTTTATCAAAAAATTTTTTTGATAAAAAAATATTCTATAAAAAATTTTCTTATCAAAAATTTTTCTATAGAAAATTTTTTTATCCAAAAATTTTCGATAATTTTTTTTTTCAAAAAATAGAAAATTTTTTTATAAAAAATTTTTCTATAGAAAATTTTTTATCAAAAATTTTTCTATAGAAAATTTTTTATCAAAAATTTTTCTATAGAAAATTTTTTATCAAAAATTTTTCTAAAGAAAATTTTTTTTATCAAAAATTTTTCTACAGAAAATTTTTTTATCAAAAATTTTTCTATAGAAAATGTTTTTATCAAAAATTTTTCTATAGAAAATTTTTTTATCAAAAATTAAAAAATATTTTTATATACAAATTTTTTATAAAAAAATTTTCTATAGAAAATTGAATGTTTTTACTACTAGTTTTTACGAGTTTTATTAATGATCGTGGCATTTACGAAAATTAAGAAAAATGCATCGGGTTCTGGTCTTATGATCTGCCTACTCCTGAATATATAGAATATAAGTTTCACTACATTTTAACTGATTTTTCAAAAGTTCTCTGATAGTAAAAGAATTTCATTTAATCTTAATATTTTGACAAACATTTATATTTAGATATCAAATTTTATTAAACTTTCTGCAAAATAAATTGTTTTGAAAATCCCTAAGGTATGCTACACAATATTTGCTTAAAACTCTAAACCCTAAGGTATGCTACACAATATTTGCTTAAAACTCTAAGTTAGATATCGAATGCGGCTATTTGGCCCCTGTTTTTAAAAATGTCATTTGAAATTCATGTTCATTTAACAGGATAAACATTTCAATACCTCTTTAAACTTGAGTGTTTAGATTTTTTGTGTGATTGAAATTTTTATTGGTTTGTCTGAAATATTAAACAAATTTCACCTGTTGAATTTGAAAAGTTGAATGAATTTTATGTAAACAATGAAGTGTGAAATTAATATTAACACGTGAATGTTAAAAGCGATAAAAAATATGAATTGAAATTCTTTGTCTAAAAAGGTATTTTTATTGCATTAAAATAACTATTTTCAAAACATCTGTAAATTTTTGTTTACCCTCAAACCAATTACAGAATTTAGCTGAAATGTTTCAAAATTATATCAAATTTTCTTAAAATTTTTACTAAATACTATTCAGTGGATTTTTATTTTAATTAGCATACCTTCCTCTTAGAAAAATGTAAATCAAACAATTCTTTTTCTTTGTCTATTTTAATTGTAAATCTTTTTGTCTATCACCTACGAAGATTTTGTCACAAATTGCATTAAACTTGAACTTGAATTCTGCTTCTTCTAATGCAAATTGTGAGGAAAAAGAAATAAAATGGTCAAAAAACCCGACCAATGCAGCCAAAAGCCTTAGACCGACCAATTTAATAACAACGAAAAAACTTTTGTTGGCACTTGTTAAGAAGACAAATTCGAATTTTTCCTTTGATGCAGACAAAATTTATATTACAGATTTTTTTCTTTTTTTACACCCAAGAAAAATGGTTCGTTTTCATTAGAATATCATTTAAAAGATACATTTAAGAGTAAACAAATAAATATTATTAATAATATAATTACACCAATAAAAGACAAGGAAACCAAAGGCAATAGATGATGATATTTGGATGTTATTTATGGTTTGTTTAATAATAAATTTTTGATAAAAAAAAAGAAACACATTCCACAAAGCACAGTGGGGTCAAAATACATAATAATTCATATTTTTTTTTTTTTATAAAACCAGAAAGTTTTTCAAAAATTTCCTATAAAAATAAAAACATTTTTCAAGTCCTATAAAAATAGAAAATTTTTGAAAAATTTCCTATAAAATTAGAAAATTTTTGAAAAATTTCCTATAAAATTAGAAAATTTTTGAATAATTTCCTATAAAAATGGAAAATTTTTAGAAAATTTCCTATAAAAATCGAAAAGTTTTGAAAAATTTCCTATAAAAATAGAAAATTTTTGAAAAATTTCCTATAAAAATAGAATTCTTTTTTTTTAAATTTCCTATAAAAATAGAAAATTTTTGAAAAATTTCCTATAAAAATAGAAAATTTTTGAAAAATTTCCTATAAAAATAGAAAATTTTTGAAAAATTACATATAAAAATAGGAAATTTTTGAAAAATTTCCTATAAAAATAGGAAATTTTTGAAAAATTTCCTATGAAAATAGAAAATTTTTAAAAATTTCCTATAAAAATAGAAAATTTCTGAAAAATTTCCTATAAAAATAGAAAATTTTTGAAAAATTTCCTATAAAAATAGAAAATTTTTGAAAAATTTCCTATAAAAATAGAAAATTTTTGAAAAATTTCCTATAAAAATAGAAAATTTTTGAAAAATTTCCTATAAAAATAGAAAATTTCTGAAAAATTTCCTATAAAAACAGGAAATTTTTGAAAAATTTCCTATGAAAATAGAAAATTTTTAAAAATTTCCTATAAAAATAGAAAATTTTTGAAAAATTTCCTATAAAAATAGAAAATTTTTGAAAAATTTCCTATAAAAATAGAAAATTTTTGAAAAATTTCCTATAAAAATAGAAAATTTTTGAAAAATTTCCTATAAAAATAGAAAATTTTTGAAAAATTCCCTATAAAAATAGAAAATTTTTGAAAAATTTCCTATAAAAATAGAAAATTTTTGAAAAATTTCCTATAAAAATAGAAAATTTTTGAAAAATTTCCTATAAAAATAGAAAATTTTTGAAAAATTTCCTATAAAAATTTAAAATTTTTGAAAAATTTCCTATAAAAATATAAAATTTTTGAAAAATTTCCTATAAAAATATAAAATTTTTGAAAAATTTCCTATAAAAATAGAAAATTTTTGAAAATTTTTTTTATAAAAATAGAAAATTTTTGAAAAATTTTTTATAAAAATAGAAAATTTTTGAAAAATTTTTTATAAAAATAGAAAATTTTTGAAAAATTTTTTATAAAAATAGAAAATTTTTGAAAAATTTCCTATAAAAATAGAAAATTTTTGAAAAATTTCCTATAAAAATAGAAAATTTTTGAAAAAATTTCTATAATAATAGAAAATTTTTTAAAAATTTTCTATAAAAATAGAAAATTTTTAAAAAATTTCCTATAAAAATAGAAAATTTTTGAAAAATTTCCTATAAAAATAGAACATTTTTGAAAATTTTCCTATAAAAATAGGAAATTTTTGAAAATTTTCCTATAAAAATAGGAAATTTTTGAAAATTTTTCCATCAAAATAGGAAATTTTTGAAAAGTTTCCTATAAAAATAGGAAATTTTTGAAAAGTTTCCTATAAAAATAGGAAATTTTTGAAAAGTTTCCTATAAAAATAGGAAATTTTTGAAAAGTTTCCTATAAAAATAGGAAATGTTTGAAAAATTTCCTATAAAAATAGGAAATTTTTGAATAATTTCCTATGAAAATATGAAATTTTTGAAAAATTTCCTATAAAAATAGGAAATTTTTGAAAAATTTCCTATAAAAATAGGAAATTTTTGAAAAATTTCCTATAAAAATAGGAAATTTTTGAAAAATTTCCTATAAAAATAGGAAATTTTTGAAAAATTTCCTATAAAAATAGGAAATTTTTGAAAAATTTCCTATAAAAATAGGAAATTTTTGAAAAATTTCCTATAAAAATAGGAAATTTTTGAAAAATTTCCTATAAAAATAGGAAATTTTTGAAAAATTTCCTATAAAAATAGGAAATTTTTGAAAAATTTCCTATAAAAATAGGAAATTTTTGAAAAATTTCCTATAAAAATAGGAAATTTTTGAAAAATTTCCTATAAAAATAGGAAATTTTTGAAAAATTTCCTATAAAAATAGGAAATTTTTGAAAAATTTCCTATAAAAATAGGAAATTTTTGAAAAATTTCCTATAAAAATAGGAAATTTTTGAAAAATTTCCTATAAAAATAGGAAATTTTTGAAAAATTTCCTATAAAAATAGGAAATTTTTGAAAAATTTCCTATAAAAATAGGAAATTTTTGAAAAATTTCCTATAAAAATAGGAAATTTTTGAAAAATTTCCTATAAAAAAAGAAAATAGGAAATTTTTGAAAAATTTCCTATAAAAATTTCCTATTTTTATAGGAAATTTTTCAAAAATTTCCTATTTTCTTTTTTTATAGGAAATTTTTGAAAAATTTCCTATAAAAAAAGAAAATAGGAAATTTTTGAAAAATTTCCTATAAAAATAGGAAATTTTTGAAAAATTTCCTATAAAAATAGGAAATTTTTGAAAAATTTCCTATAAAAATAGGAAATTTTTGAAAAATTTCCTATAAAAATAGGAAATTTTTGAAAAATTTCCTATAAAAATAGGAAATTTTTGAAAAATTTCCTATAAAAATAGGAAATTTTTGAAAAATTTCCTATAAAAATAGGAAATTTTTGAAAAATTTCCTATAAAAATAGGAAATTTTTGAAAAATTTCCTATAAAAATAGGAAATTTTTGAAAAATTTCCTATAAAAATAGGAAATTTTTGAAAAATTTCCTATAAAAATAGGAAATTTTTGAAAAATTTCCTATAAAAATAGGAAATTTTTGAAAAATTTCCTATAAAAATAGGAAATTTTTGAAAAATTTCCTATAAAAATAGGAAATTTTTGAAAAATTTCCTATAAAAATAGGAAATTTTTGAAAAATTTCCTATAAAAATAGGAAATTTTTGAAAAATTTCCTATAAAAATAGGAAATTTTTGAAAAATTTCCTATAAAAATAGGAAATTTTTGAAAAATTTCCTATAAAAATAGGAAATTTTTGAAAAATTTCCTATAAAAATAGGAAATTTTTGAAAAATTTCCTATAAAAATAGGAAATTTTTGAAAAATTTCCTATAAAAATAGGAAATTTTTGAAAAATTTCCTATAAAAATAGGAAATTTTTGAAAAATTTCCTATAAAAATAGGAAATTTTTGAAAAATAGGAAATTTTTGAAAAATTTGCTATAAAAATAGGAAATTTTTGAAAAATTTCCTATAAAAATAGGAAATTTTTGAAAAATTTTCTATAAAAATAGAAAATTTTTGAAAAATTTTCTATAAAAATAGAAAATTTTTGAAAAATTTTCTATAAAAATAGAAAATTTTTGAAAAATTTTCTATAAAAATAGAGAATTTTTGAAAAATTTTCTATAAAAATAGAAAATTTTTGAAAAATTTTCTATAAAATAGAAAATTTTTGAAGATTTTTTTATAAAAATAGAAAATTTTTGAAAAATTTCCTATAAAAATAGAAAATTTTTTAAAAATTTCTTATTAAAATAGAAAATTTTTAAAAAATTTCCTATAAAAATAGAAAAATTTGGAAAATATAAAATTTTCGACAAAAATGTTCTTGAACAATTTTAAGTTTAGAAAATTATTTTTTTTTTATCTTTTGCTGCCTTTGTCCCCTCTGTGTTCTGGTGTAACGAAATCACAAATTATTCACATTCCCTTCCTCCCTTGAATGGGATTTTCGTGAGAAATATAAAATAAAACAATTGTTGTCTATTCCTAATTTTATCTAAATATTTGTTGTTGCATTTTAGTTTTTGGCTCCGAATTAGAAAATTTCTCTTAAAAATTGTGTATAGATCGTTTTTGTATACAAAAGTGATCACGATGATGTTTTTTTGTTTTTTTTTTTTTGTTTTATAAAACCTCAGCCAGATTTTTGTGTATTAAAATTTGAAATGAAATGTAGAATTGCCAGAATTGCCAATCAACAAATTGTTTTTCTAACAAATTTCAAAAACAAATTTATGTAAATCAAAAAAGTGCTTTTGAGTGTTTCTTATACCTCGATCGTGTTAAAACCAAAAAAATTTGATTGAATATTTTTTACAGCGCGTCGGTTGATATAAAAAAATTATAAATGTTTAAATAAAATTTTAAAGAATATAAATTATTAAAAAAAATTATAAAAAAAATATATAAAAAAGTTAAAGCAAGAAAAAAAGAAGAAATAAATCAAAATAATTGATTATGTGATCGTTAAAGAAATTATTATTCAATCCCAAAAAAATCAGAAAAATGAAATTAGAAAGATAACAAAAAAGTGCTGAAAAATATAAAAAATAAATTTTTTAGAAAAATTTAAAAATTTTAGTGGTTAAAATTCTTAAAAAATAAAAATTATATATTATCAAAATGAGTGAAATTTGGATGTACGGTCCCGATTATCCACCTGAGGATGATGACGATGACGAAGATTTGTCCGATGAAGAGGATGATGAGTTTTATGATGATTTTGCTATACCTTTACCCATTATTACCACAACTACCCCTATGGGTTCCCCGATATCGGAGGACTCATTGCTGGGTAAACCTCATAGGTTGGATATTAAAATAACCCTAAAGAAAATTGAGGTAATTATTTTGAAAATGAAAAATAAAGTAAAACATATTTATTGTTAAAATATGAAGAACAATTTTAATTAAAAATAAGTTAATAAGTTTTTAAAACATGCCGATAACTTGTAAACTACTAGCCCGACTTTTTCAAAAATTTCCTATATTTTTAAAGAAAATTGTCAAATTGTACAAACATTCAAATTTTTATAAGAAATTTTAAAAAATTTCATATTTTTATAGAAAAATTTATAAAAATTTCATACTTTTAGAGGAAATTTTAGAAAATTTCATGTTTTTATAGGAAAAATTTCATATTTTTATAGCAAATTTTTCAAAAATTTTTTTATTTTTATAGGAAATTTTTCAAAAATTTTCTATTTTTATAGGAAATTTTTCAAAAATTTCCTATTTTTATAAGAAATTTTTCAAAAATTTCCTATTTTTATAGGAAATTTTTTAAAAATTTCCTATTTTTATAGGAAATCTTTCAAAAATTTCCTATTTTTATAGGAAATTTTTCAAAAATTTCCTATTTTTATAGGAAATTTTTCAAAAATTTCCTATTTTTATAGGAAATTTTTCAAAAATTTCCTATTTTTATAGGAAATTTTTCAAAAATTTCCTATTTTTATAGGAAATTTTTCAAAAATTTCCTATTTTTATAGGAAATTTTTCAAAAATTTCCTATTTTTATAGGAAATTTTTCAAAAATTTCCTATTTTTATAGGAAATTTTTCAAAAATTTCCTATTTTTATAGGAAATTTTTCAAAAATTTCCTATTTTTATAGGAAATTTTTCAAAAATTTCCTATTTTTATAGGAAATTTTTCAAAAATTTCCTATTTTTATAGGAAATTTTTCAAAAATTTCCTATTTTTATAGGAAATTTTTCAAAAATTTCCTATTTTTATAGGAAATTTTTCAAAAATTTCCTATTTTTATAGGAAATTTTTCAAAAATTTCCTATTTTTATAGGAAATTTTTCAAAAATTTCCTATTTTTATAGGAAATTTTTCAAAAATTTCCTATTTTTATAGGAAATTTTTCAAAAATTTCCTATTTTTATAGGAAATTTTTCAAAAATTTCCTATTTTTATAGGAAATTTTTCAAAAATTTCCTATTTTTATAGGAAATTTTTCAAAAATTTCCTATTTTTATAGGAAATTTTTCAAAAATTTCCTATTTTTATAGGAAATTTTTCAAAAATTTCCTATTTTTATAGGAAATTTTTCAAAAATTTCCTATTTTTATAGGAAATTTTTCAAAAATTTCCTATTTTTATAGGAAATTTTTCAAAAATTTCCTATTTTTATAGGAAATTTTTCAAAAATTTCCTATTTTTATAGGAAATTTTTCAAAAATTTCCTATTTTTATAGGAAATTTTTCAAAAATTTCCTATTTTTATAGGAAATTTTTCAAAAATTTCCTATTTTTATAGGACATTTTTCAAAAATTTCCTATTTTTATAGGAAATTTTTCAAAAATTTCCTATTTTTATAGGAAATTTTTCAAAAATTTCCTATTTTTATAGGAAATTTTTCAAAAATTTCCTATTTTTATAGGAAATTTTTCAAAAATTTCCTATTTTTATAGGAAATTTTTCAAAAATTTCCTATTTTTATAGGAAATTTTTCAAAAATTTCCTATTTTTATAGGAAATTTTTCAAAAATTTCCTATTTTTATAGGAAATTTTTCAAAAATTTCCTATTTTTATAGGAAATTTTTCAAAAATTTCCTATTTTTATAGGAAATTTTTCAAAAATTTCCTATTTTTATAGGAAATTTTTCAAAAATTTCCTATTTTTATAGGAAATTTTTCAAAAATTTCCTATTTTTATAGGAAATTTTTCAAAAATTTCCTATTTTTATAGGAAATTTTTCAAAAATTTCCTATTTTAATAGGAAATTTTGCAAAAATTTCCTATTTTTATAGGAAATTTTTCAAAAATTTCCTATTTTTATAGGAAATTTTTCAAAAATTTCCTATTTTTATAGGAAATTTTTCAAAAATTTCCTATTTTTATAGGAAATTTTTCAAAAATTTCCTATTTTTATAGGAAATTTATCAAAAATTTCCTATTTTTATAGGAAATTTTTCAAAAATTTCCTATTTTTATAGGAAATTTTTCAAAAATTTCCTATTTTTATAGGAAATTTTTCAAAAATTTCCTATTTTTATAGGAAATTTTTCAAAAATTTCCTATTTTTATAGGAAATTTTTCAAAAATTTCCTATTTTTATAGGAAATTTTTCAAAAATTTCCTATTTTTATAGGAAATTTTTCAAAAATTTCCTATTTTTATAGGAAATTTTTCAAAAATTTCCTATTTTTATAGGAAATTTTTCAAAAATTTCCTATTTTTATAGGAAATTTTTCAAAAATTTCCTATTTTTATAGGAAATTTTTCAAAAATTTCCTATTTTTATAGGAAATTTTTCAAAAATTTCCTATTTTTATAGGAAATTTTTCAAAAATTTCCTATTTTTATAGGAAATTTTTCAAAAATTTCCTATTTTTATAGGAAATTTTTCAAAAATTTCCTATTTTTATAGGAAATTTTTCAAAAATTTCCTATTTTTATAGGAAATTTTTCAAAAATTTCCTATTTTTATAGGAAATTTTTCAAAAATTTCCTATTTTTATAGGAAATTTTTCAAAAATTTCCTATTTTTATAGGAAATTTTTCAAAAATTTCCTATTTTTATAGGAAATTTTTCAAAAATTTCCTATTTTTATAGGAAATTTTTCAAAAATTTCCTATTTTTATAGGAAATTTTTCAAAAATTTCCTATTTTTATAGGAAATTTTTCAAAAATTTCCTATTTTTATAGGAAATTTTTCAAAAATTTCCTATTTTTATAGGAAATTTTTCAAAAATTTCCTATTTTTATAGGAAATTTTTCAAAAATTTTTCAAAAATTTCCTATTTTTATAGGAAATTTTTCAAAAATTTCCTATTTTTATAGGAAATTTTTCAAAAATTTCCTATTTTTATAGGAAATTTTTCAAAAATTTCCTATTTTTATAGGAAATTTTTCAAAAATTTCCTATTTTTATAGGAAATTTTTCAAAAATTTCCTATTTTTATAGGAAATTTTTCAAAAATTTCCTATTTTTATAGGAAATTTTTCAAAAATTTCCTATTTTTATAGGAAATTTTTCAAAAATTTCCTATTTTTATAGGAAATTTTTCAAAAATTTCCTATTTTTATAGGAAATTTTTCAAAAATTTCCTATTTTTATAGGAAATTTTTCAAAAATTTCCTATTTTTATAGGAAATTTTTCAAAAATTTCCTATTTTTATAGGAAATTTTTCAAAAATTTCCTATTTTTATAGGAAATTTTTCAAAAATTTCCTATTTTTATAGGAAATTTTTCAAAAATTTCCTATTTTTATAGGAAATTTTTCAAAAATTTCCTATTTTTATAGGAAATTTTTCAAAAATTTCCTATTTTTATAGGAAATTTTTCAAAAATTTCCTATTTTTATAGGAAATTTTTCAAAATTTTCCTATTTTTATAGGAAATTTTTCAAAAATTTCCTATTTTTATAGATAATTTTTCAAAAATGTCCTATTTTTATAGATAATTTTTCAAAAATTTCCTATTTTGATTGGAAATTTTTCATAAATTTCCTATTTTTTTAGGAAATTTTTCAAAAATTGTGTATTTTTATAGGAAATTTTTTAAAAATTGTGTATTTTTATAGAAAATTTTTCAATAATTTCATATTTTTATAGAAAATTTTTCAAAAATTTTATATTTTTATATGAATAATAATATAAGTTCATTGACTTTAATGTTCCCAAATTATCATGTGTAAGTCATCTAACTCGTTTTTTGGATTATTTAGTCATTAAAAAGATATATTTGACACACGTTTTCAAAAAAACAAAAGAGTTTCCTAATTTATTTATATTTCTATTTCTGTAAAAAAAATCCTCTTAGTTGTCATATTTCATTACAAATCAGAGGTAACATTAGAATTTCATTTGGAAATATTTCTTAATATAAATAAAGAACTTTCTAAAAATAAGTTCAATCAACTTTTGCTTTTTTTTATTGTATTTGATAGGTTTTGTATTTATAATTTCACTAAATAGACTTAAGCTGATTAGTACTAAGTATCTGCTATTTGTTTATGTTTATGTTGCTAGGAAAAGGGGCCATCGACATATGAATATTCATATGAAAATACCAAAACAAAAATTATAATAATTTATATAAGATATGAATTGAAAGTTATTAAACATAATTGAAATTAATTTCTATTCGTTTAATTAAGAGGATAAAACAAGATGAAAAACATTGTTCAATTGTACTTGTTTTTAGTACTTTTTGAACCCTATAGGTGTCGTGGTACTTTCCCGTTTAACTTGGTGCAATATATCACTGTATCTGATCTTTAAAATTTTAGCTATTATTTAATTATTGAATGATTCTAAAAATGTTTGTCCCAAAAATAGAAATTTATAATTTAATCCCCTTCAATTTCGTTTAAACTCAAAATATGTATTCTCCTTTCATCTCCTTATATTATGGTTTAAAAAGAATCCTCATATCTTATATCGTTTAGATTCTATAGGTACCCAATGTTGGACGTATCGGTTATTTTTATATAAAATTTTCAATGTTACGACTTAATAACTTTTTAACGCGTTGTCCGAAAATTTTAATTCTTCTTTCTTTCTATTATCCAATCTCAAGGGCCTTTACCACGAAAAATGTCTTTTTTCCTTGAATATTCTGGTTTTTTTAATGTTCGTTATTTTTTGGCAGTAAATGGGCCTCTTAATGACTTTATTCAGTAAAAATTAAGTTATGGGCCGGTTAAGGGTTCTGAAGTTTCACCGATTTTTCTTTATCAACTCAAAAAATGTTCAAATAAAATAATTTGGTTTTTATATCACTGGACGACAAAATGTTTGCACAAGAACGATATTCACAAATTATGAATTTACTAATCACCTTTTTTCACTTACTTCGATCTCATCAGATCTGGTTTTCGAGATATTGAGCATTTTATGTTTTTGCTAGAAACCTAGTTTTTTTGATATTTGTAGTATTTCGATTGACTCAGTATCACTTTCTGTGTTGATTTTAAGTTCAGGTCTCAATTTAAAAGACTTCTGTTGAAATGGGGTTAAGTCGGTCGATTATTTTGATTATGTTAATGGAGTTAATATTTTATCAAATTTTGATGAAATGGTTCACATTTAACCATAACTCCTATTCAAGAACTTTTTACAAAAATCACTTTATAACCCCGTGGCAAACGTTTCATACTTGACTCTGGTTGTAATATTAGACCCACTTCCAGAAATAACTTTAATAATCATAAAGGTAGAAGGCCAATGCACGCGGCAAGCGTCTGCTGGTGGCAATCGGCTGTTTTTTTATTTGTCAAATTTGAAGCGGCAATGGAAAAAAGTAGAACTTTGTTCTACTTTTCCGCGCGGCAGATTTTTTCAGTGCTGCCAGATTTAATTATATCCTGCTCAAATATATTTTTATATGAATATTTTTGTAAACAAACTCACATTGTACTGGCAATACTACGACGGCCCGCAGCCGCATGCAGCGTGTATGGGCCTTGCACCTTAAATATTGTATAAAGGGTAACACAATTTTTCTAAGCATTACAAACTCTTTCAGATTTAATTCTGTTACGGTACTATAACGAAATTACCCAAGTTAAGGCTGCCAGAACATTTTCATGAAAAATCGGCATATTTTTCCAAAAAAAAAAACAAAAAAACGGCATTATCGGCAGTAGATTTTCAGAAATCGCCAAAAAAAAAATCGGAATTGTCGAAAATATATTATAAATATATTAAATATGTTTATTGAATATTAAAAAAATGTTTATTGAAAATTTTTC
This sequence comes from Stomorhina lunata, assembly GCA_933228675.1. Classification (NCBI taxonomy): domain Eukaryota; kingdom Metazoa; phylum Arthropoda; class Insecta; order Diptera; family Rhiniidae; genus Stomorhina; species Stomorhina lunata. The sequence continues at coordinate 36,788,351 of OW121740.1, read as the reverse complement.
TATACCACAAATTTTCATTGAAAATGTAAAATTATCATATTTTCATATTGAAAATTTTTCTAAAAGAAAAAAGTCATATTGAAAATATCTCTATACAAAAAATTTTATTATAATTTAAAAAAAAAAAAAAAAAATTACTAAAAATTCTTCTGAACAAAAACTCTTATATTGAAAATTTTTTTCTATATAAAAAATTTGACAAGGAAAATTTTTCTACATCAAAAAATTTTATATAAAAAATTTATATGCAAGAAATTTTATATAGAAAAGTTTTTTATTAGAAAAATTCTTCTTTACAAAAAATTTATATAGGGAAATTTTCGATAGGAAAAATTAAAAAAACAAAAATAATTTTTCGATAGAAAAAATTTATATAGAAAGTTTTTTGGTAGAAACAATTTTATATTGAAAATTTTTGTACAAAAACAACTTTTAATAAATTTTTTTTTTCATTTTTTTTATGTCGTATGCAAATTTTGACTGTAAATTCCAATATATCGGAATTATTAAAAACTTATATAGTTTTTTAACCAAAGATTTATCATATCCATATGGGCAAACAATTTTATATTGAAAATTTTTGTACAGAAAAAAAAATTTTTTCTGTTGAAAAAATTTTGTATGTAAATTTTGACTGTAAATTCCAATATATCGGAATTATTAAAATCTTATATCGTTTTTTAACCACCGATTTATCATATATATATATGTTAAAAAAACTGTTAAAACTTTGAAGTTAAGTTTGTTTTCGATATAATCTCAAAAATCCCCAATTTTCTAGTCAAAATCTGCATATCGCCACTTCACTATTTTTCAGGTTAAAAATCGCCAAAATGCCTATAAATCGGCAAATCTTTTCTATAGAAAAAATTTGTATAGAAAGTTTTTTTGGTAGAAACAATTTTATATTGAAAATTTTTGTATAGAAACAACTTTTAATGAAATTTTTTTTTTCTGTTGAAAAAATTTTGTATGCAAATTTTGACTATAAATTCCAATATATCGGAATTATTAAAATCTTATATCTTTTTTTAAACACCGATTTATTATATACATATGTTAAGAAAACTGTTAAAACTTTGAAGTTAAGTTTGTTTTCGATATAATCTCAAAAATCCCCAATTTTCTAGTCAAAATCTGCATATCGCCACTTCACTATTTTTCAGGTTAAAAATCGCCAAAATGCCGATAAATCGGCAAATCTGGTAGGCCTGATCTAAAGTTACCTAAAACTCACCCAAATGTATTATCGTACTCAGTTTTGGTTTAAGTCTTTACTAAATAGAGCAAATACATTTCTCCTTTTTATCAAAACTACATAGACTTTTCTTAAGCCAGAAATACTCCCAATTTTCTTCATACAAATGGGTTCCAAATCTATGGGCTCTTCTCGAGGTCTTGAACCTTAAAAATGATTTTTTTATTGATCGAAATAACTAGAAATACTAACATTTTTTTCCATACAAATTCCAAAACTTTGATCCTATGAGGAGGGCTCGAGTTTGTGCTCTAAAAATAAATTAATAATATTTTGCATGGTTTCGATTTTGTCGATCAGAGACAAAAGTTGGAAAACGATTCAACCTAAAGTTCATATCATGTGGAAGTAATGTGAATTGGCACCCGAAATTGGCAGATTTGAGTCGCAGGTCCATGAGAATAAGTCACATACCACGCAGCAAGTTCATAGCTAACATATACACATTTAAACATTTCGTATGCGCTTTACTTAGAGAAGACGTGGAAGACATTGGAATGATATTCAACGATATCCCATAGACATTAGGAAGCACTTAATTGAAAACCTTTTACTAAGACCAATTCTTTATACATAATCCCCCATGACTAAGTTCTTGTGCTAATAATTCTTGTTCCTTTTCTAAATCTCAACAACTGCTTAATTATCTTATCTTTTCAATGTCAAGTTCATTATCAAACAAAGTAACAATATTCCTTCTTCAGGAACCATTAAAACCACTTTTTCCTTACCCAGAGATTCATGCTTTTAAAACATTTCTTCCTTACTTCCTTGTCCTTAACTAATGTCTTTTTTATTTAAATTTCCTTTAACAATTCCTGTTAACCCAAAATAGCTCATACACACACACACGCACACACAGAGCTTAATCCCTTTTTCCTTGAGCATCAACTTTATCCTTATTCCCCAAACCGAAAGGATGCACTGGCAATTAGCCGGAAATTTATGTGTTTTTAGAAAAATAAATCAAAAGCACCTGTAGCCTGTGTTGAAGACTCGAGATTAGTTGGAAACCAAAAGCTTTATGCATTTTGTGTGTCTTTAGAGTTAAACACGTTGGCTTAGGGGTGAAGAACAAATAAAAAGCTAATCAAAGAAATGCATTTTACTAGTTTTGAGGTGGTTGAGAAGTAATCCCGGAAATCCTTAGAAAAACCAAATGTATTAGAATAACTTGCGTCACACATACACACTCTCAAAAATTCTAACTCAGAGAAACTACCACAAAAGCTTAAATTAAAAAGCTTCTATATATTAAGTGAAACTATTCTGATAATATTCTTAAAATATTTTCAAAATTATTTTTTAAATGATATTATCTAAAATAAAGTTTCTTTTGATATAAATTTTATAAAATTCTTTGAAGTTATTTTAAAATTTTCTTGAATTCTTGTTTTTTGAAAATGATGATTTTTCGGACCCTCCTAATATTCATTCTATATGTACATTAAAGTCATGAGACTTTTTTTGAAAGTTTTGTATGTATGTTTGTGCTTTTTTAAATGACATACATCTGTAGTATTTCTGCAGTGACATTAACCTTTGGGAACAATTGGTACGAATAAAAGCTTCTTTCGCCTTAACATAAAAAACATTAAGACAAAACAATAATAATGTCAACAGCTGTTTCTGGGCAAAAGCTTTTTTTATTGTGTTTGGGGAGAGTCATTTTGAAAATTGGGAGAGTGAAACAATAACAATGTGAGATTAACACTAGAAAAGCCATGGAAATAATTCAAAACATTTTCTATATTTTAATAGAACATTTTTAAAAAAATTTCTAAATTTTTATAGAAAATTTTTCAAAAATTTTCTGTATTTTTATAAAAATTTTTTCAAAAATTTTCGATATTTTTAGAGAAAATTTTTCAAAAATTTTCTTTTTTATTATAGAAAATTTTTCAAAAATTTTCTTTTTTATTATAGAAAATTTTTCAAAAATTTTCTATTTTATTATAGAAAATTTTTCAAAAATTTTCTATTTTATTATAGAAAATTTTTCAAAAATTTTCTATTTTATTATAGAAAATTTTTAAAAAATTTTCTTTTTTTATTATAGAAAATTTTTCAAAAATTTTCTATTTTATTATAGAAAATTTTTCAAAAATTTTCTTTTTTATTATAGAAAATTTTTCAAAAATTTTCTATTTTATTATAGAAAATTTTTCAAAAATTTTCTAATTTATTATAGAAAATTTTTCAAAAATTTTCTATTTTATTATAGAAAATTTTTCAAAAATTTTCTATTTTATTATAGAAAATTTTTCAAAAATTTTCTATTTTATTATAGAAAATTTTTCAAAAATTTTCTATTTTATTATAGAAAATTTTTCAAAAATTTTCTATTTTATTATAGAAAATTTTTCAAAAATTTTCTATTTTATTATAGAAAATTTTTCAAAAATTTTCTATTTTATTATAGAAAATTTTTCAAAAATTTTCTATTTTATTATAGAAAATTTTTCAAAAATTTTCTATTTTATTATAGAAAATTTTTCAAAAATTTTCTATTTTATTATAGAAAATTTTTCAAAAATTTTCTATTTTATTATAGAAAATTTTTCAAAAATTTTCTATTTTATTATAGAAAATTTTTCAAAAATTTTCTATTTTATTATAGAAAATTTTTCAAAAATTTTCTATTTTATTATAGAAAATTTTTCAAAAATTTTCTATTTTATTATAGAAAATTTTTCAAAAATTTTCTATTTTATTATAGAAAATTTTTCAAAAATTTTCTATTTTATTATAGAAAATTTTTCAAAAATTTTCTATTTTATTATAGAAAATTTTTCAAAAATTTTCTATTTTATTATAGAAAATTTTTCAAAAATTTTCTATTTTATTATAGAAAATTTTTCAAAAATTTTCTATTTTATTATAGAAAATTTTTCAAAAATTTTCTATTTTATTATAGAAAATTTTTCAAAAATTTTCTATTTTATTATAGAAAATTTTTCAAAAATTTTCTATTTTATTATAGAAAATTTTTCAAAAATTTTCTATTTTATTATAGAAAATTTTTCAAAAATTTTCTATTTTATTATAGAAAATTTTTCAAAAATTTTCTATTTTATTATAGAAAATTTTTCAAAAATTTTCTATTTTATTATAGAAAATTTTTCAAAAATTTTCTATTTTATTATAGAAAATTTTTCAAAAATTTTCTATTTTATTATAGAAAATTTTTCAAAAATTTTCTATTTTATTATAGAAAATTTTTCAAAAATTTTCTAGTTTATTATAGAAAATTTTTCAAAAATTTTCTATTTTATTATAGAAAATTTTTCAAAAATTTTCTATTTTATTATAGAAAATTTTTCAAAAATTTTCTATTTTATTATAGAAAATTTTTCAAAAATTTTCTATTTTATTATAGAAAATTTTTCAAAAATTTTCTATTTTATTATAGAAAATTTTTCAAAAATTTTCTATTTTATTATAGAAAATTTTTCAAAAATTTTCTATTTTATTATAGAAAATTTTTCAAAAATTTTCTATTTTATTATAGAAAATTTTTCAAAAATTTTCTATTTTATTATAGAAAATTTTTCAAAAATTTTCTATTTTATTATAGAAAATTTTTCAAAAATTTTCTATTTTATTATAGAAAATTTTTCAAAAATTTTCTATTTTATTATAGAAAATTTTTCAAAAATTTTCTATTTTATTATAGAAAATTTTTCAAAAATTTTCTATTTTATTATAGAAAATTTTTCAAAAATTTTCTATTTTATTATAGAAAATTTTTCAAAAATTTTCTATTTTATTATAGAAAATTTTTCAAAAATTTTCTATTTTATTATAGAAAATTTTTCAAAAATTTTCTATTTTATTATAGAAAATTTTTCAAAAATTTTCTATTTTATTATAGACAATTTTTCAAAAATTTTCTATTTTATTATAGACAATTTTTCAAAAATTTTCTATTTTATTATAGAAAATTTTTCAAAAATTTTCTATTTTATTATAGAAAATTTTTCAAAAATTTTCTATTTTATTATAGAAAATTTTTCAAAAATTTTCTATTTTATTATAGAAAATTTTTCAAAAATTTTCTATTTTATTATAGAAAATTTTTCAAAAATTTTCTATTTTATTATAGAAAATTTTTCAAAAATTTTCTATTTTATTATAGAAAATTTTTCAAAAATTTTCTATTTTATTATAGAAAATTTTTCAAAAATTTTCTATTTTATTATAGAAAATTTTTCAAAAATTTTCTTTTTTATTATAGAAAATTTTTCAAAAATTTTTTATTTTATTATAGAAAATTTTTCAAAAATTTTCTATTTTATTATAGAAAATTTTTCAAAAATTTTCTATTTTATTATAGAAAATTTTTCAAAAATTTTCTATTTTATTATAGAAAATTTTTCAAAAATTTTCTATTTTATTATAGAAAATTTTTCAAAAATTTTCTATTTTATTATAGAAAATTTTTCAAAAATTTTCTATTTTATTTTAGAAAATTTTTCAAAAATTTTCTATTTTATCATAGAAAATTTTTCAAAAATTTTCTATTTTATTATAGAAAATTTTTCAAAAATTTTCTATTTTATTATAGAAAATTTTTCAAAAATTTTCTATTTTATTATAGAAAATTTTTCAAAAATTTTCTATTTTATTATAGAAAATTTTTCAAAAATTTTCTATTTTATTATAGAAAATTTTTCAAAAATTTTCTATTTTATTATAGAAAATTTTTCAAAAATTTTCTATTTTATTATAGAAAATTTTTCAAAAATTTTCTATTTTATTATAGAAAATTTTTCAAAAATTTTCTATTTTATTATAGAAAATTTTTCAAAAATTTTCTATTTTATTATAGAAAATTTTTCAAAAATTTTCTATTTTATTATAGAAAATTTTTCAAAAATTTTCTATTTTATTATAGACAATTTTTCAAAAATTTTCTATTTTATTATAGAAAATTTTTCAAAAATTTTCTATTTTATTATAGAAAATTTTTCAAAAATTTTCTATTTTATTATAGAAAATTTTTCAAAAATTTTCTATTTTATTATAGAAAATTTTTCAAAAATTTTCTATTTTATTATAGAAAATTTTTCAAAAATTTTCTATTTTATTATAGAAAATTTTTCAAAAATTTTCTATTTTATTATAGAAAATTTTTCAAAAATTTTCTATTTTATTATAGAAAATTTTTCAAAAATTTTCTATTTTATTATAGAAAATTTTTCAAAAATTTTCTTTTTTATTATAGAAAATTTTTCAAAAATTTTTTATTTTATTATAGAAAATTTTTCAAAAATTTTCTATTTTATTATAGAAAATTTTTCAAAAATTTTCTATTTTATTATAGAAAATTTTTCAAAAATTTTCTATTTTATTATAGAAAATTTTTCAAAAATTTTCTATTTTATTATAGAAAATTTTTCAAAAATTTTCTATTTTATTATAGAAAATTTTTCAAAAATTTTCTATTTTATTATAGAAAATTTTTCAAAAATTTTCTATTTTATTATAGAAAATTTTTCAAAAATTTTCTATTTTATTATAGAAAATTTTTCAAAAATTTTCTATTTTATTATAGAAAATTTTTCAAAAATTTTCTATTTTATTATAGAAAATTTTTCAAAAATTTTCTATTTTATTATAGAAAATTTTTCAAAAATTTTCTATTTTATTATAGAAAATTTTTCAAAAATTTTCTATTTTATTATAGAAAATTTTTCAAAAATTTTCTATTTTATTATAGAAAATTTTTCAAAAATTTTCTATTTTATTATAGAAAATTTTTCAAAAATTTTCTATTTTATTATAGAAAATTTTTCAAAAATTTTCTATTTTATTATAGAAAATTTTTCAAAAATTTTCTATTTTATTATAGAAAATTTTTCAAAAATTTTCTATTTTATTATAGAAAATTTTTCAAAAATTTTCTATTTTATTATAGAAAATTTTTCAAAAATTTTCTATTTTATTATAGAAAATTTTTCAAAAATTTTCTATTTTATTATAGAAAATTTTTCAAAAATTTTCTATTTTATTATAGAAAATTTTTCAAAAATTTTCTAGTTTATTATAGAAAATTTTTCAAAAATTTTCTATTTTATTATAGAAAATTTTTCAAAAATTTTCTATTTTATTATAGAAAATTTTTCAAAAATTTTCTATTTTATTATAGAAAATTTTTCAAAAATTTTCTATTTTATTATAGAAAATTTTTCAAAAATTTTCTATTTTATTATAGAAAATTTTTCAAAAATTTTCTATTTTATTATAGAAAATTTTTCAAAAATTTTCTATTTTATTATAGAAAATTTTTCAAAAATTTTCTATTTTATTATAGAAAATTTTTCAAAAATTTTCTATTTTATTATAGAAAATTTTTCAAAAATTTTCTATTTTATTATAGAAAATTTTTCAAAAATTTTCTATTTTATTATAGAAAATTTTTCAAAAATTTTCTATTTTATTATAGAAAATTTTTCAAAAATTTTCTATTTTATTATAGAAAATTTTTCAAAAATTTTCTATTTTATTATAGAAAATTTTTCAAAAATTTTCTATTTTATTATAGAAAATTTTTCAAAAATTTTCTATTTTATTATAGAAAATTTTTCAAAAATTTTCTATTTTATTATAGAAAATTTTTCAAAAATTTTCTATTTTATTATAGACAATTTTTCAAAAATTTTCTATTTTATTATAGACAATTTTTCAAAAATTTTCTATTTTATTATAGAAAATTTTTCAAAAATTTTCTATTTTATTATAGAAAATTTTTCAAAAATTTTCTATTTTATTATAGAAAATTTTTCAAAAATTTTCTATTTTATTATAGAAAATTTTTCAAAAATTTTCTATTTTATTATAGAAAATTTTTCAAAAATTTTCTATTTTATTATAGAAAATTTTTCAAAAATTTTCTATTTTATTATAGAAAATTTTTCAAAAATTTTCTATTTTATTATAGAAAATTTTTCAAAAATTTTCTATTTTATTATAGAAAATTTTTCAAAAATTTTCTTTTTTATTATAGAAAATTTTTCAAAAATTTTTTATTTTATTATAGAAAATTTTTCAAAAATTTTCTATTTTATTATAGAAAATTTTTCAAAAATTTTCTATTTTATTATAGAAAATTTTTCAAAAATTTTCTATTTTATTATAGAAAATTTTTCAAAAATTTTCTATTTTATTATAGAAAATTTTTCAAAAATTTTCTATTTTATTATAGAAAATTTTTCAAAAATTTTCTATTTTATTTTAGAAAATTTTTCAAAAATTTTCTATTTTATCATAGAAAATTTTTCAAAAATTTTCTATTTTATTATAGAAAATTTTTCAAAAATTTTCTATTTTATTATAGAAAATTTTTCAAAAATTTTCTATTTTATTATAGAAAATTTTTCAAAAATTTTCTATTTTATTATAGAAAATTTTTCAAAAATTTTCTATTTTATTATAGAAAATTTTTCAAAAATTTTCTATTTTATTATAGAAAATTTTTCAAAAATTTTCTATTTTATTATAGAAAATTTTTCAAAAATTTTCTATTTTATTATAGAAAATTTTTCAAAAATTTTCTATTTTATTATAGAAAATTTTTCAAAAATTTTCTATTTTATTATAGAAAATTTTTCAAAAATTTTCTATTTTATTATAGAAAATTTTTCAAAAATTTTCTATTTTATTATAGACAATTTTTCAAAAATTTTCTATTTTATTATAGAAAATTTTTCAAAAATTTTCTATTTTATTATAGAAAATTTTTCAAAAATTTTCTATTTTATTATAGAAAATTTTTCAAAAATTTTCTATTTTATTATAGAAAATTTTTCAAAAATTTTCTATTTTATTATAGAAAATTTTTCAAAAATTTTCTATTTTATTATAGAAAATTTTTCAAAAATTTTCTATTTTATTATAGAAAATTTTTCAAAAATTTTCTATTTTATTATAGAAAATTTTTCAAAAATTTTCTATTTTATTATAGAAAATTTTTCAAAAATTTTCTATTTTATTATAGAAAATTTTTCAAAAATTTTCTTTTTTATTATAGAAAATTTTTCAAAAATTTTTTATTTTATTATAGAAAATTTTTCAAAAATTTTCTATTTTATTATAGAAAATTTTTCAAAAATTTTCTATTTTATTATAGAAAATTTTTCAAAAATTTTCTATTTTATTATAGAAAATTTTTCAAAAATTTTCTATTTTATTATAGAAAATTTTTCAAAAATTTTCTATTTTATTATAGAAAATTTTTCAAAAATTTTCTATTTTATTTTAGAAAATTTTTCAAAAATTTTCTATTTTATCATAGAAAATTTTTCAAAAATTTTCTATTTTATTATAGAAAATTTTTCAAAAATTTTCTATTTTATTATAGAAAATTTTTCAAAAATTTTCTATTTCTATTTTTATAGAAAATTTTTCAAAAATTTTATATATTTTTATAGAAAATTTTTCAAAAATTTTATATATTTTTATAGAAAATTTTTCAAAAATTTTATATATTTTTATAGAAAATTTTTCAAAAATTTTATATATTTTTATAGAAAATTTTTCAAAAATTTTATATATTTTTATAGAAAATTTTTCAAAAATTTTATATATTTTTATAGAAAATTTTTCAAAAATTTTATATATTTTTATAGAAAATTTTTCAAAAATTTTCGATATTTTTATAGAAAATTTTTCAAAAATTTTCGATATTTTTATAGAAATTTTTTCAAAAATTTTCGATATTTTTATAGAAATTTTTTCAAAAATTTTCTTTATTTTTTAAGAAAATTTTTCAAAAATTTTCTATAGTTTTTAAGAAAATTTTTCAAAAATTTTCTATATTTTTTAAGAAAATTTTTCAAAAATTTTCTATATTTTTATAGAAAATTTTTCAAAAATTTTCTATATTTTTATCGAAAATTTATCAAAAATTTTCTATATATTTTTATAGAAAATTTTTCAAAAATTTTCTATATTTTTATATAAAATTTTTCAAAAATTTTCTATATTTTTTATAGAAAATTTTTCAAAATTTTTTTTGCAACGATGAATCGGGTTTGTTTAGTGTTAAAGCCCAAAAGTATGCCTTATTTTGCAGTCAGCCTTTTGTTTATGCTCCAAAACTTTCACTTGTTTATTGAATATTTTGGCGCTAAAATGAAAGTTTCTTTTCTATTTAGATTGAAAATTGAGGAATATGTAATAACAAAAGAGCTTTACAAAGGACCTGTTTTTGTAAGCTCTTTGCGTAACAGTTAGTTGCCTTAAGGCTTTCAAACCTAAATGTTGTTTAAACGGGCAGGATGATAAAATTAAAATTCATAATAATTTAAATCTATTTAATAAAATTAACAAAAATAAGAAACGAAATTTAAGAAAAATATTTAATAATTGGAAAAATTTAGTAAAAATTTTGATAATATAAAAAATCGGGAAATTAAAAAAAAATAATGATAATTTAAAAAATAAATTTTAGAAAAAATTGAAAATACATAAAAATAGAAAATACGAGATTTAAAAGCCAAAAGTATTGAATTTCCCTTAAAAGTAAAAATTTTAATAAATTCAATTTTAAATATTTTTTTACAAAATGATTTTAATTTTCTGTTTTTAGGCGTTTCTTCTTTAAAGTGCTAAAAATTTCATAAAATCCTTTGAATTTAAAAATTTCTCCTCCTTTTTTGAAGTATTCAATTTCACAAAATTTGGGAAAAGTTGTCATGTTTAAAGACTATCAAATTTTTCCTAGTGTTTTCAAGCTGATTTTAGTTGATAACAAAAAAATTAAAAAAATATACTCAAGTAATTAAATAAATGCTCGTAATAAATTAAAAAGAAAAATTAAAAAAAATCGGGAATTTTTTAAAGTGATTTTTAAGCAAATTTATAAAAAAAATAAATATATCAAATAATTCATAAAATAATAAAACTAAAAAAAGCAATAAAAAATGTAAATGATTTAAAAAATATTCAAATAAAACCTAAACAAGATTCCACCTCATAAATTGTCAATTGCCTCCTTATTAGAGTTCATATTTCTAAAGCTCCTAAAAGCCAGCAATAAAAATTATTTATAAAAATTTTAAAGCTTCTTCGTTTCTTGCCTTCGATTTTAAAATGCTAATGGATAATGGCAGCACCAGCGGCAGCATTGTGGGCTCAAGCCCTAATATTGCTGCTGGTTCAGCGGGTAACTGCAGCATGGAGACTTTAAGTCATTCCACATCGGCTAAGGAACTCGCCAATGGCGAGGACGATGATGAGGAAGAAGAGGATGATGACAACAGTATAACGGTAATAAAAAGATTTTAAAAGTTATCTAGTTATATATCCAGATATCTTAATGCTATATAAAAAACTCTAGAGTTTCGAAATGAGGGCTTTATTATCCGTTTGTGCGCCCGAACCTACAAACAAATTTTTTTTCTTCAAATTAATTTAAAAAGAAAATTGAATAAAAAAGTATCAATTTCCAATCAAAATTAAACCATCTAGTACTTAATTGGTTAATTGTGTCTCAATATGAACATTTATTTTGTAAAGTAAATTTTTTGTTGCATATGCTTAGGCATATCATTAAAAAATACAAAATTTTGGGGGAAAACTGCTAGAACTCTAAAACTATTCAATTAATTGTAGGATTTTATAGCTTAAGACAAAGCTATTTTAGTTCTCTTAAAGATTCCATTATCTTTTTGGTTGGAATTTCACTATTTTCTTCCCCATTGTATTAGACAAAATGGGAATATTCTCGGTTTTGCCTAAATTTTAGCCAATAAGAATTAAGCTATTTAAAAAGTTTTACAGGAATATAAAATAGAACTAAAATAGCTTTATTTTGAGTTATCAAAATTAAAAATCCATGAAGTAGTTTCGGAGTTATTGCAATTTTTCCCCGAAAATTCGTGACTTGATGACACGCCTAAAGATATGCAGCCAAAAATTTTCTGAAGAATAAATTAATCTCAAAGTAAGACATAATTTACAATTATATGACATGTAAGTACTAAATAGCTGAGTTTTGTTAAAATAGAACCGAATTTACTTACTTTTCATACTAGAAAAGTATACCTTTTCCTCAGGCCAGTTTCAAAAATCATTTTTCAATTTTTTGAAAATTTTGTTCAACAAATAAAACAAATAATAAATTTGCTTTTCGGTATCATAAAACAAACAAATGGGAAAATAAAATACAGGAAAAACGATATTGATATCTTTAACTGTTTCGCCGTACTTACGATTTAAAATCGTAGAATTTCGCGAAAATGTGATTTTTTTGTAATAATTTGAATATTAATTATAATATATAGTCTAATTACTCATTTAGCCCCATTGTGCATTTTGTAATATCTACTTGTAAATAGAATTTTATTTACATTTAATTGGCCGATTAATTTCCATATTTAATCTGCAATAATGTCAATCATAAAACATTTATAATATTAATTCCCAGAATAATTGTTTAATTGTCAATTACATTTTTATATATTTTGTTAAATGCATTTGTAAATTTTATTGTTTTGTTACTATATATATTAATATATGTTTATTTATATTACATGAAAAGTGACATAACTCAAAATAAAAAGATTTTGAAATGAGTACAGAAAAATGTGTTTCTGTCCATCTTTAAATTGGTAGAATACGAGTTTCTTCCAAAGCAAAACCATGTGTAGTCGAATGGCTAGTGGATCGAAAGAATTTTCTTCCATACCTCTAATCTCCTCACAACCTATTTTTCTAGTTCCAATAGAATACTTTGCATAAGTAGGCGCCATCCCCATAACTTTGATCTTAAAAAAAGGCCTAAAAGTATACAATAAAATATCTATTGGTTTTTTTTCGAAAATTGACTATTTAAAGGAAATTTATAGAAAATTTACCATTTATAGAAAATTTTTCGAAAACTGATTATTTATAGGAAATTTTTTGAAAATTGACTATTTATAGGAAATTTTTCGAAAATTGACTATTTATAGAAATTTTTTTGAAAATTGACTATTTACAGGAAATTTTTCGAAAATTGACTATTTAAAGGAAATTTATAGAAAATTTACCATTTATAGAAAATTTTTCGAAAACTGACTACTTATAGGAAATTTTTCGAAAATTGACTATTTATAGGAAATTTTTTGAAAATTGACTATTTATAGGAAATTTTCCAAAAATTGACTATTTATAGAAAATTTTTCAAAAATTGACTATTTGTAGGAAATTTTTCAAAAATTTACTATTTATAGGAAATTTTTCGAAAATTTACTATTTATAGGAAATTTTTCGAAAATTGACTATTTATAGGAAATTTTTCGAAAATTCACTATTTATAGGAAATTTTTCAAAAATTGACTATTTACAGGAAATTTTTCAAAAATTGACTATTTACAGGAAATTTTTCAAAAATTGACTATTGTTAGGAAATTTTTCAAAAATTGACTATTGTTAGGAAATTTTTCAAAAATTGACTATTTATAGGAAATTTTTCAAAAATTGACTATTTATAGGAAATTTTTCGAAAATTGACTATTTATAGAAAATTTTTTGAAAATTGACTATTTAAAGGAAATTTTTCGAAAATTGACTATTTAAAGGAAATTTATAGAAAATTTACCATTTATAGAAAATTTTTCGAAAACTGATTATTTATAGGAAATTTTTCGAAAATTGACTACTTATAGGAAATTTTTCGAAAATTGACTATTTATAGGAAATTTTTTGAAAATTGACTATTTATAGGAAATTTTCCAAAAATTGACTATTTATAGAAAATTTTTCAAAAATTGACTATTTATAGGAAATTTTTCAAAAATTTACTATTTATAGGAAATTTTTCGAAAATTTACTATTTATAGGAAATTTTTCGAAAATTGACTACTTTTAGGAAATTTTTCGAAAATTTACTATTTATAGGAAATTTTTTGAAAATTGACTATTTATAGGAAATTTTTCGAAAATTTACTATTTATAGAAAATTTTTCAAAAATTGACTATTTATAGGAAATTTTTCAAAAATTTACTATTTATAGGAAATTTTTCGAAAATTTACTATTTATAGGAAATTTTTCGAAAATTGACTATTTATAGGAAATTTTTCGAAAATTCACTATTTATAGGAAATTTTTCAAAAATTGACTATTTACAGGAAATTTTTCAAAAATTGACTATTGTTAGGAAATTTTTCAAAAATTGACTATTTATAGGAAATTTTTCAAAAATTGACTATTTATAGGAAATTTTTCAAAAATTGACTATTTACAGGAAATTTTTCAAAAATTGACTATTGTTAGGAAATTTTTCGAAAATTGACTATTTATAGGAAATTTTTTGAAAATTGACTATTTATAGGAAATTTTTCGAAAATTTACTATTTATAGAAAATTTTTCAAAAATTGACTATTTATAGGAAATTTTTCAAAAATTTACTATTTATAGGAAATTTTTCGAAAATTTACTATTTATAGGAAATTTTTCGAAAATTTACTATTTATAGGAAATTTTTCGAAAATTGACTATTTATAGGAAATTTTTCGAAAATTCACTATTTATAGGAAATTTTTCAAAAATTGACTATTTACAGGAAATTTTTCAAAAATTGACTATTGTTAGGAAATTTTTCAAAAATTGACTATTGTTAGGAAATTTTTCAAAAATTGACTATTGTTAGGAAATTTTTCAAAAATTGACTATTTATAGGAAATTTTTCGAAAATTGACTATTTATAGGAAATTTTTCGAAAATTGACTATTTATAGAAAATTTTTTGAAAATTGACTATTTACAGGAATTTTTTCGAAAATTGACTATTTAAAGGAAATTTATAGAAAATTTACCATTTATAGAAAATTTTTCGAAAACTGATTATTTATAGGAAATTTTTCGAAAATTGTCTACTTATAGGAAATTTTTCGAAAATTGACTATTTATAGGAAATTTTTTGAAAATTGACTATTTATAGGAAATTTTCCAAAAATAGACTTTTTATAGAAAATTTTTCAAAAATTGACTATTTATAGGAAAAATTGACTGTTTATAGGAAATTTTTCTATTTATAGGAAATTTTTCGAAAATTGACTATTTATAGAAAATTTTTCGAAAATTCACTATTTATAGGAAATTTTTCAAAAATTTACAGGAAATTTTTCAAAAATTGACTATTGTTAGGAAATTTTTCAAAAATTGACTATTTATAAGAAATTTTTCGAAAATTGACTATTTATAGGAAATTTTTCGAAAAATCACTATTTATACGAAATTTTTCGAAAATTGACTATTTATAGGAAATTTTTCGAAAATTGGCTATTTATAGGAAATTTTTCGAAAATTGACTATTTATGGGAAAACACAGACTTTTAATGAAATATTGTGTAGCATACCTTAGGAATTTTCAAAATAATTTATTTTGCAAAAAGTTCAATAAAATTTTATATTTAAATATTCAAAAATCGAGTTATGCTGCTTATGATGTAAATGAATAATAATGATTGTTTCCCCTATTAAATGTAGTCATGTGTAAATTATGAATAATTTTCTTCAAGAATTACTTACTAAATCATTTTAAATCATTTTGGCACGACTCTGAGTTTTATTTATCTTTCGATTCCTAACGAAAATAGTTAATTATCTATAAATAAACTTAAAATATTTAGAAAAAAAAAATTTTAATTGAGAATAAAATGACTTAATATAAAACTAATAATTGATGGAAATTTATTGGTGGCTAATGAAAATGAAAAGAAAATCTAAAAATACCAAATAAATGATGTTATTTTGAAAAGGCTAAAAATGAAACAATCAATCATTTGTATCGATGAATGAGTTTTATTCAAAATTAAAAATATTTAAATGATTATTAAGAAAACATAAAAAAATGTCAAACAAAAGTTTTTATAAACTTTAAATAGAAATGTAAAATGAATATAAAATTTTCCTAAATTCCTCCTAAAATGACGCCTTTGTGACTTACTCTAAAACTTACTTATAGTTTTCTATTACTCCCCCTAAAATATGCTAATATTTCCTAGCATTATAAAGGCTTTTTCTAAATTGTTATTGACAATAACTTCTATTGCCAATTTTTCATTTTCCATTTAAATTTTGAGTTCATTGACATCTGTTTGCTCTTAAAGCCATTTGATTTTGTATTTTTCTATTTTCAACAAAAGAAGTTTTTTTTACATAAAATATTACTCAAGATATTTTACCAATTTACATGTAAATGTTAACAAATAAATGTTTTTATTGTACACTCGTGTATCTAACATAAATATTTGTTTTGTGTTTTCATAAAAATTATTACTAAATCTAATGTAATTTTGTCTATCCAACCAAAGAAAGTAAATAGTTTCATGTAAATTTAGTAACAAGAAAAAAAAAAATACAAATGCTTGTGTTAGTCATAGGGCAATAAACCTACCGGGCATAGATTTCCTCGTTCCAAATTTTCAAATTTTTATGAGCCTCTATATCTTAGTACATGTTTTAGTCTATGTGTCTTATTATTATTACTATTTCCGTCTATGCCTTAGTCCATTTCTTAGGGTATGTCTTAGTCTATGTCTTAGTCTATGTCTTAGTCTATGTCTTAGTCTATGTCTTAGTCTATGTCTTAGTCTATGTCTTAGTCTATGTCTTAGTCTATGTCTTAGTCTATGTCTTAGTCTATGTCTTAGTCTATGTCTTAGTCTATGTCTAAGTCTATGTCTTAGTCTATGTCTTAGTCTATGTCTTAGTCTATGTCTTAGTCTATGTCTTAGTCTATGTCTTAGTCTATGTCTTAGTCTATGTCTTAGTCTATGTCTTAGTCTATGTCTTAGTCTATGTCTTAGTCTATGTCTTAGTCTATGTCTTAGTCTATGTCTTAGTCTATGTCTTAGTCTATGTCTTAGTCTATGTCTTAGTCTATGTCTAAGTCTATGTCTTAGTCTATGTCTTAGTCTATGTCTTAGTCTATGTCTTAGTCTATGTCTTAGTCTATGTCTTAGTCTATGTCTTAGTCTATGTATAAGTCTATGTCTAAGTCTATGTCTTAGTCTATGTCTTAGTCTATGTCTTAGTCTATATCTTAATCTATGTCTATGTCTTAGTCTATGTCTTAGTCTATGTCTTAGTCTATGTCTTAGTCTATGTCTTAGTCTATGTCTTAGTCTACGTCTTAGTCTATGTCTTAGTCTATGTCTTAGTCTATGTCTTAGTCTATGTCTTAGTCTATGTCTTAGTCTATGTCTTAGTCTATGTCTTAGTCTATGTCTTAGTCTATGTCTTAGTCTATGTCTTAGTCTATGTCTTAGTCTATGTCTTAGTCTATGTATAAGTCTATGTCTAAGTCTATGTCTTAGTCTATGTCTTAGTCTATGTCTTAGTCTATATCTTAGTCTATGTCTATGTCTTAGTCTATGTCTTAGTCTATGTCTTAGTCTATGTCTTAGTCTATGTCTAAGTCTATGTCTTAGTCTATGTCTTAGTCTATGTCTTAGTCTATGTCTTAGTCTATGTCTTAGTCTATGTCTTAGTCTATGTCTTAGTCTATGTCTTAGTCTATGTATAAGTCTATGTCTAAGTCTATGTCTTAGTCTATGTCTTAGTCTATGTCTTAGTCTATATCTTAGTCTATGTCTATGTCTTAGTCTATGTCTTAGTCTATGTCTTAGTCTATGTCTTAGTCTATGTCTTAGTCTTAGTCTTTGTCTTTGTCTTAGTCTATGTCTTAGTCTATGTCTTAGTCTATGTCTTAGTCTATGTCTTAGTCTATGTCTTAGTCTATGTCTTAGTCTATGTCTTAGTCTATGTCTTAGTCTATGTCTTAGTCTATGTCTTAGTCTATGTCTTAGTCTATGTCTTAGTCTATGTCTTAGTCTATGTCTTAGTCTATGTCTTAGTCTATGTCTTAGTCTATGTCTTAGTCTATGTCTTAGTCTATGTCTTAGTCTATGTCTTAATCTATGTCTTAGTCTATGTCTTAGTCTATGTCTTAGTCTATGTCTTAGTCTATGTCTTAGTCAATGTCTTAGTCTATGTCTTAGTCTATGTCTAAGTCTATGTCTTAGTCTATGTCTTAGTCTATGTCTTAGTCTATGTCTTAGTCTATGTCTTAGTCTATCTCTTAGTCTATGTCTTAGTCTATGTCTTAGTCTATGTCTTAGTTTATGTCTTAGTCTATGTCTTAGTCTATCTCTTAGTCTATATCTTAGTCTATATCTTAGTCTATATCTATGTCTTAGTCTATGTCTTAGTCTATGTCTTAGTCTATGTCTTAACCTATGTCTTAGTCTATGTCTTAGTCTATGTCTTAGTCTAAGTCTTAGTCTATGTCTTAGTCTATGTCTTAGTCTATGTCTTAGTCTATGTCTTAGTCTATGTCTTAGTCTATGTCTTAGTCTATGTCTTAGTCTATGTCTTAGTCTATGTCTTAGTCTATGTCTTAGTCTATGTCTTAGTCTATGTCTTAGTCTATGTCTAAGTCTATGTCTTAGTCTATGTCTTAGTCTATGTCTCAGTCTATGTCTTAGTCTATGTCTTAGTCTATGTCTTAGTCTATGTCTTAGTCTATGTCTTAGTCTATGTCTTAGTCTATGTCTTAGTCTATGTCTTAGTCTATGTCTTAGTCTATGTCTTAGTCTATGTCTTAGTCTATGTCTTAGTCTATGTCTTAACCTATGTCTTAACCTATGTCTTAGTCTATGTCTTAGTCTATATCTTAGTCTATGTCTTAGTCTATGTCTTAGTCTATGTCTTAGTTTATGTCTTAGTCTATGTCTTAGTCTATGTCTTAACCTATGTCTTAGTCTATGTCTTAACCTATGTCTTAACCTATGTCTTAGTCTATGTCTTAGTTTACGTCTTAGTCTATGTCTTAGTCTATGTCTTAGTCTATGTCTTAGTTTATGTCTTAGTCTATGTCTTAGTCTATGTCTTAGTCAATATCTTAGTCTATGGCTTAGTCTAAGTCTATGTCTTAGTCTATGTCTTAGTCTATGTCTTAGTCTATGTCTTAGTCTATATCTTAGTCTATGTCTTAGTCTATGTCTTAGTCTATGTCTTAGTTTATGTCTTAGTCTATGTCTTAGTCTATGTCTTAGTCTATCTCTTAGTCTATATCTTAGTCTATGTCTATGTCTTAGTCTATGTCTTAGTCTATGTCTTAGTCTATGTCTTAACCTATGTCTTAGTCTATGTCTTAACCTATGTCTTAACCTATGTCTTAGTCTATGTCTTAGTTTACGTCTTAGTCTATGTCTTAGTCTATGTCTTAGTCTATGTCTTAGTTTATGTCTTAGTCTATGTCTTAGTCTATGTCTTAGTCAATATCTTAGTCTATGGCTTAGTCTAAGTCTATGTCTTAGTCTATGTCTTAGTCTATGTCTTAGTCTATATCTTAGTCTATGTCTTAGTCTATGTCTTAGTCTATGTCTTAGTTTATGTCTTAGTCTATGTCTTAGTCTATGTCTTAGTCTATCTCTTAGTCTATATCTTAGTCTATGTCTATGTCTTAGTCTATGTCTTAGTCTATATCTTAGTCTATGTCTATGTCTTAGTCTATGTCTTAGTCTATGTCTTAGTCTATGTCTTAGTCTATGTCTTAGTCTTAGTCTTTGTCTTTGTCTTAGTCTATGTCTTAGTCTATGTCTTAGTCTATGTCTTAGTCTATGTCTAAGTCTATGTCTTAGTCTATGTCTTAGTCTATGTCTCAGTCTATGTCTTAGTCTATGTCTTAGTCTATGTCTTAGTCTATGTCTTAGTCTATGTCTTAGTCTATGTCTTAGTCTATGTCTTAGTCTATGTCTTAGTCTATGTCTTAGTCTATGTCTTAGTCTATGTCTTAGTCTATGTCTTAGTCTATGTCTTAGTCTATGTCTTAGTCTATGTCTTAGTCTATGTCTTAGTCTATGTCTTAGTCTATGTCTTAATCTATGTCTTAGTCTATGTCTTAGTCTATGTCTTAGTCTATGTCTTAGTCTATGTCTTAGTCAATGTCTTAGTCTATGTCTTAGTCTATGTCTAAGTCTATGTCTTAGTCTATGTCTTAGTCTATGTCTTAGTCTATGTCTTAGTCTATGTCTTAGTCTATCTCTTAGTCTATGTCTTAGTCTATGTCTTAGTCTATGTCTTAGTTTATGTCTTAGTCTATGTCTTAGTCTATCTCTTAGTCTATATCTTAGTCTATATCTATGTCTTAGTCTATGTCTTAGTCTATGTCTTAGTCTATGTCTTAACCTATGTCTTAGTCTATGTCTTAGTCTATGTCTTATTCTATGTCTTAGTCTATGTCTTAGTCTATGTCTTAGTCTATGTCTTAGTCTATGTCTTAGTCTATGTCTTAGTCTATGTCTTAGTCTATGTCTTAGTCTATGTCTTAGTCTATGTCTTAGTCTATGTCTTAGTCTATGTCTTAGTCTATGTCTTAGTCTATGTCTAAGTCTATGTCTTAGTCTATGTCTTAGTCTATGTCTCAGTCTATGTCTTAGTCTATGTCTTAGTCTATGTCTTAGTCTATGTCTTAGTCTATGTCTTAGTCTATGTCTTAGTCTATGTCTTAGTCTATGTCTTAGTCTATGTCTTAGTCTATGTCTTAGTCTATGTCTTAGTCTATGTCTTAGTCTATGTCTTAGTCTATGTCTTAACCTATGTCTTAACCTATGTCTTAGTCTATGTCTTAGTCTATATCTTAGTCTATGTCTTAGTCTATGTCTTAGTCTATGTCTTAGTTTATGTCTTAGTCTATGTCTTAGTCTATGTCTTAGTCTATGTCTTAACCTATGTCTTAGTCTATGTCTTAGTCTATGTCTTAGTCTATGTCTTAGTCTATGTCTTAGTCTATGTCTTAGTCTATGTCTTAGTCTATGTCTTAGTCTATGTCTTAGTCTATGTCTTAGTCTATGTCTTAACCTATGTCTTAACCTATGTCTTAGTCTATGTCTTAGTCTATATCTTAGTCTATGTCTTAGTCTATGTCTTAGTCTATGTCTTAGTTTATGTCTTAGTCTATGTCTTAGTCTATGTCTTAACCTATGTCTTAGTCTATGTCTTAACCTATGTCTTAACCTATGTCTTAGTCTATGTCTTAGTTTACGTCTTAGTCTATGTCTTAGTCTATGTCTTAGTCTATGTCTTAGTTTATGTCTTAGTCTATGTCTTAGTCTATGTCTTAGTCAATATCTTAGTCTATGGCTTAGTCTAAGTCTATGTCTTAGTCTATGTCTTAGTCTATGTCTTAGTCTATATCTTAGTCTATGTCTTAGTCTATGTCTTAGTCTATGTCTTAGTTTATGTCTTAGTCTATGTCTTAGTCTATGTCTTAGTCTATCTCTTAGTCTATATCTTAGTCTATGTCTATGTCTTAGTCTATGTCTTAGTCTATGTCTTAGTCTATGTCTTAACCTATGTCTTAGTCTATGTCTTAACCTATGTCTTAACCTATGTCTTAGTCTATGTCTTAGTTTACGTCTTAGTCTATGTCTTAGTCTATGTCTTAGTCTATGTCTTAGTTTATGTCTTAGTCTATGTCTTAGTCTATGTCTTAGTCAATATCTTAGTCTATGGCTTAGTCTAAGTCTATGTCTTAGTCTATGTCTTAGTCTATATCTTAGTCTATGTCTTAGTCTATGTCTTAGTCTATGTCTTAGTCTATGTCTTAGTTTATGTCTTAGTCTATGTCTTAGTCTATGTCTTAGTCTATCTCTTAGTATATATCTTAGTCTATGTCTATGTCTTAGTCTATGTCTTAGTCTATGTCTTAGTCTATGTCTTAGTCTATGTCTTAGTCTATGTCTTAGTCTATGTCTTAGTCTATGTCTTAGTCTATGTCTTAGTCCATGTCTATGTCTTAGTCTATGTCTTAGTTTATGTCTTAGTCTATGTCTTAGTCTATGTCTTAGTCTATGTCTTAGTCTTTGTCTTAGTCTATGTCTTAGTCTATGTCTTAGTCTATGTCTTAGTCTATGTCTTAGTCTATGTCTTAGTCTATGTCTTAGTCTATATCTTAGTCTATGTTTTAGTCTATGTCTTAGTCTATGTCTTAGTCTATGTCTTAGTCTATGTCTTATTCTATGTCTTAGTCTATGTCTTAGTCTATGTCTTAGTCTATGTCGTAGTCTATGTCTTAGTCTTCTTTGCACAATTAACTTAAGTATAGTTATGTTCATTTACATATCACAATTCAGATACATACGTACAGTCAAAGACAAAAACAATCAACATATGTTGCTATTGATTTCTAGCGGTTCATCAGGGCTGCTCCTGCTGGTTTTTCCATTTTCCAAACAAACGTTTCAATTCACTAATGGCTGATGGTTTTCCTACGTATCAATAGAATTCAAATATCCCAGCAAAAACAACAACCACAAGAACATGCATACATACATACATTATTTTTAATGATAATGATGCTCATGGCTATTCCAGATGAATTATAGTTATAGGAATGAATGTTGGTGGTAAATTATATTTTATTTGATTTGAATTGGACTGAATTGTTGTTGATGGAACCATAAAAATGTTTTATTTTCAATGTCGAGTGATTATAAAAATTGGAAGATTGTGGCAGAGGGAGGGAGGGATTCTTAACTAAATGGGAAAAATTAATTTTTAATGATATAAAATGCTTTAATATGGTACGAATTGTTTATACTTGGAAAAATAGTTTGAATAAGAAAACGAATTTGAATGAGGTTGAAAGCTAAATTATATTGGTTTAAAAATAGTATTTTTTCGAATTCTTTGTATGAATGTCCACTAAAATCGTAATTACGGCTTTATATCTGTGGCAATAAATAATAATGGCTTATGTCGAAATTTCATGTTTGAGATATTAGGGGTTTTGTCTAAAATGGTTAAGGGTTTTGTATGAAAAAATAAAAATATAAATGCGCGAACTATTGTTAATAATGACATTACACACTTCAAATTTGGCTGAGTGACAGATATTGAAGAAGAGAATAAGAATATGTAAAAAAATTAAAAAGCACTTATATCAACTTAAGCCATTATCATTTATTGCCACAGATATATTTAAATATAAAAAAATAGGAAATAAAATGAGGAGTATACTAATCCATTGACAAAGGCTTTGACCAAGAAAAACATAGATTAAGACACAGACTAAGTCATAGCCTCAGACACAGACTAAGACATAGACTAAGACATAGACTAAGACATAGACTAAGGCATAGACTAAGACGTAGACTAAGACATAGACTAAGACAAAGTCTAAGACATAGACTAAGACATAGACTAAGACGTAGACTAAGACATAGTCAAAGACATAGACTAAAACATATACTAAGACATAGACTAAGACATAGACTAAGACATAGACAAAGACATAGACTAAGACATAGACTAAGACATAGACTAAGACATAGACTAAGACATAGACTAAGACATAGACTAAGACATAGACTAAGACATAGACTAAGACATAGACTAAGACATAGACTAAGACATAGACTAAGACATAGACTAAGACATAGACTAAGACATAGACTAAGACATAGACTAAGACATAGACTAAGACATAGACTAAGACATAGACTAAGGCATAGACTAAGACGTAGACTAAGACATAGACTAAGACAAAGTCTAAGACATAGTCTAAGACATAGACTAAGACATAGACTAAGACATAGTCAAAGACATAGACTAAGACTTATACTAAGACATAGACTAAGACATAGACTAAGACATAGACAAAGACATAGACTAAGACATAGACTAAGACATAGACAAAGACATAGACTAAGACATAGACTAAGACATAGACTAAGACATAGACTAAGACATAGACTAAGACATAGACTAAGACATAGACTAAGATATAGACTAAGACATAGACTAAGACATAGACTAAGACATAGACTAAGACATAGACTAAGACATAGACTAAGACATAGACTAAGACATTGACTAAGACATAGACTAAGACATAGACTAAGACATAGACTAAGACATAGACTAAGACATAGACTAAGACATAGACTAAGATATAGACTAAGACTTAGACTAAGACATAGACTAAGACATAGACTAAGACATAGGTTAAGACATAGACTAAGACATAGACTAAGACATAGACTAAGACATAGACTAAGACATAGACTAAGACATAGACTAAGACATAGACTAAGACATAGACTAAGACATAGACTAAGACATAGACTAAGACATAGACTAAGACATAGACTAAGACATAGACTAAGGCATATACTTAGACATAGACTAAGACATAGACTAAGACATAGACTAAGACATAGACTAAGACATAGACTAAGACATAGACTAAGACATAGACTAAGACATAGACTAAGACATAGACTAAGACATAGACAAAGACATAGACTAAGACATAGACTAAGACATAGACTAAGACATAGACTAAGACATAGACTAAGACATAGACTAAGACATAGACTAAGACATAGACTAAGACATAGACTAAGACATAGACTAAGACATAGACTAAGACATAGACAAAGACATAGACTAAGACATAGACTAAGACATAGACTAAGACATAGACTAAGACATAGACTAAGACATAGACTAAGATATAGACTAAGACATAGACTAAGACATAGACTAAGACATAGACTAAGACATAGACTAAGACATAGACTAAGACATAGACTAAGACACAGACTAAGACATAGACTAAGACATAGACTAAGACATAGACTAAGACATAGACTAAGACATAGACTAAGGCATAGACTAAGACGTAGACTAAGACATAGACTAAGACAAAGTCTAAGACATAGACTAAGACATAGACTAAGACATAGACTAAGACATAGTCAAAGACATAGTCAAAGACATAGACTAAGACTTATACTAAGACATAGACTAAGACATAGACTAAGACATAGACTAAGACATAGACTAAGACATAGACAAAGACATAGACTAAGACATAGACTAAGACATAGACTAAGACATAGACTAAGACATAGACTAAGACATAGACTAAGACATAGACTAAGATATAGACTAAGACATAGACTAAGACATAGACTAAGACATAGACTAAGACATAGACTAAGACATAGACTAAGACATAGACTAAGACATAGACTAAGACATTGACTAAGACATAGACTAAGACATAGACTAAGACATAGACTAAGACATAGACTAAGACATAGACTAAGACATAGACTAAGACATAGACTAAGACATAGACTAAGACATAGACTAAGACATAGACTAAGACATAGACTAAGACATAGACTAAGACATAGACTAAGACATAGACTAAGACATAGACTAAGACATAGACTAAGACATAGACTAAGACATAGACTAAGACATAGACTAAGACATAGACTAAGACATAGACTAAGACATAGACTAAGACATAGACTAAGGCATATACTTAGACATAGACTAAGACATAGACTAAGACATAGACTAAGACATAGACTAAGACATAGACTAAGACATAGACTAAGACATAGACTAAGACATAGACTAAGACATAGACTAAGACATAGACTAAGACATAGACTAAGACATAGACTAAGACATAGACAAAGACATAGACTAAGACATAGACTAAGACATAGACTAAGACATAGACTAAGACATAGACTAAGACATAGACTAAGACATAGACTAAGACATAGACTAAGACATAGACTAAGACATAGACTAAGACATAGACTAAGACATAGACAAAGACATAGACTAAGACATAGACTAAGACATAGACTAAGACATAGACTAAGACATAGACTAAGACATAGACTAAGACATAGACTAAGATATAGACTAAGACATAGACTAAGACATAGACTAAGACATAGACTAAGACATAGACTAAGACATAGACTAAGACACAGACTAAGACATAGACTAGGACATAGACTAGGACATAGACTAAGACATAGACTAAGACATAGACTAAGACATAGACTAAAATAGTCCCTTAAAAATGCCAGCTCAATCGGATGAGAGGAAATGCCCATGACCCGCCGAAACTGTAAAAATTATTTGTATGGGAACAAATTTTTGGTTTTGACAAAATTTTAACAAATATGAATTTAATTATTTAAAAAAAGTTATGGACTATAAAAGAGGACTAAAAAAGCTTTATTTTAAGTTATCCAAATAAAAAGTTCATTGAGTCATTTTGGAGTTATTTTAATTTTTCCCCATCCTGTCCTTAACGACATGCCTAAGGGTATGCAGCAAAAAATTCAACCTTAGTAAAAACAAATTCCATAGTAAAAAGACATGATTTAAAATTCTATTGAATATACATTACAACTTAATAGATGAGTTTTATCTAAATTTTATTAAATGTACTTAGTTTCTTCATATTAGAAAATTGTACTTTTTTCTCAGATCAGTTTCAAACATCATTATTTGTTTTTTTTTTTGAAAATTTTGTTTAGCAAATATTACAAATTATAATTTTTTTCAACAGGGCCATAAAACAAACAAATGGCAAAATAAAACTTAAAAAATTGAAAATTGGTTAATATCTTGAACCGTTTTCCCATGACAGCGATTTAAAGTCTTAGAATTTCTTTAAAATTAAATTTTTCCGTCTAATTTAAGTAAATATACATTGTAACTTTGTATGTTAGATTTTAATAAAAAATAAGTATAAATATTTTTCTTCAGTCTGTGGATAATGCATGCACTAATATTTTTTTAAAATATTATTGAAGTTTAAAAATTTTTTCCCGGGGTCAAAGGTCAAAATATTTTTTTATTTTCCATAGGGAAATATTAAAAACATATTAACGAATTTTAATCCAAATGGAAAAAAGTATTTGGTTTTATAAATATATGTAAAGTATTTTTTTATTTTAAGTAATAAACGTCGGTAAAATAAAAATGAAACAAAACTTTGGGGTCATTTGTGTCCCTATGTATGTTTTTCTTTTTTTTTTAGTACAATAATGATTAAATAATTTCTTTAAGACACATATATAGACTAAGAACTGTTTTCTTGTGGGCCATTGTGCAACATTTTGCGCAATTTTTTTTTGCATAATTTGTCTTTATTTTCTACTAAAAATAAACTCTTGTAATTTCTTAATTTGTCTTTTTTGAGTTTTATTTTCTTTCTTTATTTAACGAATCTTTTACAAATTAAAGAAAATAAAAACTTTTTTATTTTTATGCTATTTTTGTTTTTTGCATACAAACACTTATTTACGTTCTAGAAAATTTAAGAGTTCACGCAAATTCTATTTTTTTTCTAATTTTTATATCCGTCTACGAGTTTAGAATGTGAAAATACGAAGAAATCCTTGTCTCTAATTTATGTTAAACATCACAATTTTAATTTATTTTTCTGGCGGCTCTAGACTTTTTCTTAACCATTTTTCCTTTTATTGCTCAACTTTAACAAAGTGATGACTCTTACAAATTGTCATTAATACCAACAAAGGCTTTAAAGGAAGGGGAAGTGGAAGATGGTAGATGTAGGTTGAGGAAGGTGGAAGCTAGAAGATATGAGGAAAAGCGTGTGTTTTGTTTTGTAATTAATTGGTGCGTGTCTGTCTATACGAGTTTAATTAATATTGGCATAGAAATGTTCAAAGTAACAATAACAATTCAATTTTAATGATCTCATATTCAATAAATAAATGACAATAAATCGTTTGAATAGTGAAATATTTTAAGCATATCTCAAAAAAGGCTAAAAGTGCAGATGAATCTAGAATTTTAAATATTTTTAACACGACTAGAATTTTTAATAAAAATTGATTTCTTTTCTTTGATTTATTAACATTTTTTCTTATTCCTTAATTGCCTTTTTAAAATATCAAATTCTGTTATTTTTTAAAGGTTATTTGAAATTATTTTTAATTGTTAAATTAATGAATTGGGATAATTGAATAGGTTCTTCAATTGAAAAGGCAAAGGATATATTTGATTGCAAATTTTTATTAAATTGAAATAATCTCTTTGATAAAATCAAATTTCTTTTGTAATTAGTTTAAAAAAGCGCTAACTTGTTCAGAAATATTTTTTCTCAATAACTTAATTTACTCTTTAGCTCATATCTTCTAAAATAAAGCAGTAAAAATTTTTACAAAATTATCTAAATAATCTCGATATACTATAGAATAATTTAACGAAAGATTTGTTTTATTAACTTATTCCAACTTGTCAATAATAATTATTAATATTTGCTCAAACAATTTCTACAGATATAAACAATATATTCACATAATTTCATACACATAAATTCACTTTTGTGTTAATCTAACCAATGCAATAAGAATAGTATATGAACAATATTATGAATTCGAAGTTTTACTGTAGTGTATTGCACTAAGATCCTAATTTATTACAATTATTTATTATTGTAATAAATAGTTTTTTGATGAAACAAAAAAATGTTGGTGGGGAAACCTTTCCCCGACGGTTTTCAATGGTTGGCTCATCACGAGGACTATCCCCAATTCTAAACAGAATTTCAAGTTTCAAGTTTATTTTTTCCAATGTTTTCAATTACATTTAATTTCTTAATTCTATTTTACATTTTACTCTTACATACTATGTATTTTCTAAGAGCTATTCATATTTTACTTAAAACTATTTGCAGCTTAGCTGCTCTCTTTTAGTTTGGTTTAACGTGACTGATAAGGTCAATTATTTTTAGTTTTCCCAAAAAATTAGGTAAAAACGGAAGGCTTTATTTTCTAAAATCTATACTTATTGCTAATACTTAAAATTAATATATACAGAAGGAGCTATTTACAAGGAATTCTAAACAGAGCAAAAACCACACATTATATCTTTTTTGCAGGACAGAATAAATAAGAATTATTGTTCCCAACAATTATCAACATAAAGTGTAGATTATCATCTGAACAAAAACATACAATCGTTTTTCAGTTCTACCTTTTCTTTACTTCTCACACTTTTGTTGTTGCCTTTTTGGCGACTAAGACAAAAGTGCTGAACTTTATTCGGATAATGTTCGTGAATTTTAAATGCCGAGTTCTCTGAATTATGGCAACGATGTATCATGTCACCTCTACTTTTTATCCTCGGCAACAGTAACATAATGCTATCGGCTCTGAATGTTAGATGCGGTATCTATTGGACACCTTTCAAATAACTCGAGGACCTTGAAATATAAAGCTATACCTGCACAGTGGGATGGAGGAAACAAATTATGGAAATAAGTCTGCATCTTCTAAGCCATTGGGCCGATTTTAAGATAATTGTAGGAGCATATAGCAGAATTTTTGGGCAGTGTAAGTTTTTAACCTGAAAATCCTAGCTTTTACAGGGGCGGCGTAATCGTAGGGCACCTAAGACTCATAAATCACTTAGAACGATTTATAATTGTCATTTTCCAATAGATTTAAAGAATCATACTATATAGCAAATACTTAGGCCAAGATCCACAAAAAACATCGCAAAATACATATTCTATCTCTTCCGGTTTTAAAGATATTCGACTTCAAAAATTAAAATTTAAAATTTTTGTCCCATACTGCACTGATTTTATACTTCAAAAATTAAAATTTTCAATTTTTGTCCCATACTGCACTGATTTTATACTAATATCTGATCTATATATAACCGGTTTTCTAACATACGCTATGGCACAAACCTGTCGCCACGCAGCAATGTTTAAAACAGGGTTATTGGATGTGCAATTATCTGGGACAAGATGTGGCGCCGACTAGGACATTGAATATCGTATAAGTGATCTATTTGAAAATCTCGGCAAATATCAACTACAACAAAGTTACGAATACACACGTGGAATGTCAAGTCCATCCTGTATTATGGTTGCGAAACGCACAAATACTATCGACATGCTCTTGCAAACCTTTGCAAACAAAAGCTTACAACAAATCCTAAATATGTGGTGGCCAAATCGCATAAAAATTTAAGATCTGCTTAACGAAGCAAACGAAATCCCTTCTTCTATATAGGCATTTCTGCTAAAATGTCGATGAATAGGACACACACTTTTAAGGCCAAATTTCAAGATTGATCTACAAGCGCTTCGTAGGACTTCACAGGGGAGAGGAAGTCGAAACGATATACTTTCTAGAAAGAAAATAAGATCAACTAATACGGTGTTGCAAGTAGCAAACTATTGATGAAATATCGTATGCCTAACATCTCGCAATACTGTCCGATATAAATGATGGTTGTGGCCCTATGCTTCACTGTTAATATAAGAAGAAGTTCGGGAAAGACTGTCCATTGAGATTAACATCAAATAATAAATCGATTTTAAAGCGATTTTTCTTGTTTCCAAATTTGATTAGCATAGTGTTACGCTTTTCCTTTAAAAACGTGGAAGAAATTAATTTTGCAAACAACCGAAAACAAAATTAAAACACTTTATGTAGTTTTACTAAGATATACTTTTATTAACTTTAGAGTTAATCACTTTAAACACGCTTTCACAAAAACTATAAACAAACTTCACAAAACTGCTTTACAAATATTCTTAGTCACCCTGTTCTTTTATACGCGTCTCAATTAAAATTGTTTCAACAATAATCGTTCATCGGCCTTATATAGTAGAGAAGAGAGTTTCTAGCAGCTGCTTTCCACAATGGGGCGGATAACTTAAAAATTCGTGACATTAGGTTTGAATTATTTTGCTTAGTAGAATAACATGGGAAGGCCAAATGCTCAGATGGATACGTAAATACATTATTTGCATAGCTTTTACTCAATAACCAGTGGCTAGCTGAGTTGTGAGGTGAACCGCTTTATTAATGAAAATTTATTTTTTAAGTCGGTATGGCCGGGGATCGGTATTGGGCGGATACCATGGCGCTTCATGGCTCGGATGAAATATCATCGCCAAATCTACTAAGGATAGCACATAAATTTCATGCAAATGTTACAAAGCACTAGTTTCTTTTTAAATTATATTTATATTCCTAACACATCACAAAATAATATAATGAAAGATTTGTTTTATTAGCTTTATCCTTCTAGCTTAGAAAAAAATTTCAAATCAAAAAATGTAATTATTTATTTTTGGCAAAAATTTCACAATTAACTTTTTGCTTTCATTTTTAATACTTATTTTGAGATTTTCGATTTCGAATTTCGATTTACATAGACATGACAGCTCGAGTATGTTGGAGGTGTAGGTTTAAAAAAAAAACCCTTTTAACTTTGGTATAAAAGAATAGAAGATTTGGAATAATACCGAAGTGTTTTTATTTTGATATTATTAAATTTAAGTTTTTTTTTTCAATTTTACAAAATTTAATACTGAACTATTTTTTATTCTTTTCAGGTAAGCGTCATTCATATTTTGAAATCCCATTAAAAATTTTTTTATAATGTGATTAAGGATGAGTGAAGGTAAATTTGTTTTCAAGCTTAAAAAAAAAGAAATTGGTAATATGTAAAAATGGTATTTTCGAATGATTGATATATATATATGAGGTTGCTAAAATATCTTAAATTCAATAGAAATTGTTAGCATCTTAAACGATATTCAAATTATGTAAATCTATTATGAAAAATTGACGAAGGTTAAAATAGACAAACTTGTTTGTTAACAAAATTAACATTTTCTAATTATGACTTAATAAAAGAATTAAAAAATTACAAAATTTCTGAAAAAAAATTGTACTCCTATGTAAATCTGTAGTTTATAAAAGCCAACAATTGACATTGAAAAACTTAAAATTTCGAATAATTTTAATAAAATAAAAATAAATCTACAGAAATTCTTATAATTTTTTTTGTTTGAACATTTTAAATTTTCAAATATTTCGTAATATTCCCTTTCAATACCACACACTTTTATGACATTTTACTTAACAAGAATATAAAACCAAGTAAATCCTTTGTCTGCAACTCATCACTTGCGGTGAGTTTTGACATTATAGAGCTTAAACTGTGATTACAAAAGGATAAATTTTGTCTTTAACACAAAAGAAAAACAAAAACCCACAAGGACTTAAAGGATGATGAGACTAAGAGTTGAAGACTTAAAAAGAACAACATCTTTTGCATAAATAAATTAATTTAGTATTCATGTTTTATTGAAAACAACAGAAACATTTGTTGTAAGACAAAACAACAAAGACAAATTAAAAAGAGAAAAAAAGAGGAAAGAGATTTTTTGCAAAATATTTATGGTCATACTGAGCGTATGATTAATAAACAATTCTTTTCAAATAATAACAGCACTCATACATACATACATGTAGTGATTGGGAAAGAAAGGATAGAGTATGAGATTAAAGGATGGGTATTAAAGGATTGTGTGTTTTACAAACAGTCACAATGATTTATATTTACGTTAAAAGGAAGTTTGAGTCCAACAAATATGAGGTGTTTGAAGAGGGTTTGATGATAAATTAAAAATAAAAAAGTTGTCAAGAAACTTTCGAACTTTTTTTAAGATTTTATTAAAAATTTCCTATAAAAATAAGAAATTTTTGAAAATTTCTTATAAAAATAAGAAATTTTTGAAAATTTCTTATAAAAATAAGAAATTTTTGAAAATTTCTTATAAAAATAAGAAATTTTTGAAAATTTCCTATAAAAATAAGAAATTTTTGACAAATTTCCTATAAAAATAAGAAATTTTTGAAAAATTTCTTATAAAAATAAGAAATTTTTGAAAATTTTCTTATAAAAATAAGAAATTTTTGAAAAATTTCTTATAAAAATAAGAAATTTTTGAAAAATTTCCTATAAAAATAAGAAATTTTTGAAAAATTTCTTATAAAAATAAGAAATTTTTGAAAAATTTCCGATAAAAATAAGAAATTTTTGAAAAATTTCCGATAGAAATAAGAAATTTTTGAAAAATTTCCTATAAAAATAAGAAATTTTTGAAATTTTATAAAAAAAATTTCATATTTTTATAGGAAAATTTTCAAAAATTTCTTATATTTTTAAAAATTTTTTAAAAATCTCTTATTTTGATAGGAAATTAAAAAAAATCTTTTTTTTTTTGGAAATTTTTCAAAAATTTCTTATTTTTATAGGAAATTTTTCAAAAATTTCTTATTTTTATAAGTAATTTTTTAAAAATTTCTTATTTTTATAGGAAATTTTTCAAAAAATTTCTTATTTTTATAGGAAATTTTTCAAAAAATTTCTTATTTTTATAGGAAATTTTTCAAAAAATTTCTTATTTTTATAGGAAAGAGTTTAAAATTTCTTATTTTTGTAGGAAATTTTTCAAAATTTTCTTATTTTTATAGGAAATTTTTCAAAAATTTCTTATTTTTATAGGAAATTTTTCAAAATTTTCTTATTTTTATAGGAAATTTTTCAAAAATTTCTTATTTTTATAAGAAACTTTTCAAAAATTTCTTATATTTATAGGAATTTTTTCAAAAGTTTCTTATTTTTATAAGAAATTTTGCAAAATTTCTTGTTCTTATAGGAAATTTTTCAAAAATTTATTTTTTTTATAGGAAATTTTTCAAAAATTTGTTATTTTTATAGGAAATTTTTCAAAAATTTCTTATTTTTATAGGAAATTTTTCAAAAATTTCTTATATTTATAGGAAATTAAAAAAATTCTTATTTATATAGGAAATTTTTTTAAAATTTCTTATTTTTATAGGAAATTTAAAAAAAAATTTTTTTTTCAAAAAATTTCTTATTTTTATAGGAAATTTTAAAAAAAAATTCTTATTTTCATTGGAAATATTTCAAAAATTTCAAAATTTCAAAAATTTAAAAAAAAATTTCTATGAATTTTTTAAAAAAATGTCTTATATTTATAGAAAATTTTTTAAAAATTTCTTATTTTTATAGGAAATTTTTCAAAAATTTCTTATTTTTATAGGAAATGTTTTAAAAATTTCTTACATTCATAGGAAATTTTTCAAAAATTTCTGATTTTTTTATAGGAAATTTTTCAAAAATTTCTCATTTTTATAGGAAATTTTTCAAGAATTTCTTATTTTTATAGAAAATTTTTCAAAAATTTCTTATTTTGAAAGGAAAACTTTCAAAAGTTTCTTATTTTGATAGGAAATTTTTCAAAAATTTCTTACTTTTATAGGAAATTTTTCAAAAATTTCTTACTTTTATAGGAAATTTTTCAAAAATTTCTTACTTTTATAGGAAATTTTTCAAAAATTTCTTATTTTTATATGAAATGTTTTAAAAATTTCTTATTTTTATAGGTAATTTTTCAAAAATTTTTTATTTTTATAGGAAATTTTTCAAAAGTTTCTTACTTTTATGGAAAATTTTTCAAAAATGTCATATTTTTGTAGTTGAAATTTTCATATGTTTTTTATCGTTATTGTTTATTATGTTGCAATTAAGATAA
Organism: Stomorhina lunata; assembly: GCA_933228675.1. NCBI lineage: Eukaryota > Metazoa > Arthropoda > Insecta > Diptera > Rhiniidae > Stomorhina > Stomorhina lunata. The sequence continues at coordinate 36,753,868 of OW121740.1, read as the reverse complement.
AATTTTCACAAAAATTGTCAACACTGGCGCAAATACAAATTATGTGATTATGTTAACACTGGTGATAAAAATATCTGTAGAAACTACAATTCATAATTTGTCTCATTTAGATGTAAATACAAAGAAAACATGAAACTTTTTGACCATTTGTTAAAACCTACAAAAAATAATGAAGAAACTTTTTGTTTATAAAATTACGAAATATTAAAAATTTAGTACCTCTTGACATTTATTTACAACCCACAGTTTTTTGTTAATTATCTATTTATAGAAATTTATAAAAAAAAGACTCTTAAAACTTAATCTAAGTACATTATTCAATTTTTATGCTAAGAACTGTTGCACTACACAAGGCAACAAAATAATTTGCCATCATGTTACTTGACCCCTGTTTCTTTGGATAACAATAAACTTTGTGTACCTAATAGACCATACCATCAAGCTTATGAAAAAGTATGAAAATAGTACTTCTTGACATTTTCTTGCTTCACAGTGTTGTCGGAAAATCCCTTAGATTCTTTGTGGTAATATAATTTTTATTCTTCCCTTTGCTATTATAGATTTTTCATATCCTCTACATACAATATTTTCTCTGTTCATTATTTAAGCTTGAGTGGCTTAGTAGAGTGTTGAATGTTTTATAAATATTAACTTTTATTATGTGGAATATTATAACAAAAGATGAAGGTTAGAAAATAGTGAAACTGTTCTCACTCGAATATATTTAATATTCCATAGGGATATCACTACCAATTTTCTTGCCACAGATGATTTTATCAGTTTTATATAAAATCTATAATTTTGTTTTGGTTTTTCCTATTTTATTAGTTCGTTATATTATAGAATTTTATGATTAAATCCTAATGTAAGGAAATAATATAATACAAATGAGATGTTTATAAAATTAACTTTTTAACCTTGAAGTAGACAAAGGGAATAGTCAAACAGACTTGACTATGACTAGACTATGACTAGACTATGACTAGACTATGACTAGACTATGACTAGACTATGACTAGACTATGACTAGACTATGACTAGACTATGACTAGACTATGACTAGACTATGACTAGACTATGACTAGACTATGACTAGACTATGACTAGACTATGACTAGACTATGACTAGACTATGACTAGACTATGACTAGACTATGACTAGACTATGACTAGACTATGACTAGACTATGACTAGACTATGACTAGACTATGACTAGACTATGACTAGACTATGACTAGACTATGACTAGACTATGACTAGACTATGACTAGACTATGACTAGACTATGACTAGACTATGACTAGACTATGACTAGACTATGACTAGACTATGACTAGACTATGACTAGACTATGACTAGACTATGACTAGACTATGACTAGACTATGACTAGACTATGACTAGACTATGACTAGACTATGACTAGACTATGACTAGACTATGACTAGACTATGACTAGACTATGACTAGACTATGACTAGACTATGACTAGACTATGACTAGACTATGACTAGACTATGACTAGACTATGACTAGACTATGACTAGACTATGACTAGACTATGACTAGACTATGACTAGACTATGACTAGACTATGACTAGACTATGACTAGACTATGACTAGACTATGACTAGACTATGACTAGACTATGACTAGACTATGACTAGACTATGACTAGACTATGACTAGACTATGACTAGACTATGACTAGACTATGACTAGACTATGACTAGACTATGACTAGACTATGACTAGACTATGACTAGACTATGACTAGACTATGACTAGACTATGACTAGACTATGACTAGACTATGACTAGACTATGACTAGACTATGACTAGACTATGACTAGACTATGACTAGACTATGACTAGACTATGACTAGACTATGACTAGACTATGACTAGACTATGACTAGACTATGACTAGACTATGACTAGACTATGACTAGACTATGACTAGACTATGACTAGACTATGACTAGACTATGACTAGACTATGACTAGACTATGACTAGACTATGACTAGACTATGACTAGACTATGACTAGACTATGACTAGACTATGACTAGACTATGACTAGACTATGACTAGACTATGACTAGACTATGACTAGACTATGACTAGACTATGACTAGACTATGACTAGACTATGACTAGACTATGACTAGACTATGACTAGACTATGACTAGACTATGACTAGACTATGACTAGACTATGACTAGACTATGACTAGACTATGACTAGACTATGACTAGACTATGACTAGACTATGACTAGACTATGACTAGACTATGACTAGACTATGACTAGACTATGACTAGACTATGACTAGACTATGACTAGACTATGACTAGACTATGACTAGACTATGACTAGACTATGACTAGACTATGACTAGACTATGACTAGACTATGACTAGACTATGTCTAGACTATGACTAGACTATGACTAGACTATGACTAGACTATGACTAGACTATGACTAGACTATGACTAGACTATGACTAGACTATGACTAGACTATGACTAGACTATGACTAGACTATGACTAGACTATGACTAGACTATGACTAGACTATGACTAGACTATGACTAGACTATGACTAGACTATGACTAGACTATGACTAGACTATGACTAGAATATGACTAGACTATGACTAGACTAGACTATGATCTAACTAGTTTGTAACTAAATGGGTGTTTTTTTAGAGGTATAGAACTTCGAATTGAAATAAAACACAAGAAAATCGTTTTAATGTCCATCAATTTGGCTTTATTGGAAGGATAATTTTATGCCATTAATGTTTAAATATGATTTCGGGCATGTGGCCGCCGCGGCTGGCTCGAATAAAGCCAATTATACAGGTTCAATTTTCAACTACTTTTTCGAGCATATGGGGCCGTATGTTGGCAATAACGCCACGAATGTTGGCTTCCAAGTCCCCTAACGTTTCTGGTTTGTTGGCGTAGACGAGCGACTTCACATATCCCCAAAGAAAATAATCCAGTAGTGTCAAATTCCGCGAAATTATGCTCTCATCGAATGATTCCTTCAATAAATCAATTGTAACGTGCGCTGTGTGGCATGTAGCGCCGTCTTGTTGGAACCACAACTCATCCACATTCATGCCATCCAATTGGGGAACAAAGTAGTCGGTTATCATGGCTCTATACCGGTCTCCATTTATGGTAACTGACTCTCCAGCATTATTTCGGAAGAAGTATGGCCCAATGACTCCACCAGCCCATAGAGCACACCAAACAGTCAGTTTTTGTAAATGTAATGGCGTCTCAAGGGTCTCATGTGGATTCTCTTCACTCCAAATGCGGCAATTTTGCTTGTTGACGTAGCCATTCAACCAAAAATGAGCCTCACACTGAACAAATCAGCATCGAGATCAATCTCATTTTCGGCCCATACACCAAAATCACGACGCATTGCATGGTCTCGCGGCAATTGTTTCTTCGGTGCGCACTGTTCGACGTCACTGCGGATGCGTATTATCACATGGACTAAACGTAGTGCGAAAACGATCCATGGTTAACCGAATTAATTGCTCTGATGGACGATTATGTCGACCATAAAATGGACGGAGCTTGCGGTAAACTTCGCGAACTGAACCATTATTTTCGAAATAAATTTGCACGATTTGCAAGCGTTGTTCTTTTGTCAACCTGTTCATGATGAAATGGCAAACCAAACTAAATATTAATCACTTGACAGCTGACAAAATGGCCGCCAGTTAAAAAAGTGATTCCAACTTAAAGTTGTATACCTCAATAAAAAACACCCGATAGTTTATTACTATTTTGCTACTAGTTTTCAACTAGATTATAACTAGCTTATAACTTGTTTGATACTTATTATCTGTCTAGGTATAAATTCCGGTTTTTTCATTAGTATTGGTATTAGTTCAAATGTATTTGCTGTTTATTTCATTAATTGTTTATTTTAAGGTACAACATTTAAGATTTTGTCTAGATTAATGTCGTATTAAATATTTAGATTTTGCCAGTTGTTCTTTCTCAGAATTTGGTGGGGAGTCATTTAATTCTCAAATATTGAAATTTATTCTTTAGTATTAAAATATCATGTACCTGTAAATGATTATAATTATAGACCTGCAATTTATTTAATGCCTACAGAGTTTGATTGATTTGAGTCTATTTTATGTAATTTCATGCTATTTCGTTTTATTTTTAATTTAGCAAATAACCCTAAACATTGTATAGAATTTTAGACACTGACGTATGCCTCTACCATCTAAAAGTTCTTTTTAAATTAAGACGTCATGAGTTTTTTATTTGGTATGAGCATGACACGAATTTCAAATTTGAATTTTTGTATATTTTTCTTCTTCGAGACATTGAACATGAAATTTTAAATATTTTTTTTGTTGTTTCCTCTTTTTCTTATTTAATTTTGAAGACCAAGGGCCACCTTTGTCTTTTCTGGTATTTATACAGTATTTTTTGGCATTTAAAAGTTGATTCTGCATGTGGCAACAAAATCGAAGGAATTTGAATTTTTTTTTTAAATTCTGTTTAAAGAAATTAAACAAAAGAATTTTGTTTTTTTGGTTAGTTGGGAGGGTCTAGTCTATTATTTGATTAATTTCTATTTAGTATAATTTTTATAATAATATAGCAAAATTTTATTGTTTTTTTATTTGTTCTAGAGTCTAAAACCTAGACAGACATGGTGATTACTTAACAGGTGTGAAAAATATATACAGACAATCAGCCTTATTACGGCTGTTGAATATATGACTTCGACTACAACAGTTAGTACTAGATTAAAGAAAACATCAATACAATTTCATTAATCAAGTACTAACTGTCCTAGTCGAAGTCGTATATTCGACAACCGTAATAAGGCTAAATATATTATAGGGGAAAATAGCCACATGTTGGGATGATGATTTAAATTAAAAGAAAATTTTCCTCTTGTGGAATTATATAATAGAAAATATCCATAACTCAAATTTAAAGAATTACCCAAATTTCCGGTTTTGAAAATTTACTTTCATTTGTCTTCGATACAGTTACAACATTTTATGGTCAATTAAGTTTCAACCCCTTCCTCAATGTATAAAAATTTTCCAGGCTAAAGGAATTTCCCCAAAAAAACTTAAGAAAAGAGCAGGAAAAATAAACTTTTGATAGGAAATTACTTAAACTAAATTAGATTTTTTTCTTCAAAGGAAAATTTCAATATTACCAAAAATTATGGGACCTACCACACGAACAGCAAAAGTAAGCAGGAGGTAGTCCCAAGTAAGTGTAAGAGTGGTTTGAGGACTAAAAGAAGAAATCATTTTTGTTTATCTTAATATTAGCTTTTATTTAGCCAAAATAATTATTTTAACATAATTTAATAGCTTTTTGCAAGAGCAAAGGAAAATATTTCAGGTCAATAACTTAACAGAACTAGAACAGAACTTGAACAGAACAGAACTAGAACAGAACTAGAACAGAACAGAACAGAACAGAACTAGAACAGAACTAGAACAGAACTAGAACAGAACTAGAACAGAACTAGAACAGAACTAGAACAGAACTAGAACAGAACTAGAACAGAACTAGAACAGAACTAGAACAGAACTAGAACAGAACTAGAACAGAACTAGAACAGAACTAGAACAGGATTAGAAGAGAACTAGAACAGAACTAGAACAGAACTAGAACAGAACTAGAACAGAACTAGAACAGAACTAGAACAGAACTAGAACAGAACTAGAACAGAACTAGAACAGAACTAGAACAGAACTAGAACAGAACTAGAACAGAACTAGAACAGAACTAGAACAGAACTAGAACAGAACTAGAACAGAACTAGAACAGAACTAGAACAGAACTAGAACAGAACTAGAACAGAACTAGAACAGAACTAGAACAGAACTAGAACAGAACTAGAACAGAACTAGAACAGAACTAGAACAGAACTAGAACAGAACTAGAACAGAACTAGAACAGAACTAGAACAGAACTAGAACAGAACTAGAACAGAACTAGAACAGAACTAGAACAGAACTAGAACAGAACTAGAACAGAACTAGAACAGAACTAGAACAGAACTAGAACAGAACTAGAACAGAACTAGAACAGAACTAGAACAGAACTAGAACAGAACTAGAACAGAACTAGAACAGAACTAGAACAGAACTAGAACAGAACTAGAACAGAACTAGAACAGAACTAGAACAGAACTAGAACAGAACTAGAACAGAACTAGAACAGAACTAGAACAGAACTAGAACAGAACTAGAACAGAACTAGAACAGAACTAGAACAGAACTAGAACAGAACTAGAACAGAACTAGAACAGAACTAGAACAGAACTAGAACAGAACTAGAACAGAACTAGAACAGAACTAGAACAGAACTAGAACAGAACTAGAACAGAACTAGAACAGAACTAGAACAGAACTAGAACAGAACTAGAACAGAACTAGAACAGAACTAGAACAGAACTAGAACAGAACTAGAACAGAACTAGAACAGAACTAGAACAGAACTAGAACAGAACTAGAACAGAACTAGAACAGAACTAGAACAGAACTAGAACAGAACTAGAACAGAACTAGAACAGAACTAGAACAGAACTAGAACAGAACTAGAACAGAACTAGAACAGAACTAGAACAGAACTAGAACAGAACTAGAACAGAACTAGAACAGAACTAGAACAGAACTAGAACAGAACTAGAACAGAACTAGAACAGAACTAGAACAGAACTAGAACAGAACTAGAACAGAACTAGAACAGAACTAGAACAGAACTAGAACAGAACTAGAACAGAACTAGAACAGAACTAGAACAGAACTAGAACAGAACTAGAACAGAACTAGAACAGAACTAGAACAGAACTAGAACAGAACTAGAACAGAACTAGAACAGAACTAGAACAGAACTAGAACAGAACTAGAACAGAACTAGAACAGAACTAGAACAGAACTAGAACAGAACTAGAACAGAACTAGAACAGAACTAGAACAGAACTAGAACAGAACTAGAACAGAACTAGAACAGAACTAGAACAGAACTAGAACAGAACTAGAACAGAACTAAAACAAAACTAGAACAGAACTAGAACAGAACTAAAACAAAACTAGCTGCGTTTAGGGCTTTTAATGACGTTCTTCCTGTAGGTTTGCCATACAGCGCCTTTACTTGCAGCTGATTCAGCTTTTCTAGCTTGTTCATCTATCTACATTCCCTTATCCCTCCTTGCAGACTCTCTTATTTTATTGAAGAGATCGTTATATGTGTATAGAGGACATCATGGGCCAAATTACGGCATTCGATATCGATCGAAATTTTAGAAATTTTCAAAACATTTGTATAGCATACTTTAAGGATCATCAAAATTATTTAAAAGATGCACAGTTTACTATATTTTTTTGGAGTTATTTGCCAAAAGATGAACAATAGTAAAATAGTTTTAATTGAACTATATGTTTTTTAAAAACGATTAAAAATGGATAATAAAATTTCAATAAACTTTTTGCATTGAAGTAACTTTCAACATCCCTAAAGTATACTTCACAATATTCGCTTAAAAGTCTGAGTTTTCGATTGACATCGGATGCGGTAATTTGGCCCCAGGTGTTCTACTAGCGTCATGCGCTTGTTTTAGCCACTCATTGTACCTTAGAGTGATCTAGAGATTTCACTAATACATGCATTGCTAATGTCTATTACATCTGGAAGCCTTATGAAAGTTATAAGAGCATTTCGATGTCTTTCTAATTCTAGTTTTTCCACATCAATTTTCCGATCTGCTTTCGCCGTATCAGACCTCAGAACCGCAAGCTTTAATCGAATTTTGCATATAACTAAGTGAAGGTATCTGTTTATGTCTGCTCCGCGCCTCGAGCGTACATCAAGTTAAGATGATCGCCAGATCTTAGAGTTTATCAAAATGTGATTAATTTGATTCTTAGAAACGCTGTTAGATAATATTCAGGTTATTTTATGATTTTCGCTTTTGGTACCATAGTTCGATCAGTCTTTTTCCATTACCGTCCCTCACTCCGATGCCCTGTAATGTTCCAAACCGATATTGCTTGAACTATTTCATAGTTATCAGGGGTGTCATAGAAACCAAGTCAGTTTTTAAATTTCTCGGTTTTGAAAACCAATACAGGTTTTATTTGGTGTCATGAAACCAAGTCGATTTTGTTATTATTGGTTTTAAATCAAACAAAATGTTCGAATCAATTTTTTTATTATTTCGTTTGAAATTTTTTTGAAACATCAAAAATCAAATAAAAAAATAAAATAAAAATTATTAAAGAAAATTATTTGAAGAAAAATGTTCAGTTTTTTTGCGATGTTTGTGGTACAGGTATAGAGAAAACGCTGCTATTTGGACAAATAAAGCTTGAAAAAAATGTAATCTACCTACACCAAGAAACAAACCACAGCCAATCAAAGGACGATTGTCACTTACATGCGATATTCATTAAATTGCAAACAAATATGATGATATGCATTTGCTTCGCCAGTACCTCCACACAAAGAATACTCTAGCCTTACAATTTTCCCCATTTTTGATATTTTTTATGTTTGTCGATACGGTTCATTGATTCCAAAGACACACAAAAGCACCAAAACTTGTTTTTATCTTATTACATGATAAAAAATGCTATGTAAACTTTTCACCACCCATTTTTTTTTATTTGAAAGTTAAAGCTAAAAAGTACCAAAAATATTTTTGGTCTTTTTCTCCCCTTTTTTCGAAAAGTACTTACCACATGTACAGTTATTTTTGTAACTGATCCAAACTCGAATTTAATTTTGGTTCTATTGTTTTTAGTTTGGGAATTAAAGCGTTATTGAATTTTCCCTTTTTTATCCCCCACAGGGCCAAATTTTCAAAAATCTGTTCTTAGTGGATCTTTAAATCGAAAAAGGCACCAGTTGGCCAGTAACGCCTTTGTTTTAAATTGATAGACAAATTTTGAATTGAAATCTGTTAACTGTAAGTTTCTTGGTTTATTTCCAATACTAAACCAATAATATTATTTTCTGTGACACATAAAACCAATAGAAAATGTAGCTCGAACATTATTATTGGAATTCATGATACCAATTTAATTTGTTTGTCGTTTTCAAAACCAATAAAAATGAAATTGGTTTCTATGACACCCCTGTATATCACAATTATGTACATTACTGTTCATCCAACTGCTTAGTACATCGTAAAATTCATCTTTATAGTTTTTAGATTGGATTTCGGTAGAAGCGTAGATATTGACAATTATCAAATTATGAGCTTTAGTCTTAAGTTTTATTGTCATTAGTCTCTAATTGATAGGGTACTATGCTATCATGGCTTTAGCTATTCTTTTAGTTATCAGAAAGCCACACCTTATTATGCTCATCGCCCTCCGGGCGATCGGAGTACGGGAACAGAGCATTTTTGTTTAGCACCAGCAAATTAATTTTATAACTTAACATTTCACGCCTTAACTTTTCTAATTTTCTAGTTTCGAATAATGGTATGTCTAGTCTGTCCAGGTTTATGAGGTATGCCTAGTCTGTCCAGGTTTATCAAAGGCCTTCTTCTTCTGTTATCCTTGACTCCCACTGGAGGAGTCGTTAGTAAAATTTTTCTATAGAAAAATTTTCGTTAGTAAAATTTTTCTATAGAAAAACTTTCGTGAGTAAAATTTTTCTATAGAAAAATTTTCGTGAGTAAGATTTTTCTAGAGAAAAATTTTTGTTAGTAAAATTTTTCTATAGAAAAATTTTCGTGAGTAAAATTTTTCTATAGAAAAATTTTCGTGAGTGAAATTTTTCTAGAGAAACATTTTTGTTAGTAAAATTTTTCTAGAGAAAAATTTTCGTTAGTAAAATTTTTCTATAGAAAAATTTTCGTAAGTAAAATTTTTCTATAGAAAAATTTTCGTAAGTAAAATTTTTCTATAGAAAAATTTTCGTTAGTAATAGTTTTCTATAGAAAAATTTTCGTTAGTAATAGTTTTCTATAGAAAAATTTTCGTTAGTAATAGTTTTCTATAGAAAAATTTTCGTTAGTAATAGTTTTCTATAGAAAAATTTTCGTTATTAAAATTTTTCTATAGAAAAATTTTCGTTAGTAAAATTTTTCTATAGAAAAATTTTCGTTAGTAAAATTTTTCTATAGAAAAATTTTCGTTAGTAAAATTTCTCTATAGAAAAATTTTCGTTAGTAAAATTTTTCTATAGAAAAATTTTCGTTAGCAAAATTTTTCTATAGAAAAATTTTCGTTAGCAAAATTTTTCTATAGAAAAATTTTCGTTAGTAAAATTTTTCTATAGAAAAATTTTCGTTAGTAAAATTTTTCTATAGAAAAATTTTCGTTAGTAAAATTTTTCTATAGAAAAATTTTCGTTAGTAAAATTTTTCTATAGAAAAATTTTCGTTAGTAAAACTTTTCTATAGAAAAATTTTCGTTAGTAAAACTTTTCTATAGAAAAATTTTCGTTAGTAAAACTTTTCTATAGAAAAATTTTCGTTAGTAAAATTTTTCTATAGAAAAATTTTCGTTATTAAAATTTTTCTATAGAAAAATTTTCGTTAGTAAAATTTTTCTATAGAAAAATTTTCGTTAGTAAAATTTTTCTATAGAAAAATTTTCGTTAGTAAAATTTTTCTATAGAAAAATTTTCGTTAGTAAAATTTTTCTATAGAAAAATTTTCGTTAGTAAAATTTTTCTATAGAAAAATTTTCGTTAGTAAAATTTTTCTATAGAAAAATTTTCGTTAGTAAAATTTTTCTATAGAAAAATTTTTGTTAGTAAAATTTTTCTATAGAAAAATTTTCGTTAGTAAAATTTTTCTATAGAAAAATTTTCGTTAGTAAAATTTTTCTATAGAAAAATTTTCGTTAGTAAAATTTTTCTATAGAAAAATTTTCGTTAGTAAAATTTTTCTATAGAAAAATTTTCGTTAGTAAAATTTTTCTATAGAAAAATTTTCGTTAGTAAAATTTTTCTATAGAAAAATTTTCGTTAGTAAAATTTTTCTATAGAAAAATTTTCGTTAGTAAAATTTTTCTATAGAAAAATTTTCGTTAGTAAAATTTTTCTATAGAAAAATTTTCGTTAGTAAAATTTTTCTATAGAAAAATTTTCGTTAGTAAAATTTTTCTATAGGAAAATTTTGTTAGTAAAATTTTTCTATAGAAAAATTTTCGTTAGTAAAATTTTTCTATAGAAAAATTTTCGTTAGTAAAATTTTTCTATAGAAAAATTTTCGTTAGTAAAATTTTTCTATAGAAAAATTTTCGTTAGTAAAATTTTTCTATAGAAAAATTTTCGTTAGTAAAATTTTTCTATAGAAAAATTTTAGTTAGTAAAATTTTTCTATAGAAAAATTTTCGTTAGTAAAATTTTTCTATAGAAAAATTTTCGTTAGTAAAATTTTTCTATAGAAAAATTTTCGTTAGTAAAATTTTTCTATAGAAAAATTTTCGTTAGTAAAATTTTTCTATAGAAAAATTTTCGTTAGTAAAATTTTTCTATAGGAAAATTTTGTTAGTAAAATTTTTCTATAGAAAAATTTTCGTTAGTAAAATTTTTCTATAGAAAAATTTTCGTTAGTAAAATTTTTCTATAGAAAAATTTTCGTTAGTAAAATTTTTCTATAGAAAAATTTTCGTTAGTAAAATTTTTCTATAGAAAAATTTTCGTTAGTAAAATTTTTCTATAGAAAAATTTTCGTTAGTAAAATTTTTCTATAGAAAAATTTTCGTTAGTAAAATTTTTCTATAGAAAAATTTTCGTTTGTAAAATTTTTCTATAGAAAAATTTTCGTTAGTAAAATTTTTCTATAGAAAAATTTTCGTTAGTAAAATTTTTCTATAGAAAAATTTTCGTTAGTAAAATTTTTCTATAGAAAAATTTTCGTTAGTAAAATTTTTCTATAGAAAAATTTTCGTTAGTAAAATTTTTCTATAGAAAAATTTTCGTTAGTAAAATTTTTCTATAGAAAAATTTTCGTTAGTAAAATTTTTCTATAGAAAAATTTTCGTTAGTAAAATTTTTCTATAGAAAAATTTTCGTTAGTAAAATTTTTCTATAGAAAAATTTTCGTTAGTAAAATTTTTCTATAGAAAAATTTTCGTTAGTAAAATTTTTCTATAGAAAAATTTTCGTTAGTAAAATTTTTCTATAGAAAAATTTTCGTTAGTAAAATTTTTCTATAGAAAAATTTTCGTTAGTAAAATTTTTCTATAGAAAAATTTTCGTTAGTAAAATTTTTCTATAGAAAAATTTTCGTTAGTAAAATTTTTCTATAGAAAAATTTTCGTTAGTAAAATTTTTCTATAGAAAAATTTTCGTTAGTAAAATTTTTCTATAGAAAAATTTTCGTTAGTAAAATTTTTCTATAGAAAAATTTTCGTTAGTAAAATTTTTCTATAGAAAAATTTTCGTTAGTAAAATTTTTCTATAGAAAAATTTTCGTTAGTAAAATTTTTCTATAGAAAAATTTTCGTTAGTAAAATTTTTCTATAGAAAAATTTTCGTTAGTAAAATTTTTCTATAGAAAAATTTTCGTTAGTAAAATTTTTCTATAGAAAAATTTTCGTTAGTAAAATTTTTCTATAGAAAAATTTTCGTTAGTAAAATTTTTCTATAGAAAAATTTTCGTTAGTAAAATTTTTCTATAGAAAAATTTTCGTTAGTAAAATTTTTCTATAGAAAAATTTTCGTTAGTAAAATTTTTCTATAGAAAAATTTTCGTTAGTAAAATTTTTCTATAGAAAAATTTTCGTTAGTAAAATTTTTCTATAGAAAAATTTTCGTTAGTAAAATTTTTCTATAGAAAAATTTTCGTTAGTAAAATTTTTCTATAGAAAAATTTTCGTTAGTAAAATTTTTCTATAGAAAAATTTTCGTTAGTAAAATTTTTCTATAGAAAAATTTTCGTTAGTAAAATTTTTCTATAGAAAAATTTTCGTTAGTAAAATTTTTCTATAGAAAAATTTTCGTTAGTAAAATTTTTCTATAGAAAAATTTTCGTTAGTAAAATTTTTCTTTAGAAAAATTTTCGTTAGTAAAATTTTTCTGTAGAAACATTTTCGTTAGTAAAATTTTTCTATAGAAAAATTTTCGTTAATAAAATTTTTCTATAGAAAAATTTTCATTAATAAAATTTTTCTATAGAAAAATTTTCGTTAATAAAATTTTTCTATAGAAAAATTTTCGTTAATAAAATTTTTCTATAGAAAAATTTTCGTTAATAAAATTTTTCTATAGAAAAATTTTCGTTAGTAAAATGTTTCTATAGAAAAATTTTCGTTAGTAAAATTTTTCTATAGAAAAAATTTTCGTTAGTAAATTTTTTCTATAGAAAAAATTTTCGTTAGTAAATTTTTTCTATAGAAAAATTTTCGTTAGTAAATTTTTTCTATAGAAAAATTTTCGTTAGTAAATTTTTTCTATAGAAAAATTTTCGTTAGTAAATTTTTTCTATAGAAAAAATTTTCGTTAGTAAATTTTTTTCTATAGAAAAAATTTTCGTTAGTAAATTTTTTCTATAGAAAAAATTTTCGTTAGTAAATTTTTTCTATAGAAAAAATTTTCGTTAGTAAATTTTTTCTATAGAAAAAATTTTCGTTAGTAAATTTTTTCTATAGAAAAATTTTCGTTAGTAATTTTGTTTATAGAAACATTTTCGTTAGTAAATTTTTTTCTGTATAAAAAATTTACTAATCTAGTATGCTAAGAGTCTAGGGTTAAATATGGACCGATTCCAGAGAAATCTGACTCAGTCTTTTCCATTTGCAAAAACAATATTTCTGATGAAATTTGTGGCAGTAAGCGGCCAAAATTTGGCAGAATATTTTTCAAGATGGAAACAAATTTTGAATTCAATATCGTCATTTCAGTTATTTTCATTTTAATAGATATTAATTTTAATATTCATTTAAGAACCAGAATTTCTCTGCTTTCTAAAAACCAGTTTATTCTCCAGATTTTTTTAAATCTTGACCAAGTCTGTGTATAATTATGTTATCAAAAAAACCGACTAGTATATTTAAATACTCCCATAGGGCCTCAAAGGTCTGCTTCCTTTAATATATTTTGCTTCCACAGGGCGGCTTGGTATCTTCGTGAGTTGTTGGACAAAGGCTATGTTTATTTGGGTTTAATAATAAGAAAGTTCTAAGTTTGTACAATACGAGTTTCGATCTTATGATCCGTACTACGCAATGGTATGTTTACAGAGTTATTTTGGAACTTCGGCACGATGAAAAGTTCAAATGTTTCTTAATAAAAAACTACCGGGTGTTATGGAATATCGATCAGGATTAATAATGGAATCGACTGGCTAGCTATGAACTTATAATCCAACAAGATAAATGCTTCAGCTCACGGTTGGCTAACTACTTTTCTATGATAAGTAATTCGGCTACTATTGATCTGATCTGTTATCTATAGCATTCGGTCGGCTTATAACAAAGTAAATAATACTCTGATGAGGTAAAAACTTTGGCTATCGATCGGCTCCCAACAGCATTCAATCCGACGAGATAAATACTTAGGCTCTCGATCGGCTAATTACAAAGCAATTAATATTCCGATGAGATAAAAACTTTGGCTCTCGATCGGCTAACTACGGTATTATAATAAAACAATTGGATCAACTAACTGCGATGTGAACTGCTAGGAGGAATTTTAAGTTCAGCCTCCCTATATGTTAAAAACAGAAATACTTATGCTGGTATGGTTTTCGACTAAATGAGAATTATGTTAAGATTCTGTTGTTTTTATTATGTTATTTTTTATACCCTTCACCACCATAGGTGGAAAAAGTATTTTAAGTTTGTGCTGATGTATGTAATGCATGGAATAACTTTCTGAGTCGATTAAGCGATGTCCGTCCGTCCGTCTGGCTGGCTGGACGGCTGGCTGGACCCCCATGTAAACCTTGTAATCAAACTACAGGTCGCTATTCTAAAGATATATAATTTTTTTGATAATGGGACCATGGCTATTGAAATTGGTCAAAATCGGTCCATTATTTATGGTACCTCCCATAGGTCCCACTTCCCGGAATTGACATATTGGCCAAAAATATCAATATTTTTTTATAAAACTTAAAACAAATACTGCTTATGTAAACTAAAATCACTGTACCAAATTTCGTTGAAATCGGTCCACATTTGACCATAGCTCCAATACAAACTCTTTTATAAAAACGCATTAAATGCGACACAAAAATCACTAAAACGCTCGTAAATCTAAAGATATTGAAAATTTTAAGTTTATTTTTTGCATACATACTTTTTGTAACAACTGTAATCAATTTGCCCAATTTCGAGATATTCGGTCCACATTTGACCCTAGCTCTCATATAAGTCCAAATGACGGAAACAGGTTAAATATATAAGTTTTGAGAAAATGTTTGTATGATGGCAAAATTTAGCAAATATTTGTCTTTATACAGGAAAAATAACACCTTAGACCTAGTGTTAGTGGTGAAGGGTATCGTATGGTCGGGCTTGACCGACTATAAAGCTTTCTTACTTGTTTATAGATATATTAAAGAAGTAGCAAGAATGAAAAATATGGTGTTCAGAAAAAGAAGGTAGTGTTGTATAAAGATAAAAGTAGAATAATTTAGTAATATTTGTAACACCAATGTTACACCCTTACGGTTGTTTATCGAGGGGGTAAGAGTAGGATGTGGATACAGTTCTTACCTGGTACCCGGAGACGCCAGCCAATAGCTGCATCCCATGAACTGAAGCCAGAACTAATCTTTAAACTGGATTTAGAACTGAATGTAAAACTGAATCTAGAACAGAAGTGGTTTAATTAACTTAACTAGTTTTACATATTCTTAGAAAGAAAATCTTTTAAGTTAATTAAAACTTTAATCTGTACTTCAAAGTGTGATAAACAAAAAAACTTCTAAAATCTCTTCATTATAAAATGCAAGTGTCAGATATAAAATAAATAAGATTCTGCGCAGAATGACTTAAAAGAAACTTAACTTTATAAACTATAAAATTTCTTTAATGTTCTTACATTTTGTCTTGATTAAATATTTTATCTTTATCTTATCTTTCATTTCCCTTCTTGGCTGCTGTTTTAATTCATTTGGCAAATCTCAAAAACTCTTGTTAGAAATATCCCCGAAACATAATATTTACATTCTATTAACAATTCTAGAATTCTAAAGTTTACATTTTATTTTTGAAGAATCTTTTCAATTCAATTTAAAAAAAAACTGCAACTTGAACATGAATAAATTATTCGTGGGAAAAAAAGAAGATTTTATTACTTTTTGCTAATCGTAAAAAAAGATGATATCAGAGCTTGTTGTTTTCTATAAAAGTAGCCAAGTTAACAAGATTTGTGGGAGATGGTGGATAAGGCTAAAAGCATTATTGCGGAATACCAGCGTTGATGATTATTATTTCATAATAACAACACCGATGACTGGTATCAAGGAAATGATGACTACAAATATTTTGATGAAAGTAAATAAAAAGTTAAAGTAAATTTTCTTACCTTCCTTAACACAAAAATTGTCAGTTTGAAGAAAAGTTAATCTAAGCGTATGAGTAATATTAATTTTGTGGCAATAAACAAGGGTTGGCGCTAAGAGAACAGAACAAAAAAATAGTCGGCAGAGTTGCCGTTTTTTATGCTTTTAACTAAAATAGTTATTTTTTCAATGTGTAGAAAATTTTTTTCTATAGAAAATTTTTTTATCAAAAGTTTTTCTAGAGAAAATTTTTTTATCAAAAATTTTTCTAGAGAAAATTTTTTTAATAAAAAATTTTTCTATTTAGAGTTTATTTATATTTTTCTAGAAAAAAATTTTTTATCATAAAATTTTCTAAAAAAAAAAATTTTTTTTAAAAAATTTTTCTATAGCAAATTTTTTTTTTAAATTTAATTATAGAAAATTTTTTTATCAAAAATTTTTCTATAGAAAATTTTTTTACCAAAAATTTTTTTACCAAAAATTTTCCTATAGAAAATCTTTTTATCAAAAATTTTTCTATAACAAGTAAGAAAAGCAATAGTTGGTCAAGCCCACAATGTCATACCCTTCACTGCTAAGGTCAAATATGGACCAATAATTAAACAAGTTTTCCTTAAGTCCTAGAGACATACATATCCAGCAAAACTTTGGTAATGGCAAGTACTCCGATAACTGGTTACCTTGTAACGACTACAACATACCATCCGAATAAATAATAAGTTATTACAGAAGTACTTATTTGTAATTAAGATGGTAATTTAAACTGAATGGCCCCGGTTCAAATCCCACCAAGGGCAACAATTTTTTTTAGTTTTTTTTTATTAAAAGAGTCTTTTTAAATGATTTTTGAATTTTAAGAACTTAAATATTATCTTCTGTAAAAAATTGTAAAACTAACTCACGTTAATAAAAAAATACCATCATGAGTCAATTTTGATTATGTAGGAGATGTTGAATACCAAACACGATTCTAATTGGTCTTAACTTGGTAAGCCCAACTTATCTGGGTCATCCTTCATCTCAACTGTGGACACACACCTTCTCATGGTATCACCCGGGGAGATAGTTTAACACCCATTAATATTGTGAGTTAACATGTTCCGAAAGTTGTCCCATAAGATCGATAAAAATGGGCTAGGATTACGGGCTAGTAACCCTCTCTTGAAAAAAAAAAATACAATGAAGAGGATAAAATTAGAATTGAAATGTCCCACTACCTAATATTAGAGAAGGATGTCCGAAACTTCGATAGAAAGACCAAGTAGTGGAACATTTTTCAAAGCTTGGCCTATAAAATTGGAGAATATTCGCACAAGATCGAAATCCATGGAATTCTAAAATATGTTCGGACTTTGACCTTAACAGGTTGTAACATTTAAGTAAGTAAGAGTCAATCTTATGTAAAAACTTATACAAAAATTTAAATTGTTTAAGTTTTAAAATAATTTTAAAAAAGTTTTAAAATAATTACAAAAAATCGTATAAAAATATTTTTCCAAAAATTACAACAAAGCAAAAAAAGCAGGGAAAAACAAAGTTATTTTCACATGATTTTGGATCTAAAAATAAAAATTGTTTATATTAATTATAAGCTGCTAAGTTTTCAACATATGAAGTAGCTCAGTGGAAGATCTCTGCCTAGCAGTCGGAGGGTCTGGGTTCGAGCCCCCATGGGATCATAAAAAAAATTTTGTATTTCGTTTAAAAATATATGTTTTTAATAAAACAACAACAAAAAAGTTGTTGCTGTTGTTGTTGTTGCTTTCAAATTGCTTACCCAAGTCATTACTTTTCTGCAATTGGTAAGTACTTGCCTCCAATGACATCCTCATGTTAATGTAATGACTTAAACAGCGAATGAGTAAGTAGTTCGTGTTCAATAGTTTAACTGTTTAACTCATTATTTGGTAATGAAAAGTTTTACTGGGTATACTATGAGCTATTTTTTTTTTTCAAAATTTCGAGATTTTTGTCTTTTCCGGCTAAGGGCTTGATATGGGAGCTAGGGTCAATTATGAACCGTTTGTTTCCAAATTTTGTTTATTGGTTTATAATGACAAAATATTTATCTGTGCAAAGCTTTAGTAATCAAATGCATTTATCTTTAGAGTTATACACGTTTTTGTGCTTTTATGTGTATATAAACGACTTTTGAGAATGTGTCTTGTATGGGAAGTATGGTCAAATATGGGCCGATTCCTACAAAATTAGGTTCACTGATTAAAATTACGATACGCAATATTTGTGCTGAATATTATCTAAATACAACTAAATTTGTGTCTGTAAAGGATCAAAAACTCTATTCAGGGAAGGCAGTCCTATGGAAGGTACCTGAAATACTGATCCGATTTCGCCCAAAAAGTAAAGGCATGGACCAAAATAAAAGCCTGTGCCATATTTGATCAAATTATCTTTAAAGTTACGTAGAATTATAACAAGCCACCCAGCCGGACATCGTTAAAACAACTCAGGGGGTGATTCTAAGTCGATTGGTATACTAAAAGGTGGATCTCAGACCAATATTTCTATGCGTTATAAACATCAGCACAAACCCAATATACCTTTTTCACCTATGGTGGTGAAGGATATAAAAATTGTTTATCAAAAGCTCATCAAAAATAGAAATTTTCATCGAAATTTTTTATTTAGAAAATTTTTTTTATAAAAAATTTTTCTATAGAAGATTTGAAAATTTTTTCATATAAAAATATTTTTATCAAAAATTTTTATAGAAAAATATTTTTATCGAAAAATTTTCTCTAAAATATAAATTTTATCGAACAAAAAGAAAAATATTTGTATTAAACATTTTGCTATGAAAAAATTTTTCGATCGAAAATATTCGAAAAAAATACAATATCTAAATTTGTTAATTATTAGAATTTATTTCTGTTCTGAAAAATATTTCCAATATTTACAAAATTATTCCTAATGTTTACAAAAACAATTGTGTCGTGGCAACAATGTTCGAGATTATATTTCTTTGTTCTCTCGAACCATATATTTTGTTGCTATAAATATCAATATTTTTAATAAAATTTAAACCAAATACTGCTTATGCAAACCTTAATGACTGTACCAAATTTCGGTCCATATTTGACCATAGCTCCCATACAAACTTTTCTTTAAAAACGCACTTAAACGCTCGTAAATCTGAAGATAATGGGAATTTTAAGTTTGTTTTTTGCATACATAATTTTTGTAACAACTGTAAGCCAAATTTCGAGATAATCGGTTCACATTTGACCCTAGCTCTCATATAAGTCCAAATGTCGGAAGTATTGAGAAAATGTTTGTATGATGGCAAATATTTGTCTTTATACAGGAAAATAACATCTTTGACCTTAGTGGTGAAGGGTATTGTATGGTCGGGCTTGGCCGACTATAGTACTTTCTTACTTGTTTTTGTATTTTCTTTGACAAAGCGGCACCAGCCAACTCTGTTAACATCCAAATTCCAACTGAATGATTTTAACACTCATTTTCACGAGTTTTATTAATGATCGTGGTATCTACGAAAATTAAAAAAACTCATCGGCTACCAGTGGTATGGGCTGCCTACTTTTGGTAATAAACTTAAAATAGCTTTATTCGCAATAATTTCTTAATATTAATAAAAATCTTTGAGTGTGAATATAAACTTTTTATTATCGGAAAATATAGAAAATAATAGACAAAAGATAACGTTTAAGATGTTGCACTTCCATACATTTATTTGCAGTATGGTCCTCTCGATAAGTCCCATAAAAAAGACAGTATACCAATTTGACTCTAATTCGAAAACAACTAACGGAGACGTTTATTTAATGAGAGAAATCTAAGGCATACGCACGTGCTCATGAAATGTATGTTTATTTGTGCGCTTTTACATTAAATTTCCATTAAAGTCATAAAACAACTGAAACTCATTATATTGTAGTTAAAATACGTAGGATATCAAATTTCATATGTAAATGGATTTCATTCCATTTTTTTACTAATAGGCACCTAAAAGGTCACAATGGAATTAAGGGTAATCAAAGTTTAACCCGACAAACAATTTAAGACCGAAATAAATGGACACAATATTTTACATAGCAAATTTTCCAGGATTTAAGCAATGTTTTGTGGTCTATTGACTTGTTGTATTGTAAATACTACGTGTAAACATTGTATAACAAATTGCCCTAAACAAAAAAAGGACGAAAGTTTTCCATATGTAAAGAATTTTTTCTCTTTAATTGGCTTTAACCCAGAAAGGACGTGGTTTGTTCATGTTAACATAAGAAGGAAATAAATAACAAATCTACTCTGAAAGTGATTTATTTTTTACTTTACTTCCGTTTTCTACTTGATACGGTATTTTCCCATGTGAACGTAATTGTTGTAAGTAAATAATAATAAAAGCTCAGGACTCCTGTTTCGGGATAGCAAGTAAAATTTATTATATTAAATATTATATCATATACATAGACCCGGTATTGCCCGGCAGTTTTGTGATAATTCAGAGGCCACTTAAATGTTCATATACATAAATGTTTCGTACTAAATATAAAGGTTTCTCCACTCCCATTCCGCTTAATTTTGTTTTAAATTATCTAAGAATTATATAATAATGAAATATTCCAAAATGAATGAAAAACGCCTCTTGCTTTTTTCGAATCCAACTTTATAGCGATGAAGGTTTTATTAAGATCAATTGCTATACCTCAATTTCATGTAAAAATTTATTTTAATCTGTTTTTTCTATGGCGGAGGAAGTCCTCCTGCGCCTATCCTACTTTTTTATGACCAACCTACTCTTATCGATAAAAACAGATTAATAAAGAAAGTTTAAAGAGTTTACCACACACTAATAATTTTATTTATGGAGGGGACAAAGTTCCCACTCACCGATCCTACCACATTGAGTCCAAACTATTACCATTTGCAAAAAGATAGTTTGCAGAAGGCTTAAAAGCTATAGCTCAATATAATGAGAGGGCGGCACAAATAGAACAGAACAAAAAAATCGTCGGTAGAGTTGCCGTTTTTTATACTTTAAACTAAAATGGATATTTTATTCAATGTGTAGTTTTAAGGTTTTAAAAAGAAAAAGTTTTGTTTTCCGTTTTTTATTATTTTTATCAAAATGTTTTCTATAGAAAATTTTTTTATCAAAAATTTTGCTATATATGAAAAATATTTCTATAGAAAATTTTTTATGAAAAATTTTTCTATAGAAAATTTTTTATGAAAAATTTTTCTATAGAAAATTTTTTATGAAAAATTTTTCTATAGAAAATTTTTCTATAGAAAATTTTTTATGAAAAATTTTTCTATAGAAAATTTTTTATGAAAAATTTTGCTATAGAAAATTTTTTATCAAAAATTTTTCTACAAAAAATTTTTTATCAAAAATTTTTCTAAAGAAAATTTTATATGAAAAATTTTTTTATAGAAAATTTTTTATGAAAAAATTTTCCATAAAAAATTATTTATGAAAAATTTTTCTAAAGAAAATTTTATATGAAAAATTTTTCTATAGAAAATTTTTTATGAAAAAATTTTTCTATAGAAAATTTTTTATGAAAAAATTTTCCATAGAAAATTCTTTATGAAAAATTTTTCTAAAGAACATTTTTTATGAAAAATTTTTCTATGGAAAATTTTTTATGAAAAATTTTTCTAAAGAAAATTTTTTATGAAAAATTTTTCTAAAGAAAATTTTTTATGAAAAATTTTTCTATAGAAAATTTTTTATGAAAAATTTTTCTATAGAAAATTTTTTATCAAAAATTTTTCTATAGAAAATTTTTTACGAAAAATTTTTCTATAGAAAATTTTTTATCAAAAATTTTTCTATAGAAAATTTTTCTATAGAAATTTTTTATGAAAAAATTTTCTATAGAAAATTATTTATTAAAAATTTTTCTATAGAAAATTTTTTATGAAAAATTTTTCAATATAAAATTTTTCTATAGAAAATTTTTTATGAAATTTTTTTATGAAAAAATTTTCTATAGAAAATTATTTATGAAAAGTTTTTATACATAAATTTTTTTATGAAAAATTTTTCTATAGAAATTTTTTTTTGAAAAATTTTTCTATATAAAATTTTTTATGAAAAATTTTTCTATAGAAAATTTTTTATGAAAAATTTTTCTGTAGAAATTTTTTTATGAAAAATTTTTCTGTAGAAATTTTTTTATGAAAAATTTTTCTATAGAAAATTTTTTATGAAAAATTTTTCTAAAGAAAATTTTTCATGAAAAGTTTTTCTATATAAAATTTTTTATGAAAAATTTTTCTATAGAAAATTTTTATCAAAAATTTTTCTATAGAAAATTTTTTATGAAAAATTTTTCTATAGAAAATTTTTTATGAAAAATTTTTCTACACAAAATTTTTCATGAAAAGTTTTTCTACACAAAATTTTTTATGAAAAATTTTTCTATAAAAAATTTTTTATGAAAAATTTTTCTATAAAAAATTTTTTATGAAAAATTTTTCTATAGAAAATTATTTATGAAAAATTTTTTTATAGAAAATTTTTTATGAAAAATTTTTCGATAGAAAATTTTTCATGAAAAATTTTTCGATAGAAAATTTTTCATGAAAAGTTTTTCTATATAAAATTTTTTATGAAAAATTTTTTTATAGAAATTTTTTTATGAAAAATTTTTCTATAGAAGATTTTTTATGAAAAATTTTTCTGTAGAAAATTTTTTATGAAAAATTTTTCTATAAGAAATTTTTTATGAAAAATTTTTCTATAGAAATTTTTTTATTAAAAATTTTTCTATAGAAAATTACTTTTTTCCAAAAAATAGCTTTTATTTTTACCATTTTCGAAAAAATACTGTTTTACCCTCTTGATGGCTGAATTTAAGAAGTAAAAATATGTGACTTGTCATTTTCAATGCTAATATCAACGAAATTTAATTTTTGCTGCTATCCATTTTGGATTAGGAGATTTAATGTTACCGATTTGTCCCTTTTTTACCTCCTAAATTAAAAAAGTACCAGATATATAATATCTCTTAAATATCAATCGAATTTTCTAAACATTTTATTACAGTCTATATTTGTTTAGAAGATTATATATCTATACAAACATTTTGTAACAAAGAACCTACCTTTTTAATTGTTTACTCGTTTTTAACATTTGTATCCCTTAAATTGAAAAGGTATCCGCAAATGAGTTCAAAAAATGACTAAAAAATGTGTTCACTTTTTCACTACTTTTTTGACCCATTGTTCACAAAGTACCAAATGCGTGTGTTCTTAGTTTCGTAGCTGATCCAAACATCATTGGTGTTTATTATTTGGTCCTTACATACAGATGTCCTAGAGTCAATGTTCAAGTTACCTGCAAAATTTGACTTAAAACTAAAAAATGTAATTCAACTTTTGTCTTCTTTAATGTGGACTTGCCTATTAGTTCTTTTTGTAGTTTCGCTACAATACAAATTTTCTTATTATAATTTCAATTACTTTTTCAAATTGTAATAACAAATATTTTATGTAATATTTTGAAATGCATACAAGGAATTCAACAATTTCATATTCAAATTATGACCTTTAAATTATTGACATGCAATTGCAAAACTTTCGTTGGATGTCATGTTTAAGCACTCAAAGTTTTCAAAAAACTTAAAGTTTTTTTTTTATAAAATAAACCAATAAAACACGCACTTAAACAAATATGAATTTAAAGAGGGCTAACGAAAAAGATTTTAGTAATTAAGACTTTAAAATAAAGTCATAGATATGGAAAACTAAAGGAAATATAAAACATTTAACTTATATGTCCTTATCATATGAGGAATAAGTCGTGTATGATTTTTAAATTATGACTTTGGATAACAATTAATCGATGCAAAGTGGGATCTCAAAAAACAAAGACAATTAAAAACAAGTAAGAAAAGCTATAGTCGGTATTGATATTTGACCTTAGTAGTGAAGGGTAAGCTACTAAGGTCAAATATGGACCAACAATTAAACAAGTTTTCCTTAAGTCTTAGAGACATACATACATATATGTGCTATTTTTCAAAATTTCTAGATTTATATCATTTCCGGCTAAGGGCCTGATATGGGAGCTAGGGTCAATTGTGGACCGATTGTTACCAAATTTTGGTTATTGGTTCATATTTATAAAATATTTATCTGTACAAAGTTTAAGTAATCAAATGCTTAAATCTTAAGAGTTATTAACGTTTTTGTGCTTTTATGTGCATATAAAGGTCTTTTGTGAATGTGCCTTATATGGGAGGTATGGTCAAATATGGGCCGATTTCTACAAAATTAGGAACACTGATTAAGGTTATGATAATCAATATTTGTGCTGAATATTATTAAAATACAACTAAATTTGTGGTTGTAAAGGACCAAAAACCATATTCCGGCAAGGCATCGCTATGGGAGGTACCCGAAATATTAATTCGATTCCACCCAAAAAGAGTAGGTTTTGTCCTTGGACCAAAATATGATCCTGTGCAAAATTAAATCAAATTATCTTTAAAGTTACGATCAGTAGAATGATAACAAGCTTACATGGATAACCGGCCAACCAGCCAGCCATCCGGCCGGATTGATTCTAAGTCGATTGGTATACTAAAAGGTGGATCTCAGACCAATATTTCTATGCGTGTAAAAACTCTATATGCGTCGGCGCATAGAGAAAGGGACCTAAGGGTAACAAATAAGGTAAAAAAATAATATTTAAATTATTAAAATGGCTCTTCTGAAGAAACCCGTTGTTACCCTTAGGTCCCTTTCTCTATGCGCTGTCGCATATGTATTATTGTATCTTCTTTGTCAAACCACAGTTTAACATAAAAAATCTTAAAGTAGAAATAAATTGTTTACAATAAATACAAGCAAAAAATATTTATTTAAAAATTTATAACCCATAAAATTTTTTTTATTACTTTGTTTAATTAATTCTTGTCTTCGCCCCGTTAATTGGCATAATAAATTAAGTTTTTTGCTTGTAATCAAATTTAAATAATTCCCATTGGCAATTAATGAAGCAAAGTGGCAAGCGATACAAGTCAATCGTCAAGCAACCAACCAAAACCAAGGAACCAACGAAAAAAAGACCAAAAGTTTAGGAAGAATTTTGAAATTTATATCTACATATATATTAATCTTTGTAGGCGTTCACACCAAAACATCACAATTCAATTCAATTTTTTTTTTTAGAAAAGTGAGTTAGTAACGGTCTTCTATTTTACCAAAGACTCTATAATATAAAGATGATGCACTTCCATACATTGATTTGCCGTATGGTCTTTTTGATAAGTCCCATAAACAAAAAAGTATACTCTTACTCTTATTCGGAAACAACTAATGGAGACGACTAACCAATGAGAGAAAACTAAGGCACACACACGTGCTCATGAAATCAAAATTTGCTTATAAGTTTATTTATATTTCATTGTTCTTTATCTGCTTTCATTTCACTTTTGACAAAAAACAAATCTATGGAGTGCAATATCTTTATATGTATGTATTATAGACATTAGTAGGCAGCCCATGCCACCAGAAGCCAATGAAGTTTTTTAATTTTCGTAAATACCACGATCATTAATAAAACTCAGAAAAATGAGTATTAAAATCATTCAGTTGGAATTTGGATGTTAACAGAGTTAGTAGGTGCCGCTTTAAAGAAAAGACAAAAACAAAATAGGCAAGAAACAAATCAAAATCCAATTTATAGCAACAAAATACATCGTTCGAAAGAACAAAGAGATATAATCCAGAACATTGTTGCCACGACACTATTATTTTTGTGAACATTGGGAATATTTTTGTAAATATTGGGAATATTTTTCAAAACAGAAATAAATTCTAATGTTAAACAATTTTAGATTTTTATACTTTTTTCAGATATTTTTCGTTAAAAATATTTTTCTGTACAAATTTTCGACAAAAATATTTTTATATCAAAAAATTTTCAAATCTTCAAAAGAAAAATTTTTGATTAAACAATTTTTTAAAGAAAAATTTTTGATAAAAAAATTTTCTGTTTAAAAATTTTTGATGAACAAATTTTTTATAGAAAAATTTTTGATAAAAATTTTCTATAGAAAAATTTTTAATAAAAATTTTCTATAGAAAAATTTTTAATAAAAATTTTCCAGAGAAAAATTTTTGATAAAAATTTTCTATAGAAAAATTTTTAATAAAAATTTTCTATAGAAAAATTTTCGATAAAAGTTTTCTATAGAAAAATTTCTGATAAAAATTTTCTATAGAAAAATTTTTGATAAAAATTTTCTATAGAAAAATTTTTGATAAAAATTTTCTATAGAAAAATTTTAGATAAAAATTTTCTATAGAAAAATTTTTGATAAAAAATTTTCTATAGAAAAATTGTTGATAAAAATTTTCTATAGAAAAATTGTTGATAAAAATTTTCTATAGAAAAATTTTTGATAAAAATTTTCTATAGAAAAATTTTTGATAAAAATTTTCTATAGAAAAATTTTTGATAAAAATTTTCTATAGAAAAATTTTTGATAAAAATTTTCTATAGAAAAATTTTTGATAAAAATTTTCTATAGAAAAATTTTTGATAAAAATTTTCTGTAGAAAAATTTTTGATAAAAATTTTCTATAGAAAAATTTTTACAAAAAATTTTCTATAGAAAAATTTTTGATAAAAATTTTTTATAGAAAAATTTTTAATAACAATTTTCGATAGAAAAATTTTCGATAAAAGTTTTCTATAGAAAAATTTTTGATAAAAATTTTCTATAGAAAAATTTTTGATAAAAATTTTCTATAGAAAAATTTTCTATAGAAAATTTTTTTATAATAATTTTCTATAGAAACAATTTTGATAAAAATTTTCTATAGAAAAATTTTTGATAAAAATGTTCTATAGAAAAAATTTGATAACAATTTTCTATAGAAAAATTGTTGATAAAAATTTTCTATAGAAAAATTTTTGATAAAAACTTTCTATAGAAAAATTTTTGATAAAAATTTTCTATAGAAAAATTTTTGATAAAAATTTTCTATAGAAAAATTTTTACAAAAAATTTTCTATAGAAAAATTTTTGATAAAAATTTTCTATAGAAAAATTTTTAATAAAAATTTTCTATAGAAAAATTTTCGATAAAAGTTTTCTATAGAAAAATTTTTGATAAAAGTTTTCTATAGAAAAATTTTTGATAAAAATTTTCTATAGAAAAATTTTTGATAAAAATTTTCTATAGAAAAATTTTTGATAAAAATTTTCTATAGAAAAATTTTTGATAAAAATTTTCTATAGAAAAATTTTCGATAAAAATTTTCTATAGAAAAATTTTTGATAAAAATTTTCTATAGAAAAATTTTTGATAAAAATTTTCTATAGAAAAATTTTCGATAAAAATTTTCTATAGAAAAATTTTGGATAAAAATTTTCTATAGAAAAATTTTCGATAAAAATTTTTCTATAGAAAAATTTTTGACAAAAAATTTTTGATAAAAATTTTCTATAAAAAAATTTTTCATAAAAATTTTCAATAGAAAAATTTTTCATAAAAATAAATTTTTATAGAAAAATTTTTGATAAAAATATTAAAAAAAAATGGAGTAGAAAACTTTTTCTTTTTAAAACGTTGGAACTACACATTGAAAAAATACCTATTTTAGTTAAAAGTATAAAAAATGGCAACTCTGCCGACTTCTTTTTTGTTTTGTTCTCTTTGCGCCGACCCGTGATTATAGAGTCTTTGATTTTACTAAATTTATCGTTAATAACTTTCAAATTTATTTGATCGCACCAAAGCTTTACTTTTTGCTTTTTGATCTGATAAGCGTTATGAGTTTCGA
Source organism: Stomorhina lunata (assembly GCA_933228675.1). Lineage (NCBI taxonomy): Eukaryota > Metazoa > Arthropoda > Insecta > Diptera > Rhiniidae > Stomorhina > Stomorhina lunata. Next base: position 36,725,574 of record OW121740.1, on the reverse strand, counting down.
AATAGTAATATTTTTTATTTAATATAGAAATCAACATTTTTAACAAGCTATAGAAAAAAATGTTCTTTTTTTAACTCCTTATATTGGAATTGTTACGTTTTGTTGCGGATATCTACATTTTAATTTGACTGAACACACACACACACCCAGTTAAATGTTTTATTTGTTTTAGAAACTTGTATTTCCCCTTTCCCTGCAATTATTTATTTTGCTCATAGTCAATCACGCTAATTTGGCAGAAGAATCAATATTACTAGACAAATCAAATTTGGGGGACTCACAAGGTAATTACATGTCGTGGTATCATAAAGTAATATTGTTTAAGAATTTTTTCATATCTTAAAGCTATAACGAGCTTATAACTCAAATTTTCCATACAATTCCTACTACAAGACATTTATAATATGATTTTTCGGTTATGAATTAGTACTCGTATTAATAAAAATTCAAAAACAACAATATGACTTTGCCACAATATGTTATGATATCTTGTGAAAGAGTTAGGAGGTATATATGTAGATCGAAATTTTAAAGTCATATACTTTATCTAATATAGAACTATTTTCGGAATAGATATTTAGGCCTTTTACAGCCACGAATTTTTAACTACTTGAATGAAATTTATCAATTATTAGATATAGAACATGGTACAACTAGGAAAAAATAGCTACACACTTCGTTCTCAATTTCAAATCCATGATATAGAATATAAAAGCTGAAATCCGTTAACCAAATTTTAATTTAATCGGCCCTTATTTGACCATGGCGTCGCTAGACACTTTACAAAATGTATCGTATATCCCCGGATTTCAAGAAGACAATAGACAGTTTGTTGAAAAATTTTGGAAGATTGGAGATTGAATGTCTCTAAAAATACATTTTCTGCTTCCCATCTCGAATTTTTTCCTGAAAACTTTGATGATGCAAGCGATGAACAAGGAGAGCGACGATACCAATGATTTTGGGACGGGGGCATGAGGATCGACTACTATTGGACTTTAATATATGAAACAGATACCAAACAGTATAAGCGACTCAGTTCTACTATTCTTCATTTGAAATTCAAAACTTTTTAAAGAATAAAATGGAGTTTAATTGTCAAAGAATTTAAAATAATATGTTTAATTAATATCTCGAAAACTAACCATTTTGGTTGCTTAGATCCAAAACTGTGTATACTTGTGTTATTGTAATAAGTGGTTCCCGGGGTGGAATTCATTAATATGGAAGCTATGGCTTCAAGTTTACCAATCCACGTATTATTAATTTGCATTTAACTGTTTTCCGAAGTTGCATTTATATAGAAGCTATGTTCAAATGTATTTATATTTAGATTATTTACATTTGTGTTGGTTTCAGTAATCATTTAGTTTTCAGAGAAAAGGTGATTAATCTATTGCTCCCCTAGGCTGGTGCTGGAGCTGCCAGCTACGCCACCAGCCTGGCGAGATGAAGAAGTCAGTAACAAACTTAGCAAGAACGCGCACTTCCCGAGACGCCGTGTTATTGGCCATTCGGATATGCTAAAGACCGCCGCTCGCATTCGCTTCACCTCAAAGGAGGTGAACCCTGGGAGCACCACGAGGCGGCTACTTTTAAGAAAGTGGGGTTAATAACCTACGAGTCGACTTATGGCCCTATGTTCCGCAAGGAATTAAAGGACTAAATACAAAATATATGTTCAACCGCTTTCCATAAAAGTTGACATGTTGACTTGTTATTGCATAAAACTTCCCTGCGTTAAATTACGTTATCATAGCTATTATAATCGTAATTTGAAATTTATCAGCATTAAATTTCTTCTCGGGGCTGGTTTGTATGGGAGCTATAAACAAATGTGGACAGATTTTTCCATCCTTCAATAACAAATTTTTGCTAGAAATCAGGAATAATTTTGTTGCTCTAGCTCTTTTTGTTTAGGCGCTGTCGTGACTTCAACTGACGAATAGGCAGACTGACAGCCATCGCCTGATAGTCTTAGGATATCATAAGTATCTAAATTATATACAAATCGTCACCTGAAATGCAAAAGGTCGTTACTAAAATAAAAATTAAAATTGGTTTTTCGATTGATTGTGTCACAGCAACTCAAAATACCTCTAGACACAAATTTTTTGTATGCGTATTGTGAAAACAGCGATTTTATTCACTAAAAAAGTTTGAAATGTTGCTCAAAATTTATATTATAGTAAAGCCCTTTTGGTTTCAGAATATATTCAGCTTCTAGTTAAGTCCTTTTGTTTTGTCGCAATTACTTAAAAGTTACTCGTTTTTTTCATTTAAGCTTTTTGTCATTTACTTGCATAGTTATCCAAATTTCAAAGTTTGGAATTAATATTTCATATAGTTTAAAAGTTATGATGTTTTTTTGCTTATCATATACAAAATTATTATCCTATACTAAGATTTTTGAAAAGTTTAAAAGTTACGGGGCTATTTATAAAATAACTCTTAAAAAACCTCTGTATATCCTATTTTAAAATATTTAAAACTTATCTTTTAACATTTAATTATGTTTCAAAAATAAACAATTACTATTTTTAAGACCCGTATCTATATTATTAGCAACAAAAATGTATGCATTTTGAAAGGTTTTTACCATTTTAGTTTTTATAGTTTTCTTTGCTGATGGCTTGTTGACCCAATTCCAAAATTTAGATTTAATGTTCCTTGTAGTTTAAAAGTTATAACGTTTTTGCTTGTGCTGTAAAAAAAAAACTAGAAGTGTAGTTACGCCCTTTTGCATTTTAGGTGACGATATGTATACAATATAGACGGTGGGTATAAAAATCATATTAACATAAATCGATAATACAATATTTATTTATGTTTACAGATACAATTGGTCTTTATTTGACCTTAGCGGTAAATAGTATCAAATAGTCGGGCTTGACCTACTATAGCTTTATCTAAACATAATTAATTCAATTAATTTTTAATAAATATTTTTTTTTTATTTTTAGGTAAGAACTGTTGATTCTTTTGTACTTTTGTAAGTATTAAGTAAGAAATCGGAATAAAAAATCGTATTATATATAATTTAGAGAAATCTGAATGTGTATTAAGCTTAGATTTCACATTTTTAAAATTGATACATAAAAATGTAAAATATTTAGATTATATTTGAATAGACAAATTCGATAGTCACATCTCCAGTTTTTAGACATACACGTTTATTGACACCAATTAGTTCTAAATGCTTACCTGCATCTACTGTGTTAAGAATGGAATATTCCTAGCATTCCTTCTACTGTAAATTTTAAAAGTTTCTTAAATTTTTTTTAGATATTTTACTTTATTATACAATTTTTTTATTTCCTGAAAACTTTTAGCTTGTGGAGATGTGACCTTTTCGAATTTGGTCATTCATTTAGATTTTAAATTAATGAAACGCAATTACAATTTATAAAGATCAAAGATACAGTACATACAAGTATAAATGCGAAAATAAAATAGATCCCCAGAAATTGATAAGTTTAAGTGCTTACCGGTCGTCTGCAGTTAATGGTTCAAATTGTGACCTATACTTTTATAACAAATTTACATGGACTTGAACACAAAAGATTGAGGAATCAGACAATATGTTGTCAAACAATGGAAAAATTGGTCTCAATTTTTCACACTCATATAATTAAGAAATATGGCAGAGAAATCAAATTTTAATTTAATCTTCGTATAAATTGGACTGAATATATCGAGCCCTAACCGCCAAAAAGACTGAAGCGCCAAAAACTAAAATTTACAGGAGAAGCATTTTTTAAAATATCTTTGGACAATGAATTGTACTTAAGACTTTATTGTTATACCCTTCACCAATAGGTGAAAGGGTATTATAAGTTTGTGATTCCGTTTGTAATTTTTTTATTAGTGATCGTAGACCCCATAAAAATTATACCGATCGACTCAGAATCGGGAGGAGAATCGATTAAGCGATGTCCGTCTGTCTGTCTGTCTGTCTGTCTGTCCGTCCGTCTGTCTGTCTGTCTGTTGAAATCAAGTTTCTGAAGCCCCTGGAGGGTGGACTTACATAAATTATATACCAGATTTTAGGAAATTCTCCCGCAATGAACGCTATTAAATTTCATTAAAATCGGTTTATAAACACCGAAAATATCGAAAAAATACCAAAAATTAGACGAAAATTTTAAAATTTTTGATTGAAACACACTTTTAAATAATAAGAGAAACAAGGTACTCCTGGTGTACATGTGATAATATATTATATATCAGATTGTAGGAAATGGTTCCCCAAAGCACTCTGTAAAATTTTAGCAAAATCGGTCTATAAACAACTGAGATACAGCCAAAACACTCAATTTGATGTATCGCAAATTGCCCAAAGTACGCGTTAGAGAATGTTTGTTGAAACAATGAAATGCAGAAATAGGAAAAACCATCCTCCTGGAGCACGGACATACATAAATTTTATATCAGATTTTAGGAAATTCCCCCGCCAAGCACATTATAAAATTTTATCAAAAGCGGTCCATAAACAACTGAGATACCGCCAAAACACTTTTTGTGATGTACAGCAAATTGCCCAAAGTACGTGTCTAAGAAATTTTGTTGACATTTTGTAAATACTGTTTCAGCGATTTCTCAGGTGTTTATGGACCGATTGTGATGAAATTTGACAGCGTTCATTGTGGGAGGATTTCCTAAAATCTGATATAAACTCCACAAATCTGATCATGAATACCATTCAAGTTGTACCGATCGTCTCAGAATCGGCAGGAGAATCGATTTCGCGACATCCGTCCGTCTGTTTGTCCGTCCGTCCGTCTGTTTGTCCGTCCGTCCGTCTGTTTGTCCGTCCGTCCGTCTACCTGTCTGTCCGTCCGTCCGTCTACCTGTCTGTCCGTCCGTCCGTCTACCTGTCTGTCCTTTTTTCTGTTGTAGTCAAGTTTTTGGAGCTCAGGGTGGGACGATATCCTAAAATTTTGTGAAAAATGCATATGGGTATACCTTCCAGGAGCTCCACAAATCTGATTTTAGCAGACAGACACACTGCATTTATCTTAATTCTATGTCTGACTTTTGAACTTTATGATTACATTTGAGTATGTATTATATATCAAATTATAGGTAATCTTCCTAGGAAGTACAAACATGCAGCTAAGTATATGATATCCGTTCAAAACCTACATATGTATGTAAGTATCTCACATATCAACAAAAATTTAAATTTTTTAATTGCAATTGGGAGAAATCCGTTCACGTTTGACTATTGCTCCCGTATAACTTCGCCTAAGGCAATCTCTTAGTAGCTAATAAATGACAAATTATAATTATCTATCTATTATAATAGATACGATGATGGCATTTAGTATAAAGACGTTGTACAATATTGTTATTCAGGGCGATATCTTGAAAAGTTCGGCTTTGAAAATGGGCGAGCTCGGTTCAAATTTTCTGTTATCTCCCATATAACCCTGACCGGGAATCACTTTAATGCTGATAAATTAAATCATGTTATAATTGCACAAAGAACTAGAGCAAAACTTTCCACACATCCATCGGACAGATCGAAAGAACAATGCATCCCAAATATTATTGTTGAAGTATTCATCTTAATTAGTTAACTAACTTCAGATTAATAAGTAAATCTTCAATAAATTTTCCGCCAAAGCTGATATCCATTCATAGCTAGCTATATATTTCACGCATGTATCTAAAACTAAGAGTGTATACTTATAATTCTAAGGCTTGTATACATTGACAATCATTGTTAAAACTTTGACCTAAATCAGTCCGCTAACTTCAGAGTTTTACATAACTAATCATTAACCTTTAATAGTTGGATAATTCGTATGAATTAAAGTACACAACCCTCACTGGGCACTGTGTTTTTGGGTTGTGTGCCAGAATACTTAATCTTCATCAAATCGATGTACTCTTGCAAATCTAAGGGCATCTACATTTTGAAGCATCTTTTCTGCATGGTTTATCTGGTCTATCGAACTTTAGAATCCAAGTGACGCTGCCTTATACATCAGCCACCTGCCCAACTTAACCTTTGGGTCCATAACTATTCTAGATGATGACGCCACCGAAAAGCTTTTCATTTTCCGGCCAGAGTTGATTGTCATTTGATCCCTTTTTATAGCATTTTACATCACTTTGGCCAAAACTTCCGGCGATAGGTCCTCACATTCTTGACGGATATTGTCTTTAAGAGCTGCAAGAGTCTGAGGCTTGTTGACATAAACCCGCGACTTCAAAAAGCCCCACAAAAAGAAGTCTGCAGCGGTTAAATCAGGCGATCTTGCTGGCCAGTGCAAATCGCCAAAACGGAAGATTAGGCGCCCGGGAAATGCATCCTTCAGCATATCGGTTGTGGCACGTGCAGTGTATGCCGTTGCACCGTCCTGTTGGAACCACATGTTTTCCAATCCCAATTCATCAAGTTGCGGCAAACGGAACTCGTTAATCATTGCTCTGTAGCGCTCACCATTCACAGTAACCGTTTGGCCCGCTACGTCTTTGAATAAAAAAGGTCCGATGACTCCTCCAGCGAAAAAAGCACACCATACAATGACTTTGAGTGGGTGTAATAGCTCTTCGTGGGTTACACGCGGATTTTCACGTAAATTTTGCTTATTTACGTACCCGGTAAGATAGAAATGGGCTTAATCACTCATGATTATTTTTAATGAAAAATCGTCTTCCTCTTGGTGGTGATTAGGGATGGCTTGAGCGTATGTTAGACGCGATTGGCGGTCAGCAGCTAACAGCTGATGCACCGTCTGGACTTTGTACGGAAACATCTTCAAATTTTTTACCAAAATTCGCTGTAAAGACCGTTGACTGATACCCATTTGCGTGGCACGTCGTCTGATCGATGTCGACGGCGCTTCCATGACATCCTCGGCTACAGCAGCAATATTCTCTGCAGAACGGCGACTCCGGGGTCTGCCACGCCTGGCAGCATCTCGTGTTGTGCCAGTCTCTTCGAGGCGAGCAGTATTTCACCAGTAGGCGTTGGACGACTAGGAAATCTGCGACGAAACTCACGTTGTGCCAAAGTCACCGACAGATTATTGGCCAAATAAATAGTCACCAATATTCCGCGTTCTGGAGCAGTGTAGAGTAACATTGTTTATTAACGTGTATTTTGCAAGTGTTTACTACACAAATGCCAAAACAGAATTGACATTAGGGGCCAATCGCAAAATTTAGACCATTTTCTGATAGGAGGATTACTTTTGCGCCACCTTGTACTAGTATAACCAAATATTGCTAGGAATTACATTTAGTATGAACAAAAGAAAATTAATATACATATGAAGCATTTGTGTGGGGCTCAACTAAGTCAGTAATCAGAAACTATATAATTATCAATATATTCATACGATTTTGTATTTTACTTTTGAAACACTATTGGTGAAGGGTATCCAAGATTCGGTAAAGCCGAATATACTACTCTTACTTGTTTTTCCTGTAAAATCATAACGGTAAATTCTACTGCCCTGATATTTTGTGAGATGATGCAGATGATCATGAATAATAAATTTTAATAATAAAATGAAAATCGTCCATCATGTCGCTTAAGCCCTTTTGGCGGTTATGGCTTGATATTGTATATTGGGTTATTTTAAATAGCTTTTGGATATAATTTAAAGAAACATAAAATTATGATATCTTTTTTTTTTTGAGTCCTAAAAACGATCTAAATAATTTAATATTAATTTTTTGAAATTATCCGACTTAATATAAATATTGACCTCGACTACGCCTTAAACGAGGTACAATTTTGACATATAATCTCCTGCTCAATGTATATAAATTTTAAATATTCTTTCATACAAAATTTAAATTCTTTCCTTCCTTACCATAACCTTTCCCAACTCTTTTTTTCTTAAATCAATGATTTTTTCACTTAAATTTCAAGAACCATTTTTCTAACCTAAAAAATTTAATGATGTCGTTTCTTTTTGAACTTTTTACTTTTTGTCCTGTTTATTCCATTTTAAATTATAAATTTGCTGTGCCATAATTTTGTATTTGTATACTCTTTTATTTGTTTAACCCATTTAGAATTTGTTAACAAGTTGTCTAAACACATTAGAATGGTACCAGGAACGGAGATTGAAAATTTTTCCAAATGAACAAAAAAAATGCTAAAGTTTTATAGAAATAAAAAGAAACATTTATTAGAATTGTAAACTACTCATAACCTTGTTTCTTCAGATTCTTCCCAATGTGCAGTGTTTGATTACTTGTTTTCTTTAGCAATTTGACCCATTTTTTCTTTAATTTTTTCTATATGTTTTACCATTTTTTATTGCTTTTTTTGCTTTATTACCAACAAAGAAAACAGTTATGAAAAGGTCGGGTTGTCTGTTCTCGAAATCGTAAAGATTAAACCCAAGAGTTCAAAATTATAAAATCTTGGAACTATGGCAATGTTGGGCGTATGTTAAAAGTTCAAGCTATTTTGCTGGTTACATTTTTCCTTAAACTATTGGGAACTATATAAATATTTATGTAAGAGTAGATGCAAAAACTAAGTATAAATAACGATGTCTGTCTAGTAGTTCAAGTGTCAGCAATATTATTCTTTGTAACACAATAATTTTAAATTTGTCAATAGAAGAAAAAATTATATAAATAAGAAAAAAACAGTAGAAGCATTTGTATAACAAAAGGAGTCTAGGAAAAATGGAATTATAAATGGGATTCAAATAAAAAAAAAATAATGATATTCTTATTCGAAAAGTACTTTTAAAGTGTCTGTATAACAGTTTTTCTATAGAAAAACTACCTGTGTACCAGTTTTTTAGAAAAAGTATCTGTATACAGTTTTTCTATAGAAAAAGTGTCTGTATAAAAGTTTTTTGTAGAAAAAGTATGACAGATTTTCTATAGAAATAGTGTCTGTATAACAGTTTTTCCATAGAAAAAGTGTTAGTATAACAGTTTTTCTAATAAAAAAGTGTTAGTATAACAGTTTTTCTACAGAAAAAGTGTTGGTATAACAGTTTTTGTATAAAAAAAGTGTTAGTACAACAGTTTTTCTATAGAAAAAGTGTTGGTATAACAGTTTTTCTATAGAAAAAGTGTTGGTATAACAGTTTTTCTATAGAAAAAGTGTTGGTATAACAGTTTTTCTATAGAAAAAGTGTTGGTATAGCAGTTTTTCTATAGAAAAAGTGTTGGTATAACAGTTTTTCTATAGAAAAAGTGTTGGTATAACAGTTTTTCTATAGAAAAAGTGTTGGTATAACAGTTTTTCTATAGAAAAAGTGTTGGTATAACAGTTTTTCTATAGAAAAAGTGTTGGTATAACAGTTTTTCTATAGAAAAAGTGTTGGTATAACAGTTTTTTCTATAGAAAAAGTGTTGGTATAACAGTTTTTTCTATAGAAAAAGTGTTGGTATAACAGTTTTTCTATAGAAAAAGTGTTGGTATAACAGTTTTTCTATAGAAAAAGTGTTGGTATAACAGTTTTTCTATAGAAAAAGTGTTGGTATAACAGTTTTTCTATAGAAAAAGTGTTGGTATAACAGTTTTTCTATAAAAAAGTGTTGGTATAACAGTTTTTCTATAGAAAAAGTGTTGGTATAACAGTTTTTCTATAGAAAAAGTGTTGGTATAACAGTTTTTCTATAGAAAAAGTGTTGGTACAACAGTTTTTATATAGAAAAAGTTTTGGTATAACAGTTTTTCTATAAAAAAAAGTGTGGGTATAACATTTTTTCTATAGAAAAAGTGTTGGTACAACAGTTTTTCTATAGAAAAAGTGTTGGTACAATAGTTTTTCTATAGAAAAAGTTTTGGTATAACAGTTTTTCTATAAATAAAAGTGTGGGTATAACATTTTTTCTATAGAAAAAGTGTTGGTATAACAGTTTTTCAATAGAAAAAGTGTTGGTATAACAGTTTTTCTCTGGAAAAAGTGTTGGTATAACAGTTTTTCTATAGAAAAAGTGTTGGTATAACAGTTTTTCAATAGAAAAAGTGTTGGTATAACAGTTTTTCTATAGAAAAAGTGTTGGTATAACAGTTTTTCTATAGAAAAAGTGTTGGTATAACAGTTTTTCAATAGAAAAAGTGTTGGTATAACAGTTTTTCTATAGAAAAAGTGTTGGTATAACAGTTTTTCTATAGAAAAAGTGTTGGTATAACAATTTTTCTATAGAAAAAGTGTTGGTATAACAGTTTTTCAATAAAAAAGTGTAAGTATAACAGTTTTTCTATAGGAAAAGTGTTGGTATAACAGCTTTTTTATGGAAAAAGTGTTGGTATAAAAGTTTTTCTATAGAAAAAGTGTTGGTTTAACAGTTTTTCTATAGAAAAAGTGTTGGTATAACAGTTTTTCTATAGAAAAAGTGTTGGTATAACAGTTTTTCTATAGAAAAAGTGTTGGTATAACAGTTTTTCTATAGAAAAAGTGTTGGTATAATAGTTTTCTATAGAAAAAGTGTCGGTATAACTGTTTCTATAGAGGGCACTAAGTGCTGATGACGTCCTGTGGCGGGACAGTTTTTCTCCATACTTACTTTTCTGATTTTCAAAATTAATAATTTGAAAATTAAATGAACTCAAGCCTGATTAAACCTAATTTTTCAATTAATTCTAATGTTCGAATAATTAATTCCCTAGTAACAGTTTTTCTATAGAAAAAGTGTCTGCATAACATTTTTCTATAGAAACATTCTAAGCATAAAAAGTATTATTGTAGAAAAATATGAGTACAACAGTTTTTCCATAGAAAAATTGGCTGTATAACAGTTTTTCTTAAATACAGAAATGAATTATTAAATACCTTCAACACTTGAAGTCTTTATTTTGCAACTATTTTTTCTATTTTACTTTAAGGTCAAAGTCATTTAAAATCCATTATAGAAACTAAGTGCATTTAATAGTTTTTATCACCGCCACTTAGTGACAACTTGTTGCCTTTAAAAGTGTTTAGAGACATTTCCATTCCCATTTTGATCATCATCATCATCATCATCAACATCATTGTTATAAAGTATCACTACCATCGCCGTGTTCATAAAAGTAAAATTTTAGTTGGGATTATAAACTTTTAATTCGCATTAAAGAATAAAAGGAAGAAAAATGCATTCAACCATTTAGTTCAAGTATAAAATATATAGAAATTTTCTTTAAATAGCCTTTAAAGAAGGACGAATTTAAATGGCAAAGAAATACTTTGGTAACTAAAAAACCTTCATGGAGCTGTTTTGCAGTCACTTTTTCTATAGGAAACCCTTTATATTGACACTATTTCTATTTATAAGTTAATATGCAGACTTTTGCCATAGAAAATATGTATAACAGAATTTTTTTTCCATAGAAAAACTGTTACACCGACACTTTTTCTATTGGAAACTGTTAAAGAGAAACTTTTTCTGTATAAAAACCTTTATAGAGACTCTTTTTCTATATACAGAAACTTTTTTCTATACAAAATCTGTTATACGAAAACTTTTTCCATATCAAAACTGTTATACAGACACTTTTTCTATCGAAAAACTGTTATGCACACACTTTTTCCATAGAAAAACTGTTATACTAACACATTTTCTATAGAATAACTGTTAAACTGTCTATAGAAAAACTGTTATACTTACGCTTTTTCTATAGAAAAACTATTATACTAACACTTTTTTTATAGAAAAACTTTAATACTAACATTTTTTGCATAGAAAAACTGTTTTATTAACACTTTTTCTATAGAAAAACTGTTATCCTAACACTTTTTCTATAGAAAAACTGTTATACTAACACTTTTTGTATAGAAAAACTGTTATACAAACACTTTTTCTATAGAAAAACTGTTATACTAACACTTTTTCTATAGAAAAACTGTTATACTAACACTTTTTCTATAGAAAAACTGTTATACTAACACTTTTTCTATAGAAAAACTGTTATACTAACACTTTTTCTATAGAAAAACTGTTATACTAACACTTTTTCTATAGAAAAACTGTTATACTAACACTTTTTCTATGGAAAAACTGTTATACTAACACTTTTTCTATAGAAAAAACTGTTATACTAACACTTTTTCTATAAAAAAAACTGTTATACTAACACTTTTTCTTTAGAAAAACTGTTATGCTAACACTTTTTCTATAGAAAAACTGTTATGCTATCACTTTATCTATAGAAAAACTGTTATACTAACACTTTTTCTATAGAAAAACTGTTATACAGCACTAAACAATCCCTTTTTGTGGTAACCCTATATATAGGTACAATATAATTATAACACTTTGATTTGAAATTGATGTTTTATTTGTTGTGGCATATTTGAATTTTGATTTTAAACGACCTTGCAATTTAATTGAATAATTCTAAAATTCCATTCAAAACAAATCAGCAAAAACTTCTTAATCAAGTGATTAGATACATTCGTACATTTGTATACATATATAAAGAATTTCACTTTGACAGAAAGGATCCTAGAATAAATTATTTACATATCCTTTTTCTCAGTCGTACAAGAGCCGCACAATCACTTGCATATTTTAGTGAAAATCCTAGAAAATTTGAAAACATTTGTTAACATTAATGTCACAAAACATTTCAAAGGAAATAAAACGAATAGCTCTGACAAATGTGACATCTGAAGTTGGTTAGTTTGTTGCTTGGTTGGTTTGAGGACTTGTATGATGTTGGATGTGTAAATATTTTCTTTAAAATTTCTACAAAAGGAATAGACTAAAATCGAAAGAATAACAAAATTAATTAAAGGCATTCAAATGTTGGTATTTCAGTTTTCTTTTGAGAAGGAAAAAACAATTTATTCAATTTCTTACATTTATCTTTTTCACATTTTTCAGCAAAAGGAGAAAAAGGAAACGCATAGAATATGCAGAAAATTCAAATACAATTAACAAAAGTTAGAAAATGTTCCTAAATTTATCGTATCTGTGAACACGTGGGGTGAAGGGTAAACCTATTTGTTAAAATTAAATGTTTTTTTTTTAGAAAATTTTCAAATTGTATTATAAACTTGAATTTCATGGGAAATTTAGGGAAATTGCTAATAATGTGTGTCGAACAACATAATTGTCTTTGTCAAACCAACGACAATCAACAAACAGAATTGTCAAAATAAATTTACATTTCCTCAACCACATTTACATTTTACAAAACATTTACACATGGCACATTTACATGAACAGTAGTTTAACTCATAATATGTCGTTTTTAAAGTTAGGTAAGATACGGGTGGTAGTCAGACTTCTCTTAGACTATGAAGTCCATATAACACAATGGAAGCAAGCAAAAAACATACCACAGACCCCCCGTTGAAACAAAGACCTTATAATATAAAGGTAGTGCACTCCATACATTTGTCAAAAGTAAGATCACGTGTGCCTTAGATCACCAAGGTCTCCAAGAAATAAGTGCCCTGATTTAGTTCCCTACCATACACCAGTGCTGGACAAGTGCTGAGATATTTTAGGAATTTCTCCTCTTAATCATTCACTCGTCAATACCGCCTTTCCGTTTTAACTTCGCTTTTATAGTTATGACACTTCTGTGTAGTATTATTTACACTCAAGAGAATGTGAGAATAGTAAACATTTGGGTTTTGTTTAAATTTAGTCATCAGTCTTCGGTTTTATATAACACATTTTTGTTGTCATTTACCCAACACCCAAAACAACCTTCAATTGTTCATTATTGACGACATTATTGAGTTTAACTACACATACATATATCATCAGAGCATAATGGATCAGGGAAAATGTTCTTAAAAAAATGTAAAGTCTGTCAATTCCGCTAGGAAGGATACCAAAATAATGCACTTAACTCAGCAATCAGTTTAAGCTCGATCGCAGCCTGGTCCCATAATCAATAGGCCACATTAATTTTTAAATTAAATAGATAATATCCCTTACTTTGTTGACCACTGAATATCCCGTCGTCCAAAAAAATTTTACTGTAGATATCTTTGGAGGTTTTGTTTTTTGTATTGGCCCAACAGTCAGGGGATGACCCTGACATTTGATGGTACTAGGAAAATATGTTGTGGAAAGAAGAATAGAGAGAGGAATGTTTTTATTAGATATTAGTATCTGGTTGATGATAAGCATTTCGAGGCAAATCTTTAAGTTTTCATATATTTTATTTTATAAATACTAAAATAACTTTAAAAGAAAGACAAAAAGATTTTATTTTGTGAAGTACTAAAATAAATTTAGAAGGCATTACACAAATATCCAAGCAATTTTGAATCATTTTATTTATTTTGTTCGACCAACACATGATCATAGTTTACATTTCAATTAATTATACCCTTCACCACCATAGGTGGAAAGGGTATTATAAGTTTGTGCTGATGTTTGTAACGCATAGAAATATCTGTCTTAGACCCACCTTTTAGTATACCAATAGGCTTAGAATCTTTTCTGAGTCGATTTAGCGATGTCCGTCCGTCCGTCCGCCTGGCTGGCTGGCTGGACCCCCATGTAAACCTTGTAATCAAACTACAGGTCGCAATTCTAAAGATAATTTGATGAAATTTGGCACAGATAATTTTTTTGATAATAGGACCATGGCCATTGAAATTGATCAAAATCGGTCCATTATTTATGGTACCTCCCATAGGTCCCACTTCCCGGAATTTCTATATTGGCCACAAATATCAATCAAAAACTTAAATCACTGTACCAAATTTCGTTGAAATCGGTCTACATTTGACCATAGCTCCCATACGAACTCTTCTTCAAAAACGCACTAAATGAGACAAAAAATCACTAAAACGCTCGTAAATCTAAAGATAATGAAAATTTTGAGTTTATTTTTTGCATACATAATTTTTGTAACAACTGTAATCAATTTGCGAAATTTCGAGAAATTCGGTCCACATTTGACATATAAGTCCAAATGACGGAAACTGGTTGAATATATACGGTTTGAGAAAATGTTTGTATGATGGCAAAATTTAGCAAATATTTGTCTTTATACAGGAAAAAGAACACCTTTGACCTTAGTGGTGAAGGGTATCGTATGGTCGGCTTGACCGACTATAGCGCTTTCTTACTTGTTTTAAGTAATTTTGGCAATTGGTCATACTAACTTAGAAACTACTTCAACAACTTTGCTAAGATTAAAGCCTAATCAAATGGACAGTTTACGATTTATTTAATTTTAAGTAATTTTCAGTGGCGCCACCTGTCGGAAATTTGCCACTTCGCTAAAGATCAAATGCATAGTTTCCCAGCAAAACTTTGGTAATGGCAAGTACTCTGGTAACTGGTTACCTTGTAATGACTACAACATACCCTCCAAAAAACTAATAAGTTATTACATAAGTACTTATTTGTAATTAAAATGGTAAGTTGAACTGAATGGCCCGGGTTCAAATCCCACCAAGACCAATTTTTAAAAATTTTTTTTTATTAAAAATATATTTTTAAATGGTTTTTGAATTTTAAAAACTTAAATATTACTTTCTGTAATAAAAATTTTTAAAAACTAACTCACGGTAAAGAAAAAATACTATCATGAGTCAATTTTGATTTTGGATACCAAGCATTGGTTCTTAACATGGTAAGCCCAGACTTATCTTGGTTATCCTTCATCTCAACTGTGGACACTGACCTCCTAGTGATATCACCCAAAGAACTACGTTACGTAGTGAGCTAACATGTACCGCGAGTTGTCCAATAAGAACGATAAAAAAAGTAAGACCAAGTATAGGAAAATTTCTCATAACTTGGCCTATAAAATTGAAGAATATTCGCACAAGATCGAAGAAAATAGGTTGTATCTATAAGCCATTTAAGTAAGTAAGAGCCAGTGTTATATAAAAACTTATACAAAAAGGAATATTTAAATTCTTTAAGTTTCAAAATAATTAAAAAAAAAATTCTTTATTTTTTATTTAATGCATTAAACATTTTCAAAAAATCGTACAGAAATATTTTTCCAAAAATTACAACAAAGCAAAAAAGCAGGGAAAAACAAAGTTATTGTCACATGATTTTGGATCTAAAAAAAAATTGTATATATTAATTATAAGCTGCTAAGTTTTCAACAAATGAAGTAGCTCAGTGGAAGAGTCTCCGCCTAGCAGTCGTAGGGGTCTGGGTTCGAGCCCCCATTGGGCCATAAAAAAAAATTTTTGTTTCGTTAAAAAATATATTTTTTAAATAAAACAACAACAAAAAAGTTGTTGTTGTTTTCCAATTGCTTACCCAAGTCATTACTTTTCTGCAATTGGTAAGTACTTGCCTCCAATGACATCCCCATGTTAATGTAATGACTTAAACAGTGAATGAGTAAGTAGTTCGTGTTCAATAGTTTAGCTGTTTAACTCATTATTTGGTAATGAAAAGTTTTGCTGGGTTACTATTCTAGAAAGAATATACATACAGACAGACAAACATTCATTTGTTTAAAAGTTACTATTTTTTTCCTTTTTGTCCGCTTATTTAAAAAAAATATATATGCTTATTTGGTATTTCTTTGGACCAATTGAATTTGGTACATTTTATGAAAAAGCCGTTAACATATTGTTCCTATTCATATTACATCATGCGGTGTTAAGATATCCCCCGAAATCAAAAAAGTACCAAATGTTCAATATTTTTTTCACATCTATTGATTGCGGTACAATATTCCTTTCTATATTCTTTGATTCAAAAGATAAGAGTGGGTTAAATAATGTACCAACTATTTTCACCCTTTTTTACCCTCTATCGGGCATAGTTTAAAAAAAATACCAAACACCTATTCTCTTATTTTTATAACTATTCAAAATGTAATTAAAATTTCGTTTCTATACCTATTACTTTAGGAAATACAACGTTTTAGATTTTTCCCCTTTTTAACCGTTTGTAGCAAATTTTACAAAAGTCCCTTCTTTCTCACCGTCCAAATTTGATAAAAATCGTTAGAGCCGTTTTCAATGTAGCCATTCTAAATGGCTAGATAGCAACTAAATGGATAGATAAAACGGAATATACAAGTTGGATATTAGTTTTAGTACATATAGTCAGGCCACCATAAAACTTCTTTCTAATGACTGTAAGGCATCTGTTCTTACTAGTGAATACCGGGAGTCTTTTAATGGAATAAAAAGACATTTCACTTTTTCGACTGTCAACCCAGAAGAGTTCTATCTTCTGGATAGACAGTCGAAAAACTTACCTGAGAACAATATTGCTATTTTGGAGCTCTCCTTAGACAGTAGCATGTTAAACTTAAAATAAATCTTGTCATAACTTTCATAACCTTCACCAGCATAGGTGGTATATTGGGTTTGTGTTGATGTTAGTAACGCCTAGAAATATTGATCTAAGACCCACCTTTAAGTATATCGATCGACTCAGAACCACTCCTTGAGTTGATTTAACAATGTCCGCCCGGTTGGCTGGCCGGATATCCATATAAGCTTGATATCCAAGTACATTTCGTAACTTCAAAGATAATTTGATGAAATTTGACATAGACTTATATTTTGGGTAAAATCGCATTACTATTTCGATTATCTCCCATATAGATGCCCATCCGGAATAAAGTTTTTGGCGCATTACAGACACAAATTTATTTGTATAGTAATAATAATAATAATAATAATAATAATAATAATAATAATAATAATAATAATAATAATAATAATAATAATAATAATAATAATAATAATAATAATAATAATAATATTCAGTATAAATATTGCTTATAGTGGCCCAGATCAGTGTATCTAATTTTATAGGAATCGGCAGATATTTGACCATATTTCCCATACAAGAAACATTCAAAAAAGTCTTTTAAATATCCAGAAATGTACAAAAACGCTTATAAATCTAAATATAATTGCATATTATTACTAAAACTTTGCACAGATAAATATTTTGTAAATCTCAACCGATAACTGATAATTTCGTAACAATCGATACACAATTGACCCTAGCTGGCATAACAGACCCTCAGCCGGAAATGACATAATTCTACTTAATACTCGAAATTTTGAAAAAAGCACGTATGTATATGTATGTCTCTAAGACTTAAGGAAAACTTGTTAAATTGTTGATCCATATTTGACCATAGTAGTAAATGGTATTAAATAGTAAGGCTTGACCGATTATAGCTTTTCTTACTTGTTAAAAGTCGATTCGTATTCGATACACACCTTAGTACGAATCGAGTTTTAAAAAGTTATGACTAGAAATTGAAGTGGTTATGATCGGACTAAAGATGACCTATGCCTACACTATTTGTAGGCGTGGGTTTTGAAAAATCGTTTTTTATATAAATCTCTAGCGCAACTAAAAGGGAAAAAATCAGTTACGCTATATCTCCCAAGCTAAAAGTGCTAAGAAAACAGGATAACATTTTTTAAGAACTTTTTTTTTAAAGTACAGGTAGAAAGTTAAACCCAGGGACCGTAACTGTTATAACTTTTATCGTAAAAGTCAGAAATAAAAGAATTTTTCGATAAAAAATAACAGCCATTTTCGACTTTTATTTTTTTAAGCAAAAATTAAAGTTTTTTTACTTTTATTTTTTTTTGAGCAAAAATCGCAGTTATTTTTGACATTTATTTTTTTGAGCAGAAATAAAAGTTATTTTTTGACTTTTATTTTTTCGAACAATAATAACATTATATTTATTAAAAATTTTTTTTCAAACAAAAATAATTTTTCAGTGAAAATTATTTGCATATGCTCAAAAATTAATGGAGTTTATCTCTGCTCGAAAAAATAAAAGTTAAAAAATAACTGAAAGAAATTAATTTTTAGTTGAACCAAGAATTTATGTTAAGAGGTTGTGGGTTCGAATCCGGGCTCAGGTTCATATCATAATTTTTTTATTTTTAATAATTTTTATGATTTTTAAATTAGATTAATTTTTTTTTAAATTATTAAAAATAAAAATAAAAAAATTTATGATATGAACCTGAGCCCGGATTCGAATCCACAACCTCTTAAAGTTAAAAAATAACTTTCATTTCTGCTCGAAAAAATAAAAGTCAAAAATAACTCTAATTTGTGCACAAGAAATGAAAGTAAAAAGATAACTTTCATTCATGCTCGAAATAATAAGAATCAAAAATAACTGTTATTTTTGCACGAAAAAATGAAAGTTAAAAAATAACGTTTGTTTTTGCTCGAAAAAATAAAAGTTATTTTCTCTGTTATTTTTGCTCAAAAAAGTAAAAATCAAAAAATAACTGTTATTTTATTTTTCTAAAAAATAAAAATCAGATTTTTAAAAAACATTGCATTTTATGAAAATTTGGTCCGAGATTATCAAAATGGTATACTTGGTTTTATTCTCCGACATTTCCATAAAAAATAACATTTATCTCTTACTTTTATTTTTTCAAGCAAAAATAATAGTTATTTTTTTACTTTTATTTACATAAAAATATCAAACACGTGCGAATGGTACTTTTTTGATAATGGAGTTAAAAAAAAGGAAAACTATATTAAGGGTTGGTTCAGGGACAAAATATGCACATGGTTTTTACTTTTTTTTCAATCAAGGGGGTACAAAAGAAATAAATTAGTCCCATTATATCTCCTTAACTAAAAGAAGTTAGAATCTTAATTAAAAGAGTTAAAAAATAGGTAGGCACGTTTTTGGTACAATTTATTAATGGATAATCGCATCCATTAGTTGTTTGCGAATTAGAGTATACCACTTTTTATATGGGACTTTTAGAAAAGACCATACGGAAAATCAATGTTTGGAAGTACAACATCTTTATATTATTGTTTTTGTAGTTGCTCCTTTACTAGGCAAAGAACTCTATGAATACCTTTCTTCTGTTATCCTGGACTCCCAGTGGAGCATAGGGCCTCTTATGAATACCCTAATTGTCTGTAAATAATTTAAAATTTTTTTCTGAATAATAGTCGGATTTTGAAAAATTCTCATATTTTTAAAAAATTGTCCGTTTTTTTTTTTTTTTGATAGGTCCTTTACAATTAGTAGAAATTTGATGAAAAATACAAATAAAAGAAATTTGAAAAATTTGAATAAAAAAGTTATTTAATTATTGAATTTTTTAATATATTTCATAATTATTATAATTTATAAAAAAAAATTGATGGTCGATTTTTTATTTATTCTCTATGGACAGTCGAAATTCGAAAGAAAAAATCACTAAAAACAAAATATTTATATAAATACCCAGCAAAACTTTGGTAATGGCAAGTACTCTGATAACTGGTTACCTTGTAACGACTACAACATACCATCCGAATAAATAATAAGTTATTACAGAAGTACTTATTTGTAATTAAGATGGTAATTTAAACTGAATGGCCCCGGTTCAAATCCCACCAAGGGCAACAATTTTTTTAGTTTTTTTTTATTAAAAGAGTCTTTTTAAATGATTTTTGAATTTTAAGAACTTAAATATTATCTTCTGTAAAAAAAATTTGTAAAACTAACTCACGTTAATGAAAAAATACCATCATGAGTCAATTTCGATTATGTATCCCCTAATACCAAACACGATTCTAATTGGTCTTAACTTGGTAAGCCCAACTTATCTGGGTCATCCTTCATCTCAACTGTGGACACACCTCCTCATGGTATCACCCGGGGAGCTAGTTTAACACCCATTAATATTGTGAGTTAACATGTTCCGAGAGTTGTCCCATAAGATCGATAAAAATGGGTTAGGATTACGGGCTAGTAACCCTCTCTTGAAAAAAAATACAATGAAGAGGATAAAATTAGAATTGAAATGTCCCACTACCTAATGTTAGAGGAGGATGTCCGAAACTTCGATAGAAAGACCAAGTAGAGGAACATTTTTCAAAGCTTGGCCTATAAAATTGGAGAATATTCGCACAAGATCGAAATCCATGGAATTCTAAAATATGCTCGGACTTTGACCTTAACAGGTTGTAACATTTAAGTAAGTGAGAGTCAATCTTATGTAAAAACTTATACAAAAAAGAAGATTTAAATTGTTTAAGTTTTAAAATAATTTTAAAAAAGTTTTAAAATAATTACAAAAAATTGTATAAAAAAATTTTTCCAAAATTACAACAAAACAAAAAAAGCATGGAAAAACAAAGTTATTTTCACATGATTTTAGATCTAAAAATAAAAATTGTTTATATTAATTATAAGCTGCTAAGTTTTCAACATATGAAGTAGCTCAGTGGAAGAGTCTCTGCCTAGCAGTCGGAGGGTCTGGGTTCGAGCCCCCATGGGATCATAAAAAAAAATTTGTATTTCGTTTAAAAATATATCTTTTTAATAAAACAACAACAAAAAAGTTGTTGCTGTTGTTGTTGTTGCTTTCAAATTGCTTACCCAAGTCATTACTTTTCTGCAATTGCTAAGTATTTGCCTCCAATGACATCCCCATGTTAATGTAATAACTTAAACAGCGAATGAGTAAGTAGTTCGTGTTCAATAGTTTAACTGTTTAACTCATTATTTGGTAATGAAAAGTTGTACTGGGTAGTTTAATTTCGAAAAAATTGAGTAATAATAATCTAATCCATAATTATGTAATAGAATTTCGAAAAAAAGATAAATAGTAATATGTTCAAAAATTCTCTATAAATAATCGAATTTCGAAAATTTTTCTATATATTTTCGATAAATTTTTTATAAATTATTGTTTTACGAAAAAATTGTTATAAATACCTAAATTGAAGAAAATGCTTTACAAAAACAATTTCCAAATTTTATTAAGAATTTTTTTACCAACATTTATGTCAGTCATTTCCCAAATAATCATTACCTTCAGCTAGAGGGAAGGGTTGTTAAATATACTTCGACCCAACCGAATAAATACAAATTAAGAAGTCGTAAAAAATTATACAGCAAAAGGGTAATGATACAAATCGTTTCTTTTTAATGGTGACAAAATAGAAATTTAGTTTTATGACCCTTAAGGAGTTCACAAACATACATATAAGGAATCTAATGAATTCAAATTGTGGACATTAGTTTCAATTGATATCGTTTTATCTGACCATTAGTCTATTGGTGTCATGAAACTTTTGCCTCAAGTCAAATAAATCACAGAGGATTAAAGGCTAGGACTACTTTTCCTTAATGTATAATTTGGATTTTCTATTGATTTTCACATAATTTTCAGGTTCTTGGTTTTTGTCTAATGAAAAGTACAAATTTAAAATTTTTGTGAGAATTTAAACAAATGTTAACCAAAAGTTTTTATTCATGACTAAGCATTTAGCAAAAACTAACAAAAACAAAACTAGAGGTTAATGAATGAGGTTTTGCACTTAAAGGTTATTTAACTACATAATTAAATGAAAATAAAATTTACATTCTTTTGAATACCAACAAACCAGGTCAATTTTGATGTGGTTGAAGGATTTTTAGTCTCAAAAGTATAGTTTTAAAGGAAAGTTTTGATAAAGAAGGGTGTGTTAAAAATTTAATGATATATTCAAATAATTTTAAAATCAAATATTTTAAAATTGTTTAATAAAAACTAGTTGTGATAAAGTAACCCAAAACACACACGATTTTTTTGCCACACTTAATACTGGTTTGTGTCTTTGCTAAATTGTAAGAGTAATTTATCGATATGTAAATATTTTTCTATAGAAAAACTGCTATACCAACACTTTTTTGAAAGATAAACTATCATACCAACACTTTTTCTGAATAAAAACTGTTATACTAAGGCTTTATCTATAGAAAAATTGTTATACTTACACATTTTCCATAGAAAAACTGTCATACCAAATCTTTTTCTACAGAAAAAACTGTTATACCAACACATTTCCATAGAAAAACCGTTATACCAACACTTAATCTATGGAAAAACCGTTATGCTAACACTTTTCCTAAGAAAAACTGTTATACCACCACTTTATACAAAAAAAAAACAGTTATATCAACACTTTTTCTAAACACAAAACTTTAAAACCAACACTTTTTCTAAAAAAAAAACTGTTAAACCAACACTTTTTCTAAAAAAAACGTTTGTACCAATACTTTTTGTATAGAAAAACTGTTGTACCAGCACTTTTTGTATAGAAAAACTGTTGTACCAGCACTTTTTGTATAGAAAAACTGCTGTACCAACACTTTTTGTATAGAAAAACTGTTGTACCAACACTTTTTCTATATTAAAACTGTTGTACCAACACTATTCCTATAGAAAAACTGTTGTACCAACACTTTTTCTATAGAAAAACTGTTGTACCAACACTTTTTCTATAGAAAAACTGTTGTACCAACACTTTTTCTATAGAAAAACTGTTGTACCAACACTTTTTCTATAGAAAAACTGTTGTACCAACACTTTTTCTATAGAAAAACTGTTGTACCAACACTTTTTCTATAGAAAAACTGTTGTACCAACACTTTTTCTATAGAAAAACTGTCATACCAACACTTTTTCTATAGAAAAACTGTTGTACCAACACTTTTTCTATAGAAAAACTGTTGTACCAACACTTTTTCTATAGAAAAACTGTTGTACCAAAACTTTTTCTATAGAAAAACTGTAATACTAACACTTTTTCTATAGAAAAACTGTTATACCAACACTTTTTCTATAGAAAAAACTGTTGTACCAACACTTTTTCTATAGAAAAACTGTAATACTAACACTTTTTCTATAGAAAAACTTTTATACCAACACCTTTTCTATAGAAAAACTGTTATACCAACACTTTTTCTATAGAAAAACTGTTGTACCAACACTTTTTCTATAGAAAAACTGTTGTACCAACACTTTTTCTATAGAAAAACTGTTGTACCAACATCTTTTCTATAGAAAAACTTTTTCTATAGAAAAACTGTTGTACCAAAACTTTTTCTATAGAAAAACTGTAACACTAACACTTTTTCTATAGAAAAACTGTTATACCAACACTTTTTCTATAGAAAAACTGTTGTACAGACACTTTTTCTATAGAAAAACTGTTATACAGACACTTTTTCTATAGAAAAACTGTTGTACCAACACTTTTTCTATAGAAAAACTGTTGTACCAACACTTTTTCTATAGAAAAACTGTTGTACCAACACTTTTTCTATAGAAAAACTGTTGTACCAACACTTTTTCTATAGAAAAACTGTTGTACCAACACTTTTTCTATAGAAAAACTGTTGTACCAACACTTTTTCTATAGAAAAACTGTTGTACCAACACTTTTTCTATAGAAAAAACTGTTGTACCAACACTTTTTCTATAGAAAAACTGTTGTACCAACACTTTTTCTATAGAAAAACTGTTGTACCAACACTTTTTCTATAGAAAAACTGTTATACCAACACTGTTTCTGTAGAAAAACTGTTGTACCAAAACTTTTTCTATAGAAAAACTGTAATACTAACACTTTTTCTATAGAAAAACTGTTATACCAACACTTTTTCTATAGAAAAACTGTTATACCAACACTTTTTCTATAGAAAAACTGTTATACCAACACCTTTTCTATAGAAAAACTGTTATACCAACACTTTTTCTGTAGAAAAACTGTTATACCAACACTTTTTCTATAGAAAAAACTGTTATACCAAAACTTTTTCTACAGAAAAACTGTTATAACAACACTTTTTTTATAGAAAAACTGTTATACGAACACTCTTTCCAAAGAAAAGCTGTTATACCAACACTTTTTCTAAGAAAAACTGTTATACCAGCACTTTATCAAAAAAAAAGACAGTTAAATCAACACTTTTTCCAAAGAAAAACTGTTATACCAACACTTTTTCTATAGAAAACCTGTAATACCAACACTTTTTCTATAGAAAAACTGTTATACCAACACTTTATGTTAAAAAAAACTGTTATACCAATATTTTTTCTATATAAAAACTGTTATACCAAGGTCATTTGAAGGATGTCTCTGAGTATAGCAAGTTACTTGAATTATTACATTTTTATATTCTACCCTTAGCATATTTAAGTCCCAATTATAAAATACTTTGAAACTAAAATCAAAAAGTCATTAGGAAAACAAACAAATTAAAAAACTGTGTCAAGTTTGGTAAAACTTTTTCAATAAAAAAATATTTTTATAAAGGACAAATCATACGAAACTTTTATACTTATGTTTACAAATAACTTTGTCTGTTCAAAATATTATAAAGACTTACACACGTTTTATAATAATTTACCCCATAATAATTTTTACCACGTAGTTTTGTCTTTTTGTTCATTAACCCGATGAAATGAATTGAGACAAAAGGAAAATATAAACAAATTGTATTAAAACCTTAACCTAATTAGAAACTCAGGTAATAACAATTGAATAGTTGTTGCTTTAAATGTACATATAAATAATTCTCATACAATTGCAAGAAGAAAATCAACGTTTTGTACTCACTCCAGCAAAATTTCGCACACATATGAGTATGTATGTATGTACGCTTAACCGCATTTCCGTTTCCTTTACCTATACTCGTACATCGTCTGCAATCAACAACGAAGGCACGAATTCATTTCTACACATGAATAAAATTTAATAATTGCGTTCCAGGAATAATTGTTTGGCTCGTGTTACAATTTCAAAAACTTTTTTAAAACTAATGAATAATTTAATTTACTTACATTCTTTTATTTGAAAGTTTGGGATACTTTTTGCTTGTAATTGCTTTTGTCATTATTTTTCATAAATTTATGTATATTAAGTAGAGGTAAAATCTGTCTAAATTCAAAATGCTGATATATATAATTTTCCTTGCACGTGACTATTAACTACCATTTACGCATTTTTTCTTTTAACCACCCACATTAATTTATCAGATGGTAATGAGCGTTTTGAAAAATTTGGTAAATGCCTTTGGTTTCTGACGTTGCGTGTGGGAGAATTAATTTAAGGAGGAAGTGAATGTGAAAAACTAGAATGAAAGTTATCTACAAAAACTTAAAAAAAATACTTACTAAAAATTTTTGATAAAAAAATTGTATATGAAAAATTGTATATGGAATGATTTTATATAAAAAAATGTCTACAAAAAACTTTATATTAAAGATTTTCTATGAAAATTTAATAAAAAAAAAATATAAAAAATATTCTATAAAAAGTTTTATGAAAACTTTTCTATAGAAAAATTTTAAATAAAAATTTTCTATAGAAAAATTTTGTATGAAAATTTTCTATAGAAATATTTTATATGAACAATTTTCTATCCAAAAATTTTCAATGAAAAACTTTCCAAACAAAAATTGTATATGAAAAATTTTCTATAAAAAAATTTTATATGAAAAATTTTCTATAAAAAAATTTTATATGAAAAATTTTCCAAAAAAAAATTTTCTATGAAAAATTTTCAAAACAAAAATTTTATATGAAAAATTTTATGGAAAAATTTTATATGAAAGATTTTCTATAGAAAAATTTTATATGAAAAATTTAATATAAAAAAATTTTATATGAAAAATTTAATATAAAAAATGTTCTTGAAAACTTTTCTATCGCAAAATTTTCTATGAAAACTTTTTAAAGAAAAATTTTATTTCAAAAGTTTTCTTTGGAAAAGTTAAAAAAAAAAATAAAAATTTATTTTTAAAACTTTTCTATTGTAAAATTTTTAATGAAAACTTTTCTATAGAAACATTTTCTATGAACAATTTTCTAAAGAAAAATTTTCTATGAAAAATTTTCTAAAGAAAAATTTCCTATGAATAATTTTCTATAGAAAAATTTTCTATGAAAAGTTTTCTATAGAAAACACAAAAACTGTTATAAAAATATTTTTTGTATAGAAAATTGTTTATATAGAAAAACTGTTTTACTAAAATTTTTTATGTATAAAAACTGTTATACCAACACTTTTTCTGTAGAAAAACTGTTATACCAACACTTTTTCTATAGAAAAACTGTTATACCAACACTTTTTCTATAGAAAAACTGTTATACTAACACTTTTTCTATAGAAAAACTGTTATACTAACACTTTTTCTATAGAAAAACTGTTATACTAACACTTTTTCTATAGGAAAAACTGTAATACTAAAACTTTTTCTATAGAAAAACTGTTATACTGACACTTTTTCTATAGAAAACCGTTATACAGACAATTTTTCTATAGAAAACCTGTTATACAGACAATTTTTCTATAGAAAAACTGTTATACATACAACTTTTCTATAGAAAACTGTTATACAGAAACTTTTTCTATAGAAAAACTATTATAAGGACAGTTTTTCTATAAAAAAGCTGTTATACTGATAGTTTTTTATAAAAAAACTGTTATACAGACACTTTTTCTATTGCAAAACTATTATACAGACACTTTTTCTATAGAAAAACAGTTATACAGACACTTTTGCTATAGAAAAACTATTATACAGACACTTTTACTATAGAAGAAGAATTGTTCTATAGAAAAACTGTCATACAGACTCTTTTCTATAGAAAAACTGTTTTACAGACACTTTTTCTATAGAAAAACTGTTATACAGACACTTTTTCTATAGAAAAACTGTTATACAGACACTTTTTCTATAGAAAAAACTGTTATACAGACACTTTTTCTATAGAAAAACTGTTATACAGACACTTTTTCTATAGAAAAACTGTTATACAGACACTTTTTCTATAGAAAAACTGTTATACAGACAATTTTTCTATAGAAAAACTGTTATACAGACACTTTTTCTATAGTAAAACTGTTATACAGACACTTTTTCAATAGAAAAACTGTTATACTAACACTTTTTGTATAGAAAAACTGTTATACCAACACTTTTTCTATAGAAAAACTGTCATACCAACACTTTTTCTATAGAAAAACTGTCATACCAACACTTTTTCTATAGAAAAACTGTTATACCAACACTTGTTTTACAGACACTTTTTCTATAGAAAAACTGTTATACAGACACTTTTTCTATAGGAAAACTGTTATACAGACACTTTTTCCATAGGAAAACTGTTATACAGACACTTTTTCTATAGAAAAACTGTTATACAGACACTTTTTCCATAAAAAACTGTTATACAGAAACTTTTTCTATGGAATAACTGTTATAGAGACACTTTTGCTATTGCAAACTGTTATACAAAAACTTTTTTCTTCTGAATAACTTTTTTACACAATTTTTTCATTAGGAAATCTGTTTGTTTTTACAAGTTTCATGTTCAAGTTATTTTTTTTTTTTATAATCTTATGTTAATTTTTCACGTGTTTAATTCAAATTAGTTAAACAAAATGCGTGCTTCTGGAATATAAATTAGGTTTTAAAATTTTTAAGTATAATTTTTTTATATTTATTTTGTATAAATATTAGAAAACATTTTTTTATGATTTACATTTTTTCTCTTCCATATTTTCAGGTAAGATTTGCACAAAATGGATTTTGCATTTGCCGGCATTTGATGGAAGGAAGTGAGTAAATGTTTATGAGGAAATAAAAGTGTTTTAAGGTTTGTGGGGAAATATGGAAAAATGTGTTAATAATTTAGCAAAAGTTTTGATAAAGGAACGTTAAATATTTAATATTCAAGAGTTATTAAAAATTTCGTGGGAATCTATAAAATGAAAACTTTAATACATTTGCAATATAAATAAGTTTGTAGGTGTATGTTAAGGTCTATTAAATCAATCATATGCTCAATAAAATTCTTATTCTTGTTCTTAGTTGTAAATTATGTTGAATCAATGGATTTATTCTATGGACAAAGTTCCTATAAAATTCAACAAAATCCTGGATATCAATTTCAGCTCTTGTCTACATTAACATGGATTTACCAAATTTATTTATCAACTAAATTTTCATTACAATGAAAAATGCGTGTGTAGTAAATTCCATAATAAATACATAATTCTATTAAAAATATTGAATAACAAAAACATCTGGATTATTTGGTCTATTAGTATTAAGTACATGAATATTTTATGTAACTTTAATAGAAATTGAGACACGCGCAAAAATATTTATAACAGAAAACAAATACAAAACTGAGAAAAATATTATGTGTTATTAACAAATTAATAAAAGACAACAAGTGTGTTTATGGGAAATTTTGTAACCATGGAACCCACTGTGATAAGTGTGTAACACGCGCTACTGGATGGGACTACAAAAAAAATAAGAGTTATACTTAAATTGAAAATCTTAAATAAATCTTCAATAAAAATTTTCTATAGAAAAATTTTAGATGAAAAATGTTCTATAGAAAAATTTTTAATAAAAAATTTTTGACAGAAAAATTTTCTATGAAAAATTTTCTATAGAAAAATTTTCTATGAAAAATTTTCTATAAAAAAATTTTCTATGAAAAATTTTCTATAGAAAAATTTTCTATGAAAAATTTTCTATAGAAAAATTTTCTATGAAAAATTTTCTATAGAAAAATTATCTGTGAAAAATTTCCTATAGAAAAATTTTCTATAGAAAAATTTTCTATGAAAAATTGTCTATAGAAAAATTTTCTATAGAAAAATTTTCCATGAAAAATTTTCTATAGAAAAATTTTCCATGAAAAATTTTCTATAGAAAAATTTTCCATGAAAAATTTTCTATAGAAAAATTTTCCATGAAAAATTTTCTATAGAAAAATTTTCTATGAAAAATTTTCTATAGAAAAATTTTCTATGAAAAATTTTCTATAGAAAAATTTTCTATGAAAAATTTTCTATAGAAAAATTTTCTATGAAAAATTTTCTATAGAAAAATTTTCTATAAAAAATTTTCTATGAAAAATTTTCTATAGAAAAATTTTCTATGAAAAATTTTCTATAGAAAAATTTTCTATGAAAAATTTTCTATAGAAAAATTTTCTATGAAAAATTTTCTATAGAAAAATTTTCTATATAAAAATTTTCTATAGAAAAATTTTCTATGAAAAATTTTCTATATAAAAATTTTCTATGAAAAATTTTCTATAGAAAAATTTTCTATGAAAAATTTTCTATATAAAAATTTTCTATGAAAAATTTTCTATAGAAAAATTTTCTATGAAAAATTTTCTATAGAAAAATTTTCTATGAAAAATTTTCTATAGAAAAATTTTCTATGAAAAATTTTCTATAGAAAAATTTTCTATGAAAAGTTTTCCATAGAAAAATTTTCTATGAAAAATTTTCTATAGAAAAATTTTCTATGAAAAATTTTCTATAGAAAAATTTTCTATGAAAAATTTTCTATAGAAAAATTTTCTATGAAAAATTTTCTATAGAAAAATTTTCTATGAAAAATTTTCTATAGAAAAATTTTCTATGAAAAATTTTCTATAGAAAAATTTTCTATGAAAAATTTTCTATAGAAAAATTTTCTATGAAAAATTTTCTATAGAAAAATTTTCTATGAAAAATTTTCTATAGAAAAATTTTCTATGAAAAATTTTCTATAGAAAAATTTTCTATGAAAAATTTTCTATAGAAAAATTTTCTATGAAAAATTTTCTATAGAAAAATTTTCTATGAAAAATTTTCTATAGAAAAATTTTCTATGAAAAATTTTCTATAGAAAAATTTTCTATGAAAAATTTTCTATAGAAAAATTTTCTATGAAAAATTTTCTATAGAAAAATTTTCTATGAAAAATTTTCTATAGAAAAATTTTCTATGAAAAATTTTCTATAGAAAAATTTTCTATGAAAAATTTTCTATAGAAAAATTTTCTATGAAAAATTTTCTATAGAAAAATTTTCTATGAAAAATTTTCTATAGAAAAATTTTCTATGAAAAATTTTCTATAGAAAAATTTTCTATGAAAAATTTTCTATAGAAAAATTTTCTATGAAAAATTTTCTATAGAAAAATTTTCTATGAAAAATTTTCTATAGAAAAATTTTCTATGAAAAATTTTCTATAGAAAAATTTTCTATGAAAAATTTTCTAAAAATTTTCTATGAAAAATTTTCTATAGAAAAATTTTCTATGAAAAATTTTCTATAGAAAAATTTTCTATGAAAAATTTTCTATAGAAAAATTTTCTATGAAAAATTTTCTATAGAAAAATTTTCTATGAAAAATTTTCTATAGAAAAATTTTCTATGAAAAATTTTCTATAGAAAAATTTTCTATGAAAAATTTTCTATAGAAAAATTTTCTATGAAAAATTTTCTATAGAAAAATTTTCTATGAAAAATTTTCTATAGAAAAATTTTCTATGAAAAATTTTCTATAGAAAAATTTTCTATGAAAAATTTTCTATAGAAAAATTTTCTATGAAAAATTTTCTATAGAAAAATTTTCTATGAAAAATTTTCTATAGAAAAATTTTCTATGAAAAATTTTCTATAGAAAAATTTTCTATGAAAAATTTTCTATAGAAAAATTTTCTATGAAAAATTTTCTATAGAAAAATTTTCTATGAAAAATTTTCTATAGAAAAATTTTCTATGAAAAATTTTCTATAGAAAAATTTTCTATGAAAAATTTTCTATAGAAAAATTTTCTATGAAAAATTTTCTATAGAAAAATTTTCTATGAAAAATTTTCTATAGAAAAATTTTCTATGAAAAATTTTCTATAGAAAAATTTTCTATGAAAAATTTTCTATAGAAAAATTTTCTATGAAAAATTTTCTATAGAAAAATTTTCTATGAAAAATTTTCTATAGAAAAATTTTCTATGAAAAATTTTCTAAAAATTTTCTATGAAAAATTTTCTATAGAAAAATTTTCTATGAAAAATTTTCTATAGAAAAATTTTCTATGAAAAATTTTCTATAGAAAAATTTTCTATGAAAAATTTTCTATAGAAAAATTTTCTATGAAAAATTTTCTATAGAAAAATTTTCTATGAAAAATTTTCTATAGAAAAATTTTCTATGAAAAATTTTCTATAGAAAAATTTTCTATGAAAAATTTTCTATAGAAAAATTTTCTATGAAAAATTTTCTATAGAAAAATTTTCTATGAAAAATTTTCTATAGAAAAATTTTCTATGAAAAATTTTCTATAGAAAAATTTTCTATGAAAAATTTTCTATAGAAAAATTTTCTATGAAAAATTTTCTATAGAAAAATTTTCTATGAAAAATTTTCTATAGAAAAATTTTCTATGAAAAATTTTCTATAGAAAAATTTTCTATGAAAAATTTTCTATAGAAAAATTTTCTATGAAAAATTTTCTATAGAAAAATTTTCTATGAAAAATTTTCTATAGAAAAATTTTCTATGAAAAATTTTCTATAGAAAAATTTTCTATGAAAAATTTTCTATGAAAAATTTTCTATAGAAAAATTTTCTATGAAAAATTTTCTATAGAAAAATTTTCTATGAAAAATTTTCTATAGAAAAATTTTCTATGAAAAATTTTCTATAGAAAAATTTTCTATGAAAAATTTTTTATAGAAAAATTTTCTATGAAAAATTTTCTATAGAAACATTTTCTATGAAAAATTTTCTATAGAAAAATTTTCTATGAAAAATTTTCTATAGAAAAATTTTCTATGAAAAATTTTCTATAGAAAAATTTTCTATGAAAAATTTTCTATAGAAAAATTTTCTATGAAAAATTTTCTATAGAAAAATTTTCTATGAAAAATTTTCTATAGAAAAATTTTCTATGAAAAATTTTCTATAGAAAAATTTTCTATGAAAAATTGTCTATAGAAAAATTTTCTATGAAAAATTGTCTATAGAAAAATTTTCTATGAAAAATTGTCTATAGAAAAATTTTCTATAGAAAAATTTTCTATGAAAAATTTTCTATAGAAAAATTTTCTATGAAAAATTTTCTATAGAAAAATTTTCTATGAAAAATTTTCTATAGAAAAATTTTCTATGAAAAATTTTCTATAGAAAAATTTTCTATGAAAAATTTTCTATAGAAAAATTTTCTATGAAAAATTTTCTATAGAAAAATTTTCTATGAAAAATTTTCTATAGAAAATTTTCTATGAAAAATTTTCTATAGAAAAATTTTCTATGAAAAATTTTCTATAGAAAATTTTCTATGAAAAATTTTCTATAGAAAAATTTTCTATGAAAAATTTTCTATAGAAAATTTTCTATGAAAAATTTTCTATAGAAAATTTTCTATGAAAAATTTTCTATAGAAAATTTTCTATGAAAAATTTTCTATAGAAAATTTTCTATGAAAAATTTTCTATAGAAAATTTTCTATGAAAAATTTTCTATAGAAAATTTTCTATGAAAAATTTTCTATAGAAAATTTTCTATGAAAAATTTTCTATAGAAAATTTTCTATGAAAAATTTTCTATAGAAAATTTTCTATGAAAAATTTTCTATAGAAAATTTTCTATGAAAAATTTTCTATAGAAACATTTTCTATGAAAAATTTTCTATAGAAAAATTTTTGACGAAGACTTTTCTATAGAAAAATTTTCTACGAAAACTTTTCCATAGAAAAATTTTCTACGAAAACTTTTCCATAGAAAAATTTTCTACGAAAACTTTTCTATAGAAAAATTTTCTATGAAAAATTTTCTATAGAAAAATTTTCTATGAAAAATTTTCTATGAAGACTTTTCTATAGAAAAATTTTCTACGAAAACTTTTCTATAGAAAAATTTTCTATAGAAAAATTTCTCTATGAAAAATTTTCTATAGAAAAATGAAAATTTCCTATAGAAAAATTTTCTATAGAAAAATTTTCTATGAAAAATTTTCTATAGAAAAATTTTCTATGAAAAATTTTCTATAGAAAAATTTTCTATGAAAAATTTTCTATAGAAAAATTTTCTATGAAAAATTTTCTATAGAAAAATTTTCTATGAAAAATTTTCTATAGAAAAATTTTCTATGAAAAATTTTCTATAGAAAAATTTTCTATGAAAAATTTTCTATAGAAAAATTTTCTATGAAAAATTTTCTATAGAAAAATTTTCTATGAAAAATTTTGTATAGAAAAATTTTCTATGAAAAATTTTGTATAGAAAAATTTTCTATGAAAAATTTTGTATAGAAAAATTTTCTATGAAAAATTTTGTATAGAAAAATTTTCTATGAAAAATTTTGTATAGAAAAATTTTCTATGAAAAATTTTGTATAGAAAAATTTTCTATGAAAAATTTTCTATAGAAAAATTTTCTATGAAAAATTTTCTATAGAAAAATTTTCTATGAAAAATTTTCTATAGAAAAATTTTCTATGAAAAATTTTCTATAGAAAAATTTTCTATGAAAAATTTTCTATAGAAAAATTTTCTATGAAAAATTTTCTATAGAAAAATTTTCTATGAAAAATTTTCTATAGAAAAATTTTCTATGAAAAATTTTCTATAGAAAAATTTTCTATGAAAAATTTTCTATAGAAAAATTTTCTATGAAAAATTTTCTATAGAAAAATTTTCTATGAAAAATTTTCTATAGAAAAATTTTCTATGAAAAATTTTCTATAGAAAAATTTTCTATGAAAAATTTTCTATAGAAAAATTTTCTATGAAACATTTTCTATAGAAAAATTTTCTATGAAAAATTTTCTATAGAAAAATTTTCTATGAAAAATTTTCTATAGAAAAATTTTCTATAGAAAAATTTTCTATAGAAAAATTTTCTATGAAAAATTTTCTATAGAAAAATTTTTTATGAAAAATTTTCTATAGAAAAATTTTCTATGAAAAATTTTCTATAGAAAAATTTTCTATGAAAAATTTTCTATAGAAAAATTTTCTATGAAAAATTTTCTATAGAAAAATTTTCTATGAAAAATTTTCTATAGAAAAATTTTCTATGAAAAATTTTCTATAGAAAACTTTTCTATAGAAAAATTTTCTATGAAAAATTTTCTATAGAAAAATTTTCTATGAAAAATTTTCTATAGAAAAATTTTCTATGAAAACTTTTCTATAGAAAAATTTTCTATGAAAACTTTTCTGTAGAAAAATTTTCTATGAAAACTTTTCTGTAGAAAAATTTTCTATGAAAACTTTTCTGTAGAAAAATTTTCTATGAAAACTTTTCTGTAGAAAAATTTTCTATGAAAACTTTTCTGTAGAAAAATTTTCTATGAATCTTTTATATTGAAAAATTTTCGGTGAAATCTTGTTTAACTAAGATCAATAAAAGGGACATAAAAAGGAGCAGACTTTCTACATAAGTAAATTCAGCACAATTGGTTTTACTTAAACGTGTTCCAAAAATTTTTTTTTTTTTTACGAAAAAAACTAGTTGAACAATTTGTAATAAATATCCTTTACTTATCCTGATAATATACATACACACATAAAAACCATAATAAATACATCGCTTGATATTTGACAAGCTTTTTAGAAGATTGAAGCTGACATTAAAACACACGAGTATGTATATGAATGTACGAATGTTAGTGCATACATATGGTTACCAAAAATTTAAAAGGGTGTGACTGAAAACTTCAATAAAAACGTACATTAAGAAGAAATTTTTAAAATAATCAAGAGCTTTAAATGTTTCATGTATATTAATACTATAGAATTTATTTTTTTTTTAATTATTATCAGTTACACCCTTTTCCCGTTTAGCACCCCATATATAGGTTTCTATTAAAAAAAGGGCAATTCTTGATGAAATCCAGAACAATTTGTGGGTGTAAATCCCAAAATACTTTCTTATTTATAGGCATAAAAAATTATTTATTGTAAAGCTGATGCACATTGGGGCAGAATTATGTCAGTCATAAAGAAATTAAACATTTAGCTATTAAAAACATATTTCATGTTGTCCCATAGTTCATAGCCCTTACGCACATATACATACATATGTATAAATATAAGAAGTTTGAAGTAATTACATATATATAACCAGTGAACGACCTTCTTAGGGATTTTAATTTGCTTGTTTAAGTAGTAAATCTTAAGGGGAGTTTAATGGTTACTAAATCTGAGTCTGCAGAAAATGCTAAATTCGCTTTTTAAACAATTTTTGGTAGGAAAAATTTAGAAAAGCTTATAAAATACTATTAAGTTTATATGCATTAACATCTGTGGTCATTGCTTTATTAAAGTCTACTAAAACTCTGTTGCTTCTTTAAGTAAAAAGTTTTTTAAATTCCAATACACAAACACAAGCAACCCAAAACTGTTTTATATCTAAGAATATTAATTTTATTTCTCCGCCTCAACTTATGCTGCAAATTTATGATTAAGGATATAAAACAAAACCAAATAAAAACATTGTCGAACAACAAGTAAATAATGTGTGGTTAAGCCTTAAAACATAGAAAAACATATTTCAAATATTATCAGTTTCTAAATAAATATTAAAGCTGTGAAAAAAGGAAAGAAGGGACAAACTCTTGAAGTAAAAATACCTTAAAATTGTTGACAAATGTATTTACATATGTAAATATATGTAAAAATATTTATCATTTCCTAAAATGCTTATCATTTCATAATTTCCACATCGTTTATTTAGGGACTTAGGTTCACACTAAACTAAGACTTGACTGCTATTTGTACAGAAATCCACCATCCCAAGTTTGTAATGAAGGCTGAACTCGACATGTTGCCTTGATGATA
This sequence comes from Stomorhina lunata, assembly GCA_933228675.1. Taxonomy (NCBI): domain Eukaryota; kingdom Metazoa; phylum Arthropoda; class Insecta; order Diptera; family Rhiniidae; genus Stomorhina; species Stomorhina lunata. Next base: position 36,689,279 of record OW121740.1, on the reverse strand, counting down.
AAAAATAGCAGCTTTCCTTTTAAAGAGGTTGAATCCAACACTGACTTTGTATTTACAACAACTGAAATAATTTGAATATATAGCGAATTTTTCAGAAGCACTTAACAATATTAATAATCATGAAATTTTATTGTGGCCGGATATCTATTAAAAAAATTTAAATATAAAGTTTTCGATAAACAAGATTTTTGTACAGAAAATATGACAAAATTTCTTTATAGAAAATACTTTAATATTTGCTATTTTCTATAGAAAATTTATTAATAAAAATATTTTTCTATAAAAATTTTCCGATAAAAATATTTGTGATGAAAATATTTTTTGATAAAAATATTTTTCTATAGAATTTTTCTATATAAAAATTTAAAATCAAAAAACTTTTATGAAAATTTTTCTATAGAAAAATTGTGGAAAAAAATTTTCTATAGAACAATTTTCTATGAAAAATTTTGTATAGAATAATATTCTATGAAAAATTTTCTATAAAACAATTTTCTATAGAATAATTTTTTTTTTGAAAAAATTTTTATAGAACAATTTTCTTTGAGAAATTGTCTATGTAAAATTTTCTATTTAATAATAATATTTTTTATGAAAAATTTTCTATGTAAAATTTTCTTAGAAAAATTTTATATGAAATTTTTTTTTTTAAATTTCCTCTAGAAAACTTTTCTTTGAAAAATTTTCTATTTTTAAGAAAAATTTTCTATAGAAAAATTTTCGAAAAATTTTCAATAACAAAAATTTTGTATAAAAAAATTTTCTATGAAAAATTTCCTATAGAAAAATTCCCTTTGAAAAAATTTTATTAAAAAAATTTCGATAGAAAAATTTTTGCCTAAAAATTTTTTATTAAAATTTTGTATTTCTATAGAAAAATTTTCTATTTAAAGTTTTCTATTTCTATAGAAAAATTTTCGACAAAAATATTTTTCTATAGAAAAATTTTCGACCAAAATATTTTTCTATAGAAAAATTTTCGACAAAAATATTTTTCTATAGAAAAATTTTCGACAAAAATATTTTTCTATAGAAAAATTTTCGACAAAAATATTTTTCTATAGAAAAATTTTCGACAAAAATATTTTTCTATAGAAAAATTTTCGACAAAAATATTTTTCTATAGAAAAATTTTCGACAAAAATATTTTTCTATAGAAAAATTTTCGACAAAAATATTTTTCTATAGAAAAATTTTCTATAATAAAATTTTTCTATAGAAAAATTTTCTATAAGAATAATTTTCAATAGAAAAATTTTTGACAAAAATATTTTCCTCTAAAGAAATTTTCTTAAAAAAATTTTCAATAAAAATATTTTTCTATAGAAAAATTTTCGATAAAAATATTTTTCTATAAAAAAATTTCAATAAAAATATTTTTCTATAGAAAAATTTAGAATAAAAATATTTTTCTGTAAAAAAATGTTCGATATATTTAAAATATATAAAATATTTTTCTGTAGAAAACTTTTATAAAGTAAATTTTTCATAAAATTTTTTTATGGAATGAATCTAAGAAAAATATTTCTATACAAAATTTTAAAATTTAAAATTTTCTATAGAAAAATTTTTGAAAAAAATTTGCTTTGTAAAATTTTCTATGAAAAATTTTCTATGTAAAATTTTCTATAGAAAAATTTTCTATAAAAAATTTTCTATAAAAAATTTTCTATAAAAAATTTTCTATAAAAAATTTTCTATAAAAAATTTTCTATAAAAAAATGTTTATGAAATATTTTCAATAGAAAAATTTTCTATGAGAAAATTTATATAAAAGAATTTTCTATAGAAAAATTTTATAAGATAAATTTTCTATAGACAAATTTTGCATACATTTTTTTTTTATATATAATTTTCTATGAAAATTTTATATGAAAAATTTTCTATGAAAAATTTTCTATGTAAAATTTTCTATGAAAAAATTTTCTATAAAAAATTTTCTATAAAAAATTTTCTATAGAAAAATTTTGTACAAAAAATTTTCTGTAGAAAAATTTTGTTTAAAAAACTGCTATGAATTTTCTCTGCAAAATTTTCTGTAGATCAATTTTGTATAGATATATAAAAACTTTTCTATACAAAAATTTTATACGAAGAATTTTTTATAGAAAAATTTTGCATAAACAAATTTTCTATAGAAAATGTATAAATAAAAAAATTTCTATGAAAAATTTTCTATAAAAAATTTTCTATATAAAATTCTTTATAACAAAATTTCCTATGAAAAATTTTGCTATACATTTTTTTTTTTAATTTTCTACAGAAAAATTTTCTATGAAAAAATTTATACAAAAAAATTTTCTATAGAAAAATTTTATCAGAAAAAATTTCTATAGAAAAATGTTACTTAAAAAATGTTCTAAAGATTTAAAATCTTTAATTTTATATGAAAGATTTTCTGTAAAAAAATTTTCTAAAAAAAATTTTGTATAGAAACTTTTCTATACAAACATTTTATATGAAAAACTTTTTATAGAAAAATTTATAATATATATATTTATAAGAACAATTTTGTATAAAAGAAAATTCTATTTAAAATTTTCTATTTCTATAGAATAATTTTCGATAAAAATATTTTTCTTTACAAAAATTTTTGACAAAAATATTTTTCTATAGAAAAATTTTCGATAAATTTTTTTCAAAAAATAACAAAATAGTCGGGATGTAAATATTATTCAAAAAGAAGTGTATTTGCATTTGATCCCAAATCTGTTACATTTATTTATTAATGTAACAGACCAATTTATTGATAAAAAGCCAAAAAATGTTTGCGGAGAAACCAAATTCCTCGACGCGTTTCGATGGTTGGTTAAGCCATCTCTTCAGGAGGATTATCCCCAATTTAGACAGATCGAAAACCTCGCATTATTACTAAATTTACAAACATAACTATTTAGAATTATGTTCATAAACCAAAAGTAAAAGCGTAGATTATCGACTGAACAAAAACAAACATTTTTCAGTTTTCATCTACCTTCACTTCCCACATTCTTGCTGTAGCCGTCGGCTACTACTATTTTTTATTTATTTTAAATCTCTTTCTACTGAAAAATGTTAAGCACAAATATATTTTTATAGAAAAATTTTCGATAAAAAAATATTTCTACTGTTTGTTTGTAAAAGATGAAGAATTATGGATACAAGCTTATGAGCCGGAAATAAAAAAAACATTCGACCTTGTGAATATTAAAACACGACTTCATCCTATTTCGATATATAAAAGACAAACTACAAGATTAATGATTTATAGTACGAGGACCAAAGAAGCGGTTGAAACTTTGAAAAATAATATTTTGGAGCTGTTTTAAGAGGAATGAAAAAACCGCTATGAGAATATTTAATTAAAAAGTGTTGTATTTCCAAAAAATAAATAGTACCCCTCATAAATTATGTTTGAAATAAACATAAATACATATATTCACACATACATACATTTTAGATTATTATATTCAAAATAAAATTTCCTTAAACATATGACGCATTTAATTATAAGTGTCACTGTCTGTTTAGTGACGAGTATTGAATTTTTGATAACGAAGAGTCTTTTTTTAATTTGAGAACATTTTATTGTGAAGAAAATTTAACAATAAACAGAGAATTTAACAATACTCATGTCAAGAATTTCAGAATTTCCATGTTTTGCATCTATAAATACATTTTTGCTTAAGGGGTTGCTTTAAGAATTATCACCACATTAAGACAGTTTTAAACATAAGTTGATTTGTAATAAACAGGAAACTCTGAATATTTGTATCTGCTCCTTCGCCTCAGAGTATGCTTAAAATTAAAGTATGATCAAAATAAGATCAACATTTTTCATATAACTTGTATACATAATAACGATATATTAGTCAGATATTGACTTAGACTAAGATGAAGTAGTCATAGGATGAGTCAATACTTGTCAATATCTCAGAACATAACTTAGTTTATGTTTTCCCTTATATTTGATTTTTTGCCTTGGCCTGTGTCTCAATCCCTAAAGTAAACTTTAGTTTTTATTCTTATATTGGGTTTCTTTCAATTATTCCTCCCATTATTTTCTTATTCATTATCTTTTTCAAGTTTAGGCCTTTTACTTAAGAAAATCCAAAAGTTTTCTTATTATAGAATTTTAATTTATTTTAAATTACTTTTCATTTTATTTTCATTTAGGCTTTTACTTTTCACACTTAATGTTCGTCTTAATAATTTACCAAAAAGACAATTTCACGCTTTTCCTTTTATGGCATAATTAAAATTAAATTAAATTAAATTGTTAATCGCTAAAACCTCAACAATAACAACGGCAACCACAACATTTTTGGGTATATACGAGTACACAAAGGCAATTCGCCTCAGTGTACTCGTAATTTGAAATTATTGTTATTTGGTGGCTAGAATGAAAGTAATTTACAGAAAAAGGGAAGGAGAAAACAAATTAAAGAGTAGCCTAAAAGTAGGCAGCAGGTTGAAATACTAATTTACAATTACAATTGCACTAAAAAAATTTAAAATAAGATTTTTTGAAAAATATCCTATTTTTGAAAAATTTCCTATAAAAATAGGAAATTTTTGAAAAATTTCCTATATAAATAGGATATTTTTGAAAAATTTCCTATAAAACTAGAAATTTTTGAAAAATTTCCTATAAAACTAGGAAATTTTTGAAAAATTTCCTATAAAACTAGGAAATTTTTGAAAAATTTCCTATAAAACTAGGAAATTTTTGAAAAATTTCCTATAAAACTAGGAAATTTTTGAAAAATTTAATATAAAAATAGGAAATTTTTGAAAAATTTCCTATAAAAATAGGAAATTTTTGAAAAATTTCCTATAAAAATAGGAAATTTTTGAAAAATTTCCTCTAAAAATAGGAAATTTTTGAAAAATTTCCTCTAAAAATAGGAAATTTTTGAAAAATTTCCTCTAAAAATAGGAAATTTTTGAAAAATTTCCTCTAAAAATAGGAAATTTTTGAAAAATTTCTTCTAAAAATAGGAAATTTTTGAAAAATTTCCTCTAAAAATAGGAAATTTTTGAAAAATTTCCTCTAAAAATAGGAAATTTTTGAAAAATTTCCTCTAAAAATAGGAAATTTTTGAAAAATTTCCTCTAAAAATAGGAAATTTTTGAAAAATTTCCTCTAAAAATAGGAAATTTTTGAAAAATTTCCTCTAAAAATAGGAAATTTTTGAAAAATTTCCTATAAAAATAGGAAATTTTTGAAAAATTTCCTATAAAAATAGGAAATTTTTGAAAAATTTTCTATAAAAATAGGAAATTTTTGAAAAATTTCCTATAAAAATAGGAAATTTTTGAAAAATTTCCTATAAAAATAGGAAATTTTTGAAAAATTTCCTATAAAAATAGGAAATTTTTGAAAAATTTCCTATAAAAATAGGAAATTTTTGAAAAATTTCCTATAAAAATAGGAAATTTTTGAAAAATTTCCTATAAAAATAGGAAATTTTTGAAAAATTTCCTATAAAAATAGGAAATTTTTGAAAAATTTCCTATAAAAATAGGAAATTTTTGAAAAATTTCCTATAAAAATAGGAAATTTTTGAAAAATTTCCTATAAAAATAGGAAATTTTTGAAAAATTTCCTATAAAAATAGGAAATTTTTGAAAAATTTCCTATAAAAATAGGAAATTTTTGAAAAATTTCCTATAAAAATAGGAAATTTTTGAAAAATTTCCTATAAAAATAGGAAATTTTTGAAAAATTTCCTATAAAAATAGGAAATTTTTGAAAAATTTCCTATAAAAATAGGAAATTTTTGAAAAATTTCCTATAAAAATAGGAAATTTTTGAAAAATTTCCTATAAAAATAGGAAATTTTTGAAAAATTTCCTATAAAAATAGGAAATTTTTGAAAAATTTCCTATAAAAATAGGAAATTTTTGAAAAATTTCCTATAAAAATAGGAAATTTTTGAAAAATTTCCTATAAAAATAGGAAATTTTTGAAAAATTTCCTATAAAAATAGGAAATTTTTGAAAAATTTCCTATAAAAATAGGAAATTTTTGAAAAATTTCCTATAAAAATAGGAAATTTTTGAAAAATTTCCTATAAAAATAGGAAATTTTTGAAAAATTTCCTATAAAAATAGTAAATTTTTGAAAAATTTCCTATAAAAATAGGAAATTTTTGAAAAATTTCCTATAAAAATAGGAAATTTTTTAAAAATTTCCTATTTAAAAACAAAAAATTTAAATTTCCTCTAAAAATAAGAAAATTTTGAAAAATTTCTTATAAAAATAGGAAATTTTTGAAAAATTTCCTATGAATATAAGAATATGAAATATTATGTATTCGAGCTCATAAGACCTAAGTATAGACCAAAATATCTTCAAATACCCCAAATATTTCCAAATAAATTCCAATTGATTTAATTCTACAAAGATAACCTAGGAAAAGGAGTATTAATTTTTTCTATTACAAAAAATTTTAATTCAATTCTTAACTGCATTTTCTAGCCTTTTTCTATTTTTCCCAAATTTTTTCATAAAGATTAATCCCTTTGAGCTTTTGTCACCCATGTTAAAGTATTTTATGGTTGGTTGATTAGAAGGTCTAAGTGAATTTTTCCCATTTTTTTTTTTTTTTTTTTTTTTTTTTTGTTAAAAGGTTAGAGATATTTGTCTAAATTGTTCTTTACTTTTTGGTCACTTAAATTTCAATGTTTATTTGTTGTTGAATGTTCATGTCGTTATAAAATAAATATTTTTTTCTTAAGTCTTAACAACTGTTGAAATAATATTTTTGGATGTCTTTATTGTTTGTCAAGTAAATCTTAATTTTGTGACATTTGCTTGTAGACGTAGGCAGACAAATCCTTTTTGAAATGTCAATGTCGGAATTAAAGTAAAACTTATTTTCTTAGGGGCAGCGACAATTGCACTTAGGAGATATGAAACGTGTCTAATAGTTTGGGCTATGTATTAAATAAAATTGGAATATAAAAATAAAAAAAATATTTATTACTTACATACGAGTACTTCATATACATTTTTTTTTTTCAAAATAAGTTTTAATGAACAATTTCCTTTAAATTTTTTTGGAAGCTTTTAAGAATTTTAACAACTTTTGCTTAAAATTTTAAACATGCATATGCATGTATTATTTTTCTGCTTTAATATTAATTAAGATATGATGTCATATCTGTCGGCTAATTCAAAGACTTATTGGTCATCATTTGTGCCAAGTTCAGCAATTTTTCATTCACGAATAAGAAAACATATGTTGCGTATGAGTATTATTTATTAATCGTTTCCTACAAATTACAAAATAAGTATACGCCCCATATGATAAATTTTAATAACCAACAATAGAAATAGTACACATGTACATTAGAGTGTCCCGAAGAAATAAAAGTAATTTTTTTTTTTCAATTATATCAAAACCACATAGGACCACGGGAACCTGTACCGCCATCTTAGATGTCAAGTCGGCACGGTTAAACGGTGTCCGATTGCAATAATATTTCATATTACAAAGGAAAAAATATGTAGAGTATCTGAATTCGAAAAAAAACTTCCCCCATACAAACGAGGGACAGTCTTATATACATACATATATTTTTAATCCTTTAATTACTTGATTCCATTTCATTTGTTACAATTTTAATAAATTATATTAAAACTAAATAATTTTGTTGTTAAATACTCACTTAAGTGTTGATTCAGCTGACGGTTATGTCAGTTGGAGGTAAAATATGATTAATTACAAAAAATAAAATAAAAACATTACCTTTTTTCAAAAATTAAACGTTAGTTAGTTCTTTTAGTACAAACATGTAATCCAATAAATGTCAGCAGAAACATTGATACATTTTGTACAACATTTGAAAACCTTTAGTTCATTAACTGTAAAACATCTTTTCTTTATAGAAAGTGTAAATTTGAAGATATTTATATAAGGTTTACGTGTTTGAAAAACAAATTTCTATAGAAAAATTTTTTCTATAGAAATTATCTTATTTTTACAGAAAATTTTTAAAACATTTGCTGTTTTTATAGGAAATTTTTCAAAAATTTACTATTTTTATAGGAAAACTTTTAAAAGTTTACTATAAAAATAAGAAACTTTTCAAAAATTTCTTATTAAAATGAGAAAATTTTTAAAAGTTTCCCATAAAAATAAGAAATTTTTGAAAAATTACATATAAAAAACGTAAATTTTTGAATAATTTCCTATAAAAATAAGAAATTTTGAAAAATTTCCTATATAAATAAGAAAAAAAAAATTATGATATGAACCTGAGCCCGGATTCGAATCCACAACCTCTTAACATAAATTCTTGGTTCAGCTAAAATTAATTTCTTTCAAAATAAGAAATTTTTAAAAATTTCCTATAAAAATTAGAAATATTCAACAAATTTCCTATAAAAATAAAGATTTTAAAAAATTTCCTATAAAAATAAGAAATTTTTGAAAAATTTCCTATAAAAATAAGAAACTTTTGAAAAATTTCCTATAAAAATAAGAAATTTTTGAAAAATTTCCTATAAAAATAAGAAATTTTTGAAAAATTTCCTATAAAAATAAGAAATTTTTGAAAAATTTCCTATAAAAATAAGAAATTTTTGAAAAATTTCCTATAAAAATAAGAAATTTTTGAAAAATTTCCTATAAAAATAAGAAATTTTTGAAAAATTTCCTATAAAAATAAGAAATTTTTGAAAAATTTCCTATAAAAATAAGAAATTTTTGAAAAATTTCCTATAAAAATAAGAAATTTTTAAAAAATTTCCTATAAAAATAAGAAATTTTTGAAAAATTTCCTATAAAAATAAGAAATTTTTAAAAAATTCCCTATAAAAATAAGAAATTTTTAAAAAATTCCCTATAAAAATAGGAAAATTTTGAAAAATTTCCTATAAAAATAAGAAATTTTTGAAAAATTTCCTATCAAAATAAAAAATTTGTGAAAAATTTCCTATAAAAATAAGAAATTTTTGAAAAATTTCCTATAAAAATAAGAAATTTTTGAAAAATTTCCTATAAAAATAAGAAATTTTTGAAAAATTTCCTATAAAAATACGAAATTTTTGAAAAATTCCCTATAAAAATAGGAAAATTTTGAAAAATTTCCTATAAAAATAAGAAATTTTTGAAAAATTTCCTATAAAAATAAGACATTTTTGAAAAATTTCCTAAAAAAATAAGAATTATTGAAAACTTTCCTATAAAAAAAAATTTTAAATTTACTATTTTTATAGGAAATTTTTTCAAAATTTTGCTTAATTTTTTCTTTAAACCTAAAATTTTCATTGATTTTTGATCCAATAGACTTTTTTAAAAATACCAGTTATTTGAAGCTAATTAATACAATTTTCATTAACTGCGCATATTTTAGACAGATTTAATTTCAACAGCACTCAGCCAGTTTTATACACTCGTATTCGCATAAATAAGGTCTAGGTAGTGACAGATGGTTTCAACGATAATAAGCAAAAAAATTATTTTAATAAACTTAAGGAGGAAAATCTTATATTCAGGATGTGAAAATTATGTTATAAGATTTTAAACTCAAACTGTTGGACTATATGTCGCCCTAAAGGCTCATAGAAATCTTTCGACAAACTCTCACTTTCTATTGAAAAATTTTAATATTTTATAATTGAGTGAAGACTTAAGAATTCTTTGGCAAGTTAAAATATGTAACAAGAAAGGAAAAATTCAAGTAAATATTTTTATTAATTAATGATATACAAAGAAACACATGCCATTAATATTATTACACAGGGTAATATTTTGAAAATGAAAAGGAATTGTGCACAGTGGGATGCCAAGAGCTAATTAATGGAAATTCTTATATATTTTTAAACAGATAAGTTTATTTGAAAATAATTTCATTCTGAAAAACTGTTATACTGAAACCTTTTCTATAGAAAAATTGTAGTACAGACACTTTTTCTTTTGAAAAACTATCATAGAGACACTTTTTTTTATAGAAAAACTGTTATACAGATAGTTTTTCTTTAGAAAAACAGTTACACAGGCACTTTTTCTATAGAAAAAGTGTTATACTGACATTTTTTTCTACAGAAAAACTGTTATACAGACACTTTTTCCATAGAAAAACTGTTATACAGAAAATTTTTCTATAGAAAAACTGTTATAAAGACAATTTTTTTTATAGAAAAACTGTTAAACAGACACTTTTCCTATAGAAAAACTGTTATACAGACATTTTTTTCTATAGCAAAACTGTTACACAGACACTTTTTCTATAGAAAAACTGTTACAAACTGTTTTTCTATAGAAAAGCTGTTACACAGACACTTTTTCTATAGAAAAACTGCTATACAGACACCTTTTCTATAAAAAAATTGTTATACAGACATTTTTTCTATAGAAAAACTGTTATACAGACACTTTTTCTATAGAAAAACTGTTATACAGACACTTTTTCTATAGAAAAACTGTTATACAGACACTTTTTCTATAGAAAAACTGTTATACAGACACTTTTTCTATAGAAAAACTGTTATGCAGACACTTTTTCAATAGAAAAACTGTTATACAGACACTTTTTCTATAGAAAAACTGTTATACAGACACTTTTTCTATAAAAAATACTGTAATATAGACACCGTTCTCTATAGAAAAACTATAATGCAGATATTTTTGTTGTAGAAAAACTATAAAATAGACAATTTTTTTTATAGAAAAACTGTAATACAGACATTTTTCTATAGAAACACATTTACACAGAAACTTTTTTTTTAAAAAACTGTTATACATACACTTTTTCTATAGATAAACTGTTATACCAAAACTTTTTCTAGAGAAAAAACGGTTATACAGACACTTTTTCTAAAGAAAAACTGTTATACAGATACTTTTTCTATAGAAAAACTATTATACAGACACTTTTTTAGAAAAATTTTTGTACATACACCTTGACTTTAGAAAAAACTATTACACAGTTTGAATTAAATAAATTTTTTGTAAAAATATCTTTATATAAAAAATTTATAAGAATAATTAATGAGACAGTTTATTAAAATTTTAAATATTTGAGCCCCACTGTGTTTGTAGAAAATCAACCTTAAAATTCTATTTATTTTCTTCATACACAATAATTCCGTATTACGAGTTAGTCGTAAGTTGATTTTTTAAATGAACTTTATTTATGGTTATAATTAGCGATAGAAACAATTATTACTAGAACAAAAGTTAACACATTTTGCGTTATGAAATAAAATAATGGGAAATAAAATATAGACTTGAAAAAATGTTGTTACAGTTTTCCTGATAAATAATTGTATAAGATTTAACGCTATAACAACAAAGTACATAGTTATGAGATTTAATTATAACAGTTAACAAAATCGTGACCAATTAGTAGAAATTAAGCAAAGTCAAAACGAGGTAAAGATAATGTATAGTGGCATGTTCTTTCTTTAATAGGTATTAATATCAACACAAAAGCTCTTCTAAAGAAAAAGTATCTGTATAACAGTTTTCTATAGAAAAAGTGTCTGTATAACAGTTTTTCCATAGAAAAAGTGTCTGTATAACAGTTTTTCTATAGAAAAAGTGTCTGTATAACAGTTTTTCTACAGCAAAAATGTCTGTATAATAGTTTTTATATAGAAAAAGTGTCTGCATAACAGTTTTTCTACAGCAAAAGTGTGTGTATAACAGTTTTTCTATAGTAAAAGTGCCTGTATAACAGTTTTCCTTAAGAAAAAGTGTCTGTATAACAGTTTTTCTACAGAAAAAGAGTCTGTTAAACAGTTTTTCTATAGAAAAAGTGTCTGTATAACAGTTTTTCTACAGAAAAAGTGTCTGTATAACAGTTTTTCTTCAGAAAAAATACCTGTATAACAGTTTTTCTATAGAAAAAGTGTTGGTATAACAGTTTTTCTATAGAATAAGTGTCTATAACAGTTTTTCTACAGAAAAAATATCTGTATAACAGTTTTTCTATAGAAAAAGTGTTGGTATAACAGTTATTCTATAGAAATAGTGTTGGTATAACAGTTTTTCTATAGAAAAAGTGTTTGTATAACAGAAAAGTGTTGGTATAACAGTTTTTCTACAGAAATAGTGTTGGTATAACAGTTTTTCTATAGAAAAAGTGTTGGTATAACAGTTTTTCTATAAAAAAAAGTGTTGGTATAACAGTTTTTCTATAGAAAAAGTGTTGGTATAACACTTTTTTCTATAGAAAAAGTGTTGGTATAACAGTTTTTCTATAGAAAATGTGTTGGTATAACAGTTTTTCTATAGAAAACGTGTTGGTATAACATATTTTCTTTAGAAAAAGTGTCGGTATAAGAGTTTTTCTATAGAAAACTGTCTGTAAAACAGTTTTTCTATAGAAAAACTGTCCCTACAACAGTTTTTCCATGGAAACACTGTCTGTATAACAATTTTTTTTATAGAAAACTGTCTGTATAATAGTTTTTCTATAGAAAAAGTGTATGTATAACAGTTTTTCTATAGAAAACGTGTTGGTATAACATATTTTCTTTAGAAAAAGTGTTGGTATAACAGTTTTTCTATAAAAAAAGTGCCTGTATAACAGTTTTTCTATAGAAAAAGTATCTGTTTAACAGCTTTTACATAAAAAAGTGTCTGTATAACAGTTTTTCTCTAGAAAAAGTTTCTGTACAACAGTTTTTACATAGAAAAAGTCTTTGTGTAACAGTTTTTATATAAAAAAGTCTCTGTATAACAGTTTTCTGTAAAAAAGTGTTTGTATAACAGTTTTTCCATAGAAAAAGTGTCTGTATAACAGTTTTTCTATAGAAAAAGTGTCTGTATAACATTGTTTTTATAGAAGAACAGTATAACAGTTTTCTATATAAAAAGTGTATTTATAACAGTTTCGCTATAAAAAAGTGTCTGTATAACAGTTTTTCTATAGAAAAAGTGTCTGTATGACAGTTTTTCTATAGAAAAAGTGTCTGTATGACAGTTTTTCTATAGAAAAATTGTCTGTATGACAGTTTTTCTATAGAAACAGTGTCTGTATGACAGTTTTTCTATACAAAAAGTGTCTGTATAACAGTTTTTCTATAGAAAAAGTGTCTGTATGACAGTTTTTCTATAGAAAAAGTGTCTATATGACAGTTTTTCTATAGAAAAAGTGTCTGTTTAACAGTTTTGCTATAGAAAAAGTCTCTGTACACCAGTTTTTCTATAGAAGAAGTGCCTGTATAAAAATTTGTCTGTGTCTGTATAACAGTTATTCTATAGAAATAATGTCTGTATTATAGTTTTTCTACAGAAAAAGTGCCTGTTTAGCAGCTTTTCTATAGAAAAATTGGTTGTATAACAGTTTTTCTATAGAAAAGGTGTCTGTATAATAATTTTTCTACAGAAAAATTGGTTGTATAACAGTTTTTCTAAAGAAAAATTGTCGGTATAACAGGTTTGGTATAGAAAAAATATCTGTATAACAGTTTTTCTATAGAAGGAATATCGATACAACAGTTTTTCTATAGAAAAGTGTCTATTTAACAGTTTTTCCATTAAAAAAATTGTCTGACAAAGTGTCGGTATAACAGTTTTTCCATAGAAAAAGCGTCGGTAATACAGTTTGTTTAGAAAAAGTGTTGGTATTATAGTTTTTCTATAGAAAAAGTGTCGGTATTACAGTTTAAAAGTGAACGTGCTTTCTTTAGAAAAGTGTTTGTATAACAGTTTTCTTTCTCTTATATAACCGTTTTTCAATATGAAAAGTAAATGTATACAAATTTTTGAAAAATATTCAAATTGGTAGTCGAAATTTTCTTGTAATGAAAATCGTTTATTAATTTCATATCCTTTTATTATAAATTTAACATTTTCTTTCCTTGTTTAAATCTCCCAAAAATTTCTGTATTATTAAATTTTTATTAATTTTAATCTCTACAAATGTATTCAATTTTGTCCCAAGTTTTCTTTTATCGTTTATTATCATTTTTATAGCATTTATAGCTTTTTAACAACATTTACAACTTTGCTTCCTTCCCCTTTTATATCCTCCATAAAACTCCTGCCCTTTAACTACTTAATTTATTTGTCTCTTTCCCAGTTTTTCCAGATTTATTCACATATTTTTGGTTTTTGTTGGCCACTTGAAAGTAATAATTCTGTCATCTTATTTCACAAAAAAAGGATCCTAAAAAAGGACACAATAATATAATAAATAATAAAATAATAAATATCCCAAATATTTTCAAATGTTATCCACAAAAAAGTTTCTAAACACAAACTTTTTTTCTAAGAAAAATTAAATTCAATTTTAAATACTTTAACAGCCCAAATTCATAGTTCCAAGAACAATTTAAACACGTGTTTGAGGTTCCTAGTTCGAGCCGGGCACTTAAGCGAAATTGAAAACGAGAATTATGTTGGCACTAAAAAGGTTCGTCTAACTGGACCGATCTAAATGAGTTTTCAGTGCCAACATAATTCTCGTTTTCAATTTCGCTTAAGTGTTTAGTTAAATAGAGTTTATGATTTTTTCTTTTGAAATTTTGGTATGTTTTGCGGTAAAATGTCTAATTTAACTAAAAATTTAAATAAATGACAATATTTCCTTTCCACTGATATACAAATTTAAATAAATGTATTTTAATAAAAAAGACGCCAAAACAAATTGTTTGTTTGAATTTATTTTTAAAAATGAAAATTAAAGCACGTGACCTGAATTTGAACAAATATAGATGAAAAATTATTCTTGTTTGAATACAAGTATAAATATCCTTTACCACAAATAAATGTCCTTTGAATAGTTTAGTAAATGATGTTCTAAAAATATAAAAAATTAATTAAAGAAATTGTTTAACTGAATATATTTAAGACTAAATCCGAAGCAAATCGTGTAAATGTTGTCTTTAACTCTTGTATGACTATGATAACCAACAAGTTCCGAGGCAAAAACGTTGCTATATAAAAAGGAATGAAAACTTTATGTTATATTTTTTTAAGATTTAAGATTTAAATTTTCAAAAATTTTTATTTAATCCTCAATGTTCCCCTTATTTCTTAAAGGGTTAAGCTCTTAATACTTAAAATTTCAAACACACTTTCAAGGACACTCTAAAAACGTGTTTGTCACTTTAAATAATAAAATTAACAGAAAAACATTTGTAACCAACAAGTTTCCCTATTTTTTTTCTTCTCTGCTTTCAGGCTGAATCCCCACTCCTTCCCAACAAAGAGCACAGTTTAGTTGAGGCGAATAATAACGATACCACAACAGCCACAACAACAGCTACCCCACCTCCAACAGATACCACCACCACAACCACTCCAGATAGTGATAAGAATACCTCAATTAACATATCACCAACTATTAGACTCTCACAGGAACTGCCAACAACACCGACCAGCGATCTAAGCGGCAGTCGTAAACGTTTCTCTATACCCTCCCTGCTACCGATACACCGAAAACTTTCCATCGAAAGTATAACACAACCGCTACAAAGTCTTTTGGGGATCAGCGACGAGCAATGTCGAAGACGCAATTCTCAACCCAGTCTTAAGCGTTTTCGCAGTCGAGAGGATACACCGGCGGGTCGTCGCAGTCGATGTTATTCTAATCAGTTTTATACGAAAACCTCCTCCATTTCACCTTCGCGCAAACATTCGCACAACTATAATCTATATCCCAAGGATTCGTTTTATAATCTTGAGGGAAAGGCCCCCAAGCAATCCAGTAAAATGCAGGCAAAAGTTGATGCTGTCGGACGAGTGACGGGGGAATGGGGTAAATGGCAGCTGCGCACAGTTTTGTTGATATTTCTGTGTAAGATTCCCTCCTCCTGGTTTATGGCCTGTATTATTTTTACCGCTCCCGCCCCCAGACATGGTGAATTCTTTTGTAAGCCCCCTCCCCAACTGGGGGTGAAAAATCAAACGGCCTGGATTAAGGTTTCGCATCCGCAGAAAGAAGAAGTTGAAGATCAGGAATTTGCTATAGATTTTTGTAATGTCTTTAAGGATGCCCAGGAACATGCTCATCACTATTACAACTATGATACGCCCGAGAATGAGCCTAGGGTCTGGGAAGAGCCTCAGAACTCTAAAGACGTTATACCTTGTACTCAGTTTGAACATCAGGCGGAATTTCATTCGGTCATCACACAATATGATCTGGTATGTTCACGTGATATTCTAGTCTCGGTAACGCAATTCTTCCATTTGTTTGGGGTTTTGACGGGCGGTATACTGGCAAATCATCTGCTGAAATAGTAAGTACCTAATCATCAAAAGTACCTAACATTATTTCCTTTCCTATATACAAATTTTTATCTCTTAGTTTCAGCCCCCGAAATGTCATGTTATTCGGCATGGTAACGCAAATTCTTTGTGGTAATCTAACGGGTCATGTGGCTTCCTATGAATTACATGTCTTCTTCCGTTGTCTATCGGCTGTATGTTGTGCTCAAATGTATACAGCCGGTGGCATGATAAGTAGTTACCTTTCAGAATTTAAAATTGGAAACGATTTAGTAAAAATATTTTGTTTCAGTGGCCGATATAACGGGTGGCACCTATAAGACTTGTGTTTCAACACTATTTGAACAGTTCTGGTCCATAGGAGTGATAATGCTGCCGGGTGTGGCCAGTTTCTTTTCCAGTTGGTCCCACTTATATATGGCCATCTCTTGGCCCACTGTGATACTCATATATTTATGGCAGTTAGTAGATCCAAAATTAAATACAAACAGAACCAGAGCAGAACCGAAACAGAACCAGAACAGAACAAGAACAGAACCAGAACAGAACCAGAACAAACAGAACCAGAACAGAACCAGAACAGAACCAGAACAGAACCAGAACAGAACCAGAACAGAACCAGAACAGAACCAGAACAGAACCAGAACAGAACCAGAACAGAACCAGAACAGAACCAGAACAGAACCAGAACAGAACCAGAACAGAACCAGAACAGAACCAGAACAGAACCAGAACAGAACCAGAACCAGAACAGAACCAGAACAGAACCAGAACAGAACCAGAACAGAACCAGAACAGAACCAGAACAGAACCAGAACAGAACCAGAACAGAACCAGAACAGAACCAGAACAGAACCAGAACAGAACCAGAACAGAACCAGAACAGAACCAGAACAGAACCAGAACAGAACCAGAATAGAACCAGAACAGAACCAGAACAGAACCAGAACAGAACCAGAACAGAACCAGAACAGAACCAGAACAGAACCAGAACAGAACCAGAACAGAACCAGAACAGAACCAGAACAGAACCAGAACAGAACCAGAACAGAACCAGAACAGAACCAGAACAGAACCAGAACAGAACCAGAACAGAACCAGAACAGAACCAGAACAGAACCAGAACAGAACCAGAACAGAACCAGAACAGAACCAGAACAGAACCAGAACAGAACCAGAACAGAACCAGAACAGAACCAGAACAGAACCAGAACAGAACCAGAACAGAACCAGAACAGAACCAGAACAGAACCAGAACAGAACCAGAACAGAACCAGAACAGAACCAGAACAGAACCAGAACAGAACCAGAACAGAACCAGAACAGAACCAGAACAGAACCAGAACAGAACCAGAACAGAACCAGAACAGAACCAGAACAGAACCAGAACAGAACCAGAACAGAACCAGAACAGAACCAGAACAGAACCAGAACAGAACCAGAACAGAACCAGAACAGAACCAGAACAGAACCAGAATAGAACCAGAACAGAACCAGAACAGAACCAGAACAGAACCAGAACAGAACCAGAATAGAACCAGAACAGAACCAGAACAGAACCAGAACAGAACCAGAACAGAACCAGAACAGAACCAGAACAGAACCAGAACAGAACCAGAACAGAACCAGAACAGAACCAGAACAGAACAGAACCAGAACAGAACCAGAACCAGAACAGAACCAGAACAGAACCAGAACAGAACCAGAACAGAACCAGAACAGAACCAGAACAGAACCAGAACAGAACCAGAACAGAACCAGAACAGAACCAGAACAGAACCAGAACAGAACCAGAACAGAACCAGAACAGAACCAGAACAGAACCAGAACAGAACCAGAACAGAACCAGAACAGAACCAGAACAGAACCAGAACAGAACCAGAACAGAACCAGAACAGAACCAGAACAGAACCAGAACAGAACCAGAACAGAACCAGAACAGAACCAGAACAGAACCAGAACAGAACCAGAACAGAACCAGAACAGAACCAGAACAGAACCAGAACAGAACCAGAACAGAACCAGAACAGAACCAGAACAGAACCAGAACAGAACCAGAACAGAACCAGAACAGAACCAGAACAGAACCAGAACAGAACCAGAACAGAACCAGAACAGAACCAGAACAGAACCAGAACAGAACCAGAACAGAACCAGAACAGAACCAGAACAGAACCAGAACAGAACCAGAACAGAACCAGAACAGAACCAGAACAGAACCAGAACAGAACCAGAACAGAACCAGAACAGAACCAGAACAGAACCAGAACAGAACCAGAACAGAACCAGAACAGAACCAGAACAGAACCAGAACAGAACCAGAACAGAACCAGAACAGAACCAGAACAGAACCAGAACAGAACCAGAACAGAACCAGAACAGAACCAGAACAGAACCAGAACAGAACCAGAACAGAACCAGAACAGAACCAGAACAGAACCAGAACAGAACCAGAACAGAACCAGAACAGAACCAGAACAGAACCAGAACAGAACCAGAACAGAACCAGAACAGAACCAGAACAGAACCAGAACAGAACCAGAACAGAACCAGAACAAAACCAGAACAGAACCAGAACAGAACCAGAACAGAACCAGAACAGAACCAGAACAGAACCAGAACAGAACCAGAACAGAACCAGAACAGAACCAGAACAGAACCAGAACAGAACCAGAACAGAAACAGAACAGAACCAGAACAGAACCAGAACAGAACCAGAACAGAACCAGAACAGAACCAGAACAGAACCAGAACAGAACCAGAACAGAACCAGAACAGAACCAGAACAGAACCAGAACCAGAACAGAACCAGAACAGAACCAGAACAGAATCAGAACAGAACCAGAACAGAACCAGAACAGAACCAGAACAGAACCAGAACAGAACCAGAACCAGAACAGAACCAGAACAGAACCAGAACAGAACCAGAACCAGAACAGAACCAGAACAGAACCAGAACAGAATCAGAACAGAACCAGAACAGAACCAGAACAGAACCAGAACAGAACCAGAACAGAACCAGAACCAGAACAGAACCAGAACAGAACCAGAACAGAACCAGAACAGAACCAGAACAGAACCAGAACAGAACCAGAACAGAACCAGAACCAGAACAGAACCTGAACAGAACCAGAACAGAACCAGAACAGAACCAGAACAGAACCAGAACAGAACCAGAACAGAACCAGAACAGAACCAGAACAGAACCAGAACAGAACCAGAACAGAACCAGAACCAGAACAGAACCAGAACAGAACCAGAACAGAACCAGAACAGAACCAGAACAGAACCAGAACAGAACCAGAACAGAACCAGAACAGAACCAGAACAGAACCAGAACAGAACCAGAACAGAACCAGAACAGAACCAGAACAGAACCAGAACAGAACCAGAACAGAACCAGAACAGAACCAGAACAGAACCAGAACAGAACCAGAACAGAACCAGAACAGAACCAGAACAGAACCAGAACAGAACCAGAACAGAACCAGAACAGAACCAGAACAGAACCAGAACAGAACCAGAACAGAACCAGAACAGAACCAGAACAGAACCAGAACAGAACCAGAACAGAACCAGAACAGAACCAGAACAGAACCAGAACAGAACCAGAACAGAACCAGAACAGAACCAGAACAGAACCAGAACCAGAACAGAACCAGAACAGAACCAGAACAGAACCAGAACAGAACCAGAACAGAACCAGAACAGAACCAGAACAGAACCAAAACAGAACCAGAACAGAACCAGAACAGAACCAGAACAGAACCAGAACAGAACCAGAACAGAACCAGAACAGAACCAGAACAGAACCAGAACAGAACCAGAACAGAACCAGAACAGAACCAGAACAGAACCAGAACAGAACCAGAACAGAACCAGAACAGAACCAGAACAGAACCAGAACAGAACCAGAACAGAACCAGAACAGAACCAGAACAGAACCAGAACAGAACCAGAACAGAACCAGAACAGAACCAGAACAGAACCAGAACAGAACCAGAACAAAACCAGAACAGAACCAGAACAGAACCAGAACAGAACCAGAACAGAACCAGAACAGAACCAGAACAGAACCAGAACAGAACCAGAACAGAACCAGAACAGAACCAGAACAGAACCAGAACAGAACCAGAACAGAACCAGAACAGAACCAGAACAGAACCAGAACAGAACCAGAACAGAACCAGAACAGAACCAGAATAGAACCAGAACAGAACCAGAACAGAACCAGAACAGAACCAGAACAGAACCAGAACAGAACCAGAACAAAACCAGAACAGAACCAGAACAGAACCAGAACAGAACCAGAACAGAACCAGAACAGAACCAGAACAGAACCAGAACAGAACCAGAACAGAACCAGAACAGAACCAGAACAGAACCAGAACAGAACCAGAACAGAACCAGAACAGAACCAGAACAGAACCAGAACAGAACCAGAACAGAACCAGAACAGAACCAGAACAGAAACAGAACAGAACCAGAACAGAACCAGAACAGAACCAGAACAGAACCAGAACAGAACCAGAACAGAACCAGAACAGAACCAGAACAGAACCAGAACAGAACCAGAACAGAACCAGAACAGAACCAGAACCAGAACAGAACCAGAACAGAACCAGAACAGAATCAGAACAGAACCAGAACAGAACCAGAACAGAACCAGAACAGAACCAGAACAGAACCAGAACAGAACCAGAACAGAACCAGAACAGAACCAGAACAGAACCAGAACAGAACCAGAACAGAACCAGAACAGAACCAGAACAGAACCAGAACAGAACCAGAACAGAACCAGAACAGAACCAGAACAGAACCAGAACAGAACCAGAACAGAACCAGAACAGAACCAGAACAGAACCAGAACAGAACCAGAACAGAACCAGAACCAGAACAGAACCAGAACAGAACCAGAACAGAACCAGAACAGAACCAGAACAGAACCAGAACAGAACCAGAACAGAACCAGAACAGAACCAGAACAGAACCAGAACAGAACCAGAACAGAACCAGAACCAGAACCAGAACCAGAACCAGAACAGAACCAGAACAGAACCAGAACAGAACCAGAACAGAACCAGAACAGAACCAGAACAGAACCAGAACAGAACCAGAACAGAACCAGAACAGAACCAGAACAGAACCAGAACAGAACCAGAACAGAACCAGAACAGAACCAGAACAGAACCAGAACAGGATCAAGACAGAACTGAAACAGTTAATAAGACGAAACTGAAATCAAGTGTTAATTGTTCTTGTTTTTTTTTTTTTTAATTTAGATGGATTCCCGATTCTCCCCGTTGGATGGTGGCCCGAGGAAGAGTTATGGAAGCCAAAAAAATTTTAATAGAGGTATAATCCGATTTTTTTTATTCAAAAAAACTATTTTTAATCTGATATCTCGTTTTTAGTGTGCTGAATTTAACGGTACACGTTATAGTCTTCCTCATGATATCGATCAACAGCTGCAGCTACAGGCACAAACCGCCATGGATGCCCCGGCCCCACCCAGCTGGTGGTCCATATGGAAGGGCGAAAAGGCCGTCAGACACATGATTTGTGTTCACTTATGTTGGTCCATCTATATTGTAGTCTATTACGGCATGTTGCTGAACATCCGTTCGTTTAGTCGCGAACATTTACAAATTAATACTGTGATAGCCGGTATTTCAGAAATTATCGGTACATTTATTGGTCTATTTCTTATACTGAAGACCACGCGCAAATGGTTGTGGACGGGACTGTTTAATATAATGGCGGGCTGTATAGCCTATATGGGTTGGCTGGTGCCCCATGATAGTAAGTTTAAAGGGGGGTGGATTTGGATGAATGAAAATTAATGTGTAACATTTTTTTTATTTCAGTTGATTTTGATGGACGCGTGGCCTTGTTAATGTTGACGGCCATGATTTCAAAAATCGCTATATCCTGCACATTGTCCATACTCACCACCTGCACCGTGGAATTGGTAAGCAATGAGAAAAAGAAGATCTGCGCCTTTTCCA
Organism: Stomorhina lunata; assembly: GCA_933228675.1. NCBI lineage: Eukaryota > Metazoa > Arthropoda > Insecta > Diptera > Rhiniidae > Stomorhina > Stomorhina lunata. Next base: position 36,667,096 of record OW121740.1, on the reverse strand, counting down.
CCATATGCTGGGCCCGTTTTTGGCTATTGGGTGCCCCGTTTATAGGAGCCACTGTTGTCTTCGGCCAGTTAATACCACAAACCGCTTTTGCTTCTCTCGCCATTACGGGCGGTCTCTTGTCTTCACTCATCTCTAGTCCACGCACCATACCCAAGAGAAGACGTACTTCACGCGCTGCTAGCAATATGGCCGCCGCCACTCAAATTAATGCCGCCGATGTGGGCATTGATAATAAGGGCTATTCAAAGGGACCTATTTTTAATAATAATAGCACTAAAATGACCACACAACAAACTAATCTACCTCCACAATTAATGCCGGGTATTTGGACAACCAAACAGCATGAAGACACTCCACCCATATGATTGAAAGCTCTGAAGGCTACCTTTCATCCTTCACCATTCAACAAGCAATCAAAATACAAAACAGAGTTCGATATAGAAAGCACAAGATTCCAGCCTAAGAATCTCAAAAAATTAACGGGTATTGTATAGAAAATTAAAACTAGATTAATTGAAAGTTCTAATTTTGAAATATTAGAAACAATTAATTTAAATAGTCATAGAGCTTCAAGCATCAAAAAATAGTTAATTATGAAAATTAAAAAAAAATAATTACGAGAGTGGTTCAATGAGTCGTTGAATTTTTCAACGTTAGTTGTGCTTCCGTACGAAAAATTACTCGATCAGTCCGAAGTTACCCCAAAACTTACCCAATTGTGTTCTCGTACTTAATAATGGTTTGATTGTGAGGAATGTCATTTCCCCTCTTACCCAAAACTACCCAGACCTGTCATGAATGTCAGTAAATTTTTTTTAAATATATTTTAAGATACAATTTTGTTGTATTATGTTTCCGTACTTTTGGGTAAGTTTGGTTATTTAAGAAAAATTGCTCTTACGAACTTACCCAAAAAGTATATAAACAGACCTATAGTTTTCTTTAAGTTCTATACTTACTATCCTGCTATCCTTGAATCCCAGTGGAGCATAGGGCCTCTACTTACTTACTAAAATGGCCTATATTTACAACCTGTTAAGATCAAAGGCCGAGCATATTTTAGAATTCCATGCACTTCGATCTTGTGACCATATTCTCCAATTTCGTAGGCCCAGCTTTGAAAGACTTTTCTCACTTGGTCTTTCGGACGTCCTCTTCTAACATTTTTATTCTAATTCTCGTTTCTTCATATTAATTTGTTTTTCCCGGAGTGGGTTACTAGCCCGACGATCTAACCCGTATTATTATATATGTTATCCAACACGACCAAGTTCTATACTTAGACCAATGTGTCTTCAGCTTTTTTATACCTTCTAAAAAATATAATTTGTTAGGGTCATGATTTGTTTCAGAAATAATTTTGTCGTTGGAGTCAAAATTCTACCTAGCCATAGTCCCTCTGGCCAAAATCTGGAGAATAAGGTGGTTGAGAGCAAATGCGGATAACTTTCTCATACCCAAGTGATCAATTTGAATAAGAAAGAGATACTTATGGCTTCCGCAATCAAACTCATTTTCAATCTCCGATTGGCTTGTGAACCGCAGTGGTATAGCAGGTTAGTCATCCGCCTTGCATACCAGAGGTCCCAAGTTCGATCCCCGGCCAGACTCACTTGAAAAAGATAAATTTATTAGGCTACGTAAAACTTCTCTAACTAATGCATTTGCCGTTCATAGCCGAAGTTAAAACGTAGGTCCCTTTCAATGAGTCTAAAAATAGAATTGGATGCAGCTCATTGTCTGAGAGAAGTACCCATTGTTCCAATTGGAATGTTGTCGGGGAATTATATATATTTTTCAAGTATTTCGGATATGTAGAGACATTAAATGGGCATCCAGAACACTCTTCACCTTCAGTTCTTATACGTCCACATAGACATTATATTCAAATTTAGCCAAAAGTCAACTAACAATCGCATATTGGCGGCAACAATTTGAAACTGCAATTAAATAGAGCGAAATTCAAAAATTCAACGGCTCATTAACCCACCCTCGTATCAAATGAGTAGTTAAGAATTACGAATTAAGCTTTTCAAACGCTTAAATGTAATTCGTTTAGTTCGAATACTTTTTTTCTTTTATGACAATTTTTACCTAAAAAACTTAGTTAAACCTTAAAAATAAAAAAAATTCCCTAGACAAATTAGTATTTTAATTAAAACAAACACAAAAACTTAATAATTAATTTAGATAAAAATTAATTATAATAATTAGCAATTTTATTATGCTCAATTAAACAAACAAAAAAAAAACAAGAAAAAAATCCTAAGTTTAATAAAAATTAAAAAGGGTGTTAACAAAATCTCCGTTCAGTTTAATTATAAATTTCTTTTAATACTCACAGCAATTTTGAAAAAATTTCCTTAAAAATTTTAACTAATTTGTACTTAAATTTTCAAAATATTAATTTTGTTAACATTCTTGAAAAAAAAATATTTGAAATATTTTACTTTTAAAAATCCTTAAAAAAAAACTATTTTTATCAGTTTTTATATAGCTTAAGTAGTTTATATATATATGAAATTATTTGTTAATTTCTTTTTAATAATTAAATCAAACACACAAATGTTAATCAAACCAAAAAAGACGCTCGTTTTAAAAGCAAACTTAAATAGAAAAATAAATTTATAAGTAAACAGAAACTGTTACAATAAAGAAACAAATATTTTAATTGTTATTTTTGCGAAAATCAAAAAAAAAATCTTGTTTGAATTATAAAAAAAAAGATAATAAGAAGAGTTTGGTAGGAAATTTTTTGTTATAAACTGTAAAAGATGTGATTTTTAAAAACAACAACCGTTAATTTAAATCAGCAGAGTTGTTTTTTGCTACCATTTTTAACTTGGCATCACTTTTCTTTTTTACTACACTCGCGCCCTCTTCATGTCATTTACCTAAATAATTTTTCTCCAAAGGCGCAATTTTTATATCAAAGTTGTCACTACTGCTTGTGATTTTTTTGTGCAAAAACAAAAAAATCAAATGTCTTCGCCGTTGTTGTTGTTTTTGTTATTGCAAACCATTTAAATTCAAACGGGTGCGAATACTTCCAAAGGAATTCTTGTGTTTGAACAATATTAAGAGACTTTTTTGTACCCAAACATTTGAAATATTAATAATAAACCACAAAAAAGTGTTATAAACTTTATAATTTGTTATTTAATTGTAAATTTCAAAGAAAAAAAGTGATTTTTTTGCTGTAAAAAATGAGTTATTCCTCAAATGAATTGAATTTCAGTGGCGGTTCCTCTGCACATTTAAATGCTCCGTATGGTTTAGCCGGCAGCGCAGCCGCTTCTGCCAGCCTGAGTGTGGGCAATCGTTCCGTACTAAAGGAATTGAATACCAATGATTGCAATAATAGTGTGGTAAGTAGAAGAATATTTTTGACTAAAAATAAAAGCAATTTTAAAATGTGTTAAACTGGTGTCGCATCAAAATATTCTTAGGGGAAGTTTTGATTTATTTACTGTAGGATTTACTTCCTGCTATTTAGCGTTTGTTTATGAAACTACAAAGAAAGTTTTGTCTTTAATCCAACCCGGCTCTATGATACCTTACTCCACTCAATAATAAACCAAAAATTTCAATAATATCCGAATTAACCTAATATCTAATATCCGAATTAACCTAATATGGAAAATATTATTAGAGAAGTGCCGTTGGATTTACTGTAAGCTTCTCTAACTCTTGCAACGAAGCCATAGATGGAAGGGGTATTATAAGTTTGTGCTGATGTAACACAAAGAAATATTTGTCTTAGACCTACATACCAATAGATTTAGAATAACTTTATTAGTCGATTTAGCGATGTCAGTCCGTCTGGCCGGCTGGCTGGCTGGACCCCCATGTAAACGATGTAATCTAACTACAGGTCGCAATTCTAAAGATAATTTGATGAAATTTGGCACGATAATTGGCTATTGAAATTCGTCAAAATCGGTTCATTATTTATGGTACCTCCCATAGGTCCCACTTCCCGGAATTGATAATTTGGCCACAAAAATCAATAATTTTTCTTTATATTTAAAACATTTACTACTTATGTAAACCAAAATTGCTGTTCCAAATTTCGTTGAAATCGGTCCACTTTTGACCATAGCTTCCAAAAAAATCACAAAAATCAGCAAAACGCTCCTAAATCTAAAGACAATGAGAATTTTAAGTTTATTTTTTGCATACATAATTTTGAACCTAGCTCTCATATAAGTCCAAATGACAGAAACAGCTTAAAAATATAAGTTTTGAGTTTTGTATGATGGCAAAATTTAGTATCAATTTGTCTTTATACAGAAAAAAGAGTCTCTTTAACCTTAATGTTGAAGGGTATCGTATAGTGGGGCTTGACCGACTATAGCTCTTTCTTACTTGTTTTAGTAAAAACAGAAATTTACAGCAAAATTAATGTAGACAAACTAAAGCAACTTTTCGATATATTAAAATAATGTTATTCTTGTTCTAATCATCGATGGCGTAACCATTATTTTTGATGACTTCTTCGCATCTTTGAGTCATGGAGTCTATTAGAAGCGCAATTTGAGCCTTCAAAATGCTGTTCCATGTATCTTTCAGGCTTTCGAATAAGTTATTCTTATTTGTTTAACCATCTCTTTTAATTTGACGGTCTACGATGCTCAGAGGTTCTCAATCGGTTTTAAATCCAGAGATTGTGCTGACCATCGTAGAACATTAATTGATTGAAGTTTGCCAATTCCTGAAAAGTTTAGAGGTGTGCTTCGGGTCATTGTCGTATTGGAAGACCCAATCATTTGGTATGTTTTCCTAAGCATATGGAAACATTGTTATGGTTTCAAGTTTGCCAATTCCTGAAAAGTTTAGAGGTGTGCTTCGGGTCATTGTCGTATTGGAAGACCCAATCATTTGGTATGTTTTCCTAAGCATATGGAAACATTGTTATGGTTTCAAGTATATTTTTGTATACTAATTTGTCCATTTTTTCCGATATTTGAAAAATTTGTCCAATTCCACATTAAGAGTGTTTACTGGTTTTCTTACGGTAACGTTTTTTAATGTCTGAGCCTTTTATATTAGTCAAAATTTAATATCAAACGATCAAGCATAAAAAACTTTACCATAAGAAGACTAGTAAACATTCGTATTAGACCTAAATTTTGCATAGATACGGTAAAGGTTTTGGGGGCTTTAATCATGATGTGGGTCTTTTTTTCTTACACCGGCATTGGACCAATTTGTCAATTATCGGAAAACTAACAAAGTTGAAACCACAATCTTGCCATATGTTTCGGAAAGTCTTAAGACATCTTTGTACTACATATCTAATATTTTTAAAAATTTCGAGATTTAAGTACATTTATGTAATTTTCGGCAGGGTTTGATATGTTAGCTAGGGTAAATTATTGACCGATTGTTACCAAATTTCAGTTTGTGTTTATATTTACAAAAGACTTATCAGTGCAATATTTAGACTTAAAATGCTATTTTCTGGATATTTAATAGACTTTTGAGAGTTTGTCTTGTAATGGGAGGTATGGTTAAATACGGGTATACAAAGTTTTGGTTCCATTAATGTCCGGTTAAGGTTATAAAGTCTTAGTAGATATTCTGCAGGTAAACATGTTTTCCCATGTCCTTGTGATTTCCTTACTGATTCAAGACTTTATGCCTACATTTTTTTAACCTATAGTGCCCGGAATGGCAATTTCTGCCTGCTCCCTCAGGAAAACACCTGATCAAGTGCCACAATCCATATTAGATCCATCTGTAATGATCGATCTGTCTTGAAAGAGCGATGATTGAACCTTCTAGTCATTTCTACCAGGGTAACTCCTTAACTAAATAGTCAGATCGTGATAGGTCCCCTAAACCTATGGAGCCTATAAAGCTCAGTATACTGGTGTGTCCAGTCCGCCTTTATCTAAGTATTCCCCTCTCTTACAGCCTTACAATGATTGTGTAAATCCAAATCCCCATTTTTTACCAACAGAGTTTCTTCAGAAGTAGTAATCATTAAGTCCCTTTTTCATCATTTCTAGCGTGTTCCTCTTCCAAGATGACTAACTACCTAAGATAATCCCTAAAAATGTTGCCTCAGACGACAGTCTGAACTCTACACCATTCAGCAAATGAAGTTTTAAACGGTCAAATTTGTACCTTCTTGTGAAGAGGATTAACTCGTTTTGTCAGGATTTACCCACAGTCCTTTGTTACTGGCCCAGGAAGAGAGTTTTTCTAAAGCTGACTGCATAATAAAACTAACTGTATGCAGGAATTTGCCTGATACTAGTAATACTACGTCAGCGGCATAGTCTACGACCTTTCTCCCCAACTGGTCAAGTCTTCTAAAAATGGCATTGACAGTCAGCGAACATATTAATCTCGATAAAACCCATCCTTGTGGAGTGCCCCTAGTCACTTTTTTGCGAATTTTGCAGTCACTAAGATTCGAGTTGATGATTCTACTATTAAGCTTCAATCGTGATATTGTTGAAAGTACCCTCGATATCGCGAAAGCGGCCAAAGCGTATTCTTTGAATTCCAGGTCTTTTTAAGAGATTTAACCTTAAAAGCGTTACTTATGTTTCTAAAGAGTTCCTATTAAATAGGTCAACCAGTCGCTCAAGTGTTTTTAAAAGAAAAGACGACTGATTGTCCTTAAATTTTTGGGCTTTGAGTGATATTTTGGCTTGATATTATAAACTACCAAAAAATTTGTTCAAAAGTTTGTTTCCGTTAAGCACTTTTGCATTTGAAATGTATTTGAAATGCTTAAATAAAACAAAGCTCTTCATGCAGATTTTAAGAGATTTTGTGTTTAAATAAAAATGTTCTCTTAAATAAACAAAGTAATTAGTCATTTGTAATAAATATCTAGTCAAAACATTATTCTTAAATGCGTACAAATAACCGCAATACAGTTTTATACCCTTTACAATTATAGATCAAAGTAAAAGAGGCTGTTGTGAAGCTAAATTATTCAATAATTTGCTTAAATATATATTTTCATAGTAGAAAAATTAGTCGACATAAAGAATATATACGAGGTCAAACTACGGAAATGATCAAAATATCGAAAAATTATTTGTAAAATTACAAAATTTAGCAATATATGACTCCAGGCATTAAAAATATTTGTATAATTTGTTAATAGTCTAAATTGCATTTCAGTAATAAAGAGTATCATATGGTCAGGCCAGACTTTCTTACATGACTTTACATAAAAATAGACAATTATTTACACATTTAAAGGCCAAAGAAAACTACCCAATTATTTAAAGGCGTTATAAGTTTAATAAATGATCATCGATATATTTAACTTTTGTCTTTATTGGCCATAATTATGGCCATAAAAACTTATTTTACAATTTTAAGTTGTATATAGGGAAAGCTTAAAGAATTTGATGAGTAATTGATCATGATTTTTAAATTGACACAAAAACTAACTATACAACGGGGAAGGTTAAAAGTTTTCGAAAAGGATGGGATTTTATAAACATTGTCATTATATTTCTTATATGTGGCCCGGTCTATTAAAGGTGGCTTATGACTCAAAAACAAAATTCCGAAAAATTAGTTAATTTTTCGAAATTTCCCGAAATTTTTAGCTAATTTTTCGAAAATTTGTTTTTGAGTCATGAGCCACATTTTCATAGATCGGGTTACATATAATAAAGAAATTATTAAATTGTGAATTTTGACCTATTAGATTAATAATTACTAACATATTGTGGTCAAATTATTTTTCAATACCTAAATAAATAGATTTACTTTTAAATCAAAAACCATTTCTTTTTTGGCACTAACATAAGAAAAAAGTGAAATGGCTCTACAAATTTGGGTTTCTTTCTTTTAAGCTTACTGCCCCATTTTAGTTATTTGTATACATACTAAATAGTTTGTATTTTACTTTATTCAAAATCAAAACCGATAAACATTAGCCATTTAGTCTAGCATGTAAAGAATCATTTTTAAAACCCAAAAAGGCACAAACGAAGAGAAAGAGCTCAACTGCAAAGAGAAAATGTTTAAATTTAAAAATAGTTGAAGGTATTGTAGTATAATTAATTGTAATATTTTGCAAATATTGAAAACAATTTGAAAAAAATACACAAGAAAACTTTGTAGACGAGAGCTTCATTTACTTGATTTTATTCTAGCCATCTGTATTCATCATTAACTTGAATGGTGGTTCAGTTTGATTATTTATTGATGGACTACTGACGTCTTCTCTTCTATAGAAGATCATTGAATTGTTTTGTAAAAATTTTAAATCGTTTGTCGCAATCGACTCGTACGCCGCCGTTTAATATTTGTTTGCTTTTTAAATTATATTTGTTTATTCATATGCATTATTGAAAATTTTGTGAATTTTTTTTTTATAATTTTATCTTCTACTTGGACTCATATGGATTCATGTGCGTTAAATTATTCACTCATTATTGGCGGTGTCCCCTCTAGAGACTTTTGAAAATTTTCGGTTTAAAATAAAAATTATTATTTTTGATGATCATTGTTTAAATATTTGCTGTAATATCAACTGCGTTAACATATTAGCCTTATAAAAAATATTTTAAATATTGTTTAAAAAGAAAAAATATATATATTTTTCAATGATATTTGGAGAAATTTTGTGCTAAAAAAAGTTTTTTTATATAAAAGTGGAAAAAGTATTATGAATATTGTGTAAAGAATTTTATTGCAAAAGTTAACTATTATATATAAATATTCTAAATTTTCATAATGGGAAATCGAGGATCTAAATCGAAATCCAAATCAAGATCGTCGTCGCCAGAGAAACAGGTAATTTAAAAATCCGAATATATTATACAAGTTCTATTAGTCATTTGTCTTTACTAGAAAATAAAGACATAAAAGTTGTAATTTTTTAAAATAGAACAGAAAATTGCGATTTAGATCTAATAAGTTCTTAGTTGTGTGTTACTAAAGGGTTAGGTTTGATTCATGAACAATTCTAGTTCAGTTCTAGTTCAGTTCTAGTTCAGTTCTAGTTCAGTTCTAGTTCAGTTCTAGTTCAGTTCTAGTTCAGTTCTAGTTCAGTTCTAGTTCAGTTCTAGTTCAGTTCTAGTTCAGTTCTAGTTCAGTTCTAGTTCAGTTCTAGTTCAGTTCTAGTTCAGTTCTAGTTCAGTTCTAGTTCAGTTCTAGTTCAGTTCTAGTTCAGTTCTAGTTCAGTTCTAGTTCAGTTCTAGTTCAGTTCTAGTTCAGTTCTAGTTCAGTTCTAGTTCAGTTCTAGTTCAGTTCTAGTTCAGTTCTAGTTCAGTTCTAGTTCAGTTCTAGTTCAGTTCTAGTTCAGTTCTAGTTCAGTTCTAGTTCAGTTCTAGTTCAGTTCTAGTTCAGTTCTAGTTCAGTTCTAGTTCAGTTCTAGTTCAGTTCTAGTTCAGTTCTAGTTCAGTTCTAGTTCAGTTCTAGTTCAGTTCTAGTTCAGTTCTAGTTCAGTTCTAGTTCAGTTCTAGTTCAGTTCTAGTTCAGTTCTAGTTCAGTTCTAGTTCAGTTCTAGTTCAGTTCTAGTTCAGTTCTAGTTCAGTTCTAGTTCAGTTCTAGTTCAGTTCTAGTTCAGTTCTAGTTCAGTTCTAGTTCAGTTCTAGTTCAGTTCTAGTTCAGTTCTAGTTCAGTTCTAGTTCAGTTCTAGTTCAGTTCTAGTTCAGTTCTAGTTCAGTTCTAGTTCAGTTCTAGTTCAGTTCTAGTTCAGTTCTAGTTCAGTTCTAGTTCAGTTCTAGTTCAGTTCTAGTTCAGTTCTAGTTCAGTTCTAGTTCAGTTCTAGTTCAGTTCTAGTTCAGTTCTAGTTCAGTTCTAGTTCAGTTCTAGTTCAGTTCTAGTTCAGTTCTAGTTCAGTTCTAGTTCAGTTCTAGTTCAGTTCTAGTTCAGTTCTAGTTCAGTTCTAGTTCAGTTCTAGTTCAGTTCTAGTTCAGTTCTAGTTCAGTTCTAGTTCAGTTCTAGTTCAGTTCTAGTTCAGTTCTAGTTCAGTTCTAGTTCAGTTCTAGTTCAGTTCTAGTTCAGTTCTAGTTCAGTTCTAGTTCAGTTCTAGTTCAGTTCTAGTTCAGTTCTAGTTCAGTTCTAGTTCAGTTCTAGTTCAGTTCTAGTTCAGTTCTAGTTCAGTTCTAGTTCAGTTCTAGTTCAGTTCTAGTTCAGTTCTAGTTCAGTTCTAGTTCAGTTCTAGTTCAGTTCTAGTTCAGTTCTAGTTCAGTTCTAGTTCAGTTCTAGTTCAGTTCTAGTTCAGTTCTAGTTCAGTTCTAGTTCAGTTCTAGTTCAGTTCTAGTTCAGTTCTAGTTCAGTTCTAGTTCAGTTCTAGTTCAGTTCTAGTTCAGTTCTAGTTCAGTTCTAGTTCAGTTCTAGTTCAGTTCTAGTTCAGTTCTAGTTCAGTTCTAGTTCAGTTCTAGTTCAGTTCTAGTTCAGTTCTAGTTCAGTTCTAGTTCAGTTCTAGTTCAGTTCTAGTTCAGTTCTAGTTCAGTTCTAGTTCAGTTCTAGTTCAGTTCTAGTTCAGTTCTAGTTCAGTTCTAGTTCAGTTCTAGTTCAGTTCTAGTTCAGTTCTAGTTCAGTCCTGTTTAGTTCAGTTAAGATCACTTCTAATAAAATTATGTTTCAATTCTTTACATTAAATTTCAATTGAAAAAAATGTGTACAGTAAATATTAAAAAATGTTTCTAATTTACAAGGACACTTAAATAACAAACTATAACATAAAGTTTGATCTTATAAATCCATTCACAATTCATTCTAAAAGAAAAATATCGCAAAATGGGTCATAAAAATAAAATATTTAAATTACATTTAATACTCACTGTAAATAAATTTAAAACTTTGTAAAACAACAAATCAAAAATTTAGTCAATTCTTATATTTTTGGCAATTTGTTTACATCACGCATCCAACTGGTAGCAGAGATGACTTCAACGAAGTCAAACAATGTTTTCCAATACCAAAAAAAAACTGGAACATAAACTAAAATCAAATAAAAAAATTCTGAAAATACGACAGACAAAAAAAAATCTAGCATAGGAAGTAAAGGGAACAACAACAAAATGCGTTGCGTTGCTCGTAAAGTATAAATGAAAAACAAAAATAAATGAAAATGAATTATAATAAAAATACGTGTCTTTTTCTTTGTCTACAGTTTTGGCTTTGGTACTCAACCAAACTGTTAAATACTCACTACACAACCCACTTCCTAAAGTTCATATTTAAAGTTCATTTCATATTCTTTAATATGGAAAAAATAGGAAGAACAACCAACAAAAAATATTTAAACTCATACGAAAATTTTTTCCAAGTGCACAGTGTTGCAATGATTGGTGGCTGTAACTCAATTGTAGAAAATCGATTTTTTTAACTTCCGAAAATATCACGTCCGAGGAGTTTTACCTAGAACTGCCTCGACCAAATTTTTTACAAAAAGAACTAGAACTCCATCTAAAACTGAACTAAAGCTTAAGCTAACTAAACATAATACTGAACCTATAAATCTAGGAGCTAACCTAGAACTGAACTCGAACTGAACTAGAACTAACCAAGAACTAACCTAGAACTGAAATAGAACTGAACTAAAACTGAACTAGAACTGAACTAGAACTGAACTAGAACTGAACTAGAACTGAACTAGAACTGAACTAGAACTGAACTAGAACTGAACTAGAACTGAACTAGAACTGAACTAGAACTGAACTAGAACTGAACTAGAACTGAACTAGAACTGAACTAGAACTGAACTAGAACTGAACTAGAACTGAACTAGAACTGAACTAGAACTGAACTAGAACTGAACTAGAACTGAACTAGAACTGAACTAGAACTGAACTAGAACTGAACTAGAACTGAACTAGAACTGAACTAGAACTGAACTAGAACTGAACTAGAACTGAACTAGAACTGAACTAGAACTGAACTAGAACTGAACTAGAACTGAACTAGAACTGAACTAGAACTGAACTAGAACTGAACTAGAACTGAACTAGAACTGAACTAGAACTGAACTAGAACTGAACTAGAACTGAACTAGAACTGAACTAGAACTGAACTAGAACTGAACTAGAACTGAACTAGAACTGAACTAGAACTGAACTAGAACTGAACTAGAACTGAACTAGAACTGAACTAGAACTGAACTAGAACTGAACTAGAACTGAACTAGAACTGAACTAGAACTGAACTAGAACTGAACTAGAACTGAACTAGAACTGAACTAGAACTGAACTAGAACTGAACTAGAACTGAACTAGAACTGAACTAGAACTGAACTAGAACTGAACTAGAACTGAACTAGAACTGAACTAGAACTGAACTAGAACTGAACTAGAACTGAACTAGAACTGAACTAGAACTGAACTAGAACTAAACTAGAGCTGAATTAGAACTGTAGTCAAACTGAATTTTTAAAAAAGGATTTTCTATACGATCGCAACACTGTGCTTCGCTGTAGTAGTTTGCGTGGGTCTGTCTACATTAAAAAGGAAGTTAACGATAACCTAATCTTAATAGATGAAATTCAACGTTTGTACCAGCTTTTTCCTGGAAGTGCTGAGCAAGATAATGTACATCCCAATGTTGCTGACATTTCCAACATCTCAAATATATAAAATTAATTTTATTAGTTTCTTTTTTTATAAATTTTTCATATTTTATATCCTTATAAATTTTTCATATTTTTTAATATCATTTATACATTCCTCATATTTTTCTTTGCTGGCATTGTACTTGATATATTTTGTATGTTTACTTGTTAATTTCTTTTTTAACGTACTTAAGTTCAAAAGGATTCCAATTTGTATAGCTTTTTGCGTTGTTTTCACCTTAATATATGTATCCAAATAACAGTTTAGGTTCCGAAGACAGTGTATATAATATGCTAAGGATTTTGTCCAGACAAAGACAGGGGCTTAATATAGTACATATTAATGCACAGAGCTTGAACAAAAAAATGGATGAGTTTAGATATTTATTTGCTTCAGCTGGCATTGATATCATATGCGTTTCTGAAACTTGGTTTTCAAAAGATATTGATGATTCAATTTATCAGCTTTGTGGCTTCAAACTTTTCCGATCTGACAGAACTACCGTTGTCAACAATATCGAAACCAGGTCTAGGGGTGGTGGAGTCGCAATCTACGTCAGGTCTGACATAAATTGTTCAATGAAATTAAAAACTTCAATGGGAAGTGTAATTGAGTACCTATTTATAGAAGTAAAAGTTAAAAATAAAAAATTGCTGATTGGAAGTGTTTATAGACCCCATCGTGACATATCTATTGTGCCATTTATTGCAATTCTAGAAAACATCTCTGTACAATATGATGATATCTTGATCACCGGGGATTTCAACAATAATTTACTCATAAATAATCCTTTAATCGAACCCATGCTGTCTCTTAGTCTCACTCCAGTTAATACTGAAATTCCCACACACTATCATAGATTATCCAATAGTTTAATTGATTTAATGTTTGTTAACCATATACCCAAAATACTATTATATGATCAACTTACTGCTCCCGTCTTTTCTAATCATGACATTCTTTTTGCAACTTATGACTTCTATACAGCCAGAAAGGACACATCTTATACCTACCGTGATCTGCGCAACATAAATTACACTCTCCTAAACGAACACTTTGATAATATCTGCTGGAATCAGATCTACTCCTTTCTTGATCCTAATGATCAGCTGTGCTTTTTACAAGAAAACGTTAATAAATTGTATGACTTATGTGTTCCACTAAAAACCCGAATAGTAAGAGCAAATCAAGATCCTTGGTTTACTCCAGAAATCAAGGCATTAATTGAAAACCGAAATGTCGCTCATAGAAGATGGAAAACGTACAAAACTCCCGAACTTTATCAAATTTTCAAAAGTGCTCGTAGAGAAGTCACAAAAAAGATCCTTAAGGCAAAAACTTTGTATTATGAAAGAAAATTTAACTCTGCAATTGACAGTAAATCAAAATGGAATGAAATTCGCAAAATTGGTATCGGAAAGAATAACACATTATCTTGCGATGATGATGTCGATGTGGACCAACTAAACAATAAGTTCGTGAATATCAATATTCCACAACCAAATCATAACATATATGATGATCTCTGTTTTGTTCCTATCCAAAATTGCTTTAGCTTTCATTGTGTTCGCCAATGCGATGTTATTGCTGGTATAAAAAATGTAAAATCGAATGCCGTTGGTATTGATAATGTAAACCCTATTTTTCTAAAAGTTCTATTGCCAAAGCTTTTGCCTTTTCTCACATTTATATTTAATACAATACTCACAAAATCTGTATTTCCAGAAGTTTGGAAATTATCCAAAATTTTTCCAATTTCAAAACCAAATAATGACTTTCGACCAATTTCAATTTTACCCTATTTATCTAAAGTTTTGGAAAATATTTTGTGCCAACAGATTAACGAATTTCTTTGCGAACACCATCTCTTATCTGAAGTTCAATCTGGTTTCGTAAAAGGTAGAAGCTGTATAACAGCATTAACAAATGTTATAGAAGACTTAAGAGGAAAACTCGATAACAATATGGTATCATTCCTAGTACTACTAGATCATAGCAAGGCCTTCGATACGGTGGACCACTCAATACTAATATCAAAACTTCAGAAACAATTTTATTTTTCCAAACCTGCATGTAAGCTTTTAGCTTCATATCTAACCGGCAGATCCCAAACAGTACAGCTACACAACAAATATTCGAATGCTCTAAATGTAAACAGAGGTGTTCCGCAGGGTTCAATTCTTGGACCTTTACTTTTTTGTTTGTACATTAATGACCTTCCAGACACTATCAAACACAGTAAAATTCATATGTACGCCGATGATGTACAAATCTACCACAGCTGTTCTCTTAGTGAAATTCACACCGGTGTTAACAATATTAACTATGATTTATCAAAAATAAATGATTGGGCAACAGCAAATGGTCTGAGTATAAATCCTTCCAAATCTAAATACATTTTTCTCTCGAAAACTAAGGAAATTACACTGCACAATATCAACCTTCAGATAAAAGACGACATTATTGAAGAAGTGAAGTCTTCAAAAAATCTGGGGGTTATATTTAATGACAAACTCACGTGGACAAACCATATCAATTTTGTCGTTGGAAGAACGTATGGAATGCTTCGTAATCTTTGGGCAGTTAAATACTCAACCCCTTTCAAGATACGCATGTTACTTGCAAAAACTTACCTAATTCCAGTTTTATTATATGGCTGCGAAATTTTTTCAAACTGTGATAGCACAGACTTTCAAAAACTTAAGGTTGCGTACAATAGCATTGCTAGATACGTATTCAATAAGGGACGTTTTGACTCAATATCCAGTTATTCGTACCAAATTAACAATATAAGCTTTTCAAATTTACTAAAATTTAAAAGTCTCGTCTTTCTACATCGAATTATTTCATCTAATCAACCCACCTCTCTGTACAATCGGTTACAATTTGCAAGATCAAATCGAGGAAAAAATCTTATACAGCGTAAATTTAAATATTCTTCATCTCAACGCCAGTTTTTCATATACACTACAAGTCTTTGGAACCTCCTTCCAAATCAAATTCAAATTATAAACAACGCAAACAAGTTTAAATCTGAATTACTTAAATATTTTTGCTAAATTTTTAACCTTTGAACTAAAATTTTGTTTTTTGTTTTACTAAATGAGTCACTCAAAATTTATTTTTTACTATTTTATCTTTTATTTCTCTTTTTTTTAAATTGTATGATCTTGTATGTTTTAAATTATACTCACTAGCACTATAAAATATAAGACTTATCATCTTGTTGTGCTAGATCTAAAATTTTAAATAAATAAAAAATAAATAAAAAATAATAAAATTAAACATTAGTATAAATATGTGCTTCTTATATTTTAGTTTGAGGAAAATTGATGCTGCTGTCTGTATTTAAACACACATTTGGAGGCATCGTTTTTGTGAAATATAAATATAAAAAATTTAAACATTAAAAAATAAACAAACTATTTTTAGACATTTATTTGTTTTTGATTTTTATTTGTTACCACTAATACCCACCAGAATTTGAAAGATGTTCTTGAAGTTATAGTTTTTTTCCCCCATTTCCCACTCTAGACAAACACATGTTTAAAATTGTTGCAATGCTTCGAATTCTATGACCCCATGAGTAAGAAGAAAAAACTACAACAAATTTAAAATGTTTTGTTTAGGGGTTCCTGTCTCCCCATCACAAGATATAGGACTGACAAATCACTTCTCTTGTCTATTTTATGGCTGTGTGATTTTAATTTTTTATTTTGTTTATGTAAATGTGGGAGAAAGTGTAGTTGTGTTAGTTATATATTTTTTTTTCATTCAATTTTAGTTGAACCTCCCTCAATATCTTTAGTTTTGTTTTAATCATTATCATATGACGGGTGCTAGTACGAAAAATACAAAAGTATCTGTTCATTTTAAAGATTTTCGTTTCAGTTTTGAGAGAAATTTTCTTTTGGGAATTTTTGGTTCAATTAAAAAAAATATATAAAAATTGAGACAGTTTTGTCTTTTGTTTATCTTTCCTTATAATTCTTATATATAATTTATCAATCCAAAAAATGTTTTGAAAAAATTCTTTCAATTAATTTGCAGTATTTTTTTAAATTTTTTCCATTTCGAAAATTTTTAGACTATTTTTCCTTTTATGACAACAATATTCATATGTATTTATAGTAATAAAAATAATAATTTAACTGCCGCCAGTCAGCCTGACAACTTAACGCGTACTCGTGAAAATAATACAATTTGGTTTAGTGTAAAATAATGCATGTATCATTTCCATTTGTGCATTTAAATGTGGTAAATTTCACAACCTTATGGTAAAATAAGAACATGATTTTAATAAAATACATTTATGATATTCGTGTCATTGAATGTCACATTGCAAAGTGCCATTGTATAGAATTTTTGAAATGATTGTTAAAGAACCTATGTCGTTTGCAATGGAAGTCATACCGGAAAGGCTTGGAAATCGTAAGATTCTGACCAAGGACTGCTACTTCTGTGATATTACCAATAATATTGCAGTTACAACATCAACAACCCGTCTCAGAGGATATTTCATATACATTTTTAGAAATAAAGATAAAGTTTGACCCGTTCCTATCCTGATTAATTTTATTTTACAAAAATTTCTACAAACTTACAGAGCAATGTGTTATTTTAGAACGAAATTAAAAGCTCCTATAGCTCGCTTTTTTCTCAAATCAAACACTAAAAGTATAACGGTTTTATTAAGTTTAATGAGTCTATTTTTAATTTTTCTAAAGGTACGTATAATCCGATTTTTTTTTTCTTTGGGGTGGTACTACCCCTGCTCCTATCCTGCTTCTTTTTGGTCAACCTACTCTCATTAATAAAAAATTGTAATTGTAGTTTATTTCCCAGTAAAAAATATATGGATTAATCCATAATCGAGCAACAAAGAAGTAATGACTTGTTCATCCATTTGGAGTAACAAGCGAGCTATAGAACCTTTTTATTTTGTTTTGTTGTTTATGCCTCGCTTAATACTCCAAATGGATCAATGAGGGTTGCATCAGTTCGTTTTTTTTTTTCTTAGGCATAACTTATGCCTAAGAAAAAATATTTTGCTTAAATTAAATTGGAATGGATCAAAAAATAAACAAATACAATTTTTTTTACTTTTTTTGTTTCGGTAATTGGTGAATTGGCGTTGTCTTTTCTTTGAAACTAATTTGAACTAACTTTTAATTCTAGAGATTTAGAAGAGGAAGCCCTACGCAAAGCCGAAGAAGCTGCCGCACGTAAGGCTAAAGAAGAAGCTGTTCGCCAGGCAGAAGAAGACGCTAGTCAGGCAGAAGAGTCTGCATGTCTAGCCGAAGAACAATGCAAACTCCAAGAAGAGGAGGAAGAAATGAACCGTTTGGCTGAAATCGAAAGACAAGCTGTGGAAACTATCAAGGCCGCCAAGGAAGCTGAACAAAAGTAGATAAAATCTACAATAAATTTTGCGCTTACATTTGAGTTTTCTTAATTTTCCAGAGCCAAATTTGTATTTTATATGAATGTTTACTCCCTTTATGCTCCTTTAGGAGACAAAAACGATTACTCCCTCTGTCGTCATTTTCAAGACTAAAGGGAGCACTCCATAAAGAGCTTAAAAGGAGTACTCGTGTCTGCGGACATGCTGTATTAAAAATCCTATGAGTTTCGGAGTTTTATGGAGTAATCCATTACTCGCAAAGGAGCGCTCCGAGAGTACTCTTTGGATGATCCTTTTTTATACTGGGTTGAGACTTTTTTAACAATCATACATAAATATAGAATAATTTTTAAATTAAAATTTAAATTGGTTGACTTAAAATTGTAATGTTTTGTTTTAATAAAAAGAAGAGTATTTTACAGCAACAGGCTTATCTATATAGTGTGTGAAAAATTAATTAGTGAAATAGTGAAGTGTTTGCTCCCGACACAACAATTTTTGAAAAAATTTTTTTATGAATATACTTAAAATTAAACTTCAAGCTAATAAAAAAAAGAATACAAAAGAACAAAAACTAAAAACAAAATTAACCTCTGTGGGCGCCTTCCATCTTAGAGACATAAAATTTGGGCATTAAACTATTAACACAAGCAATTTCTTGTTCCATGTATCCTAATGGTGAGTAATAGTTAGTATTTAACCAATTTAGTTCATTCTGTTCTTCCAAAATATTTTGTATCAATGTATTTTCCAAATAACGTAAGGAATCTATAAATTTTTTCATTAAACCAAAAGCATAAGAAGCTAATGGTTTAATGTTAGCTGTTTCATAAATGTATTCATTTGAAAATTTTTTATTTGTGTCTTCAAAGTGTTTATTTATACAAATTCTTAAAATTTTACGTTCAAAAATTTCGAATTCCTTCATTACTGTTGGTGAAAATGTAAACCAAATTGAAAATGCATATAGGAGTATTGGCCTTATGCTCATTTTATATATTAATAATTTAGTATTATTTGGCAAATATTTACTATTTAAAAGTTTTCCAAAAGAAAATTTGATTCGACGTGCTTTATTGAGTGTAACTCTGGCGTGATTGTTAAATTTACATAATTTGTTAAAATATACACCTAAATATTTTAAATTATCCACAAAAGGAACTTCATGTCCATCTAGGTATAATTTCAGTTGCTTGCTTTCTGGCACTACAAAATATTTGCATTTTCCAGATGCGTTTCTTAAGCAAATTGCCTTACTTTTAGATACATTTATTTTTATCCCCCAAGCTTTATAATAATCATTAACTTTTGCTAAGTATAAGGAGATGGACTTCAAAGTCTCTTTTGGTGATATACCATAAGTGTATAATAAAGAATCATCAGCGTAAAGTATTCCAGTAGCTCTTTGATATTCATGAGGGAAGTCATGAATAAAAATATTATACAAATGTGGTGCCAAGATCGAGCCTTGAGGCACACCACAACCGACTTCACCAATTGTTGATAACTCTTTTTGCAGTTGAACGCAAAATTTTCTATTTGTTAAAAAATTCTTTATTAGTCTCACAATAAAAGGTTCAAATCCTATTTTAATCATTTTAAAAATAATCCCATCGTGATAAGCGTGATCGAAGGCTTTTTCTATGTCAAGAGAGACTGCGATAGTGCATCGTTTATCTCTTAAATTGTTTACGACATCATTTTGAAATTTTAATAATGCATGAGAAGTGGAGTGGTATTTTTTAAATCCAAATTGGTGGTTTGGAATATATGATAACTCTAAATTTATATCCATTTTAATTCTTATAATTTTTTCGAAAAGTTTTCCTAAATTTGATAAAAGAGATATAGGTCTAATATTATTTAATTCAAAATTATTAGCCTTTTTTGGGATTGGACAAATTTTAGCTACTTTCCAGGTGTTAGGAAAGTATCCGTTATTAATACAATTATTATAAATAATTGCTAAATAGTCAAAAGCTATTTGTGGAAGTTTTTTGATAATAAAATTCGATATACCATCTATTCCGTATGATTTTTTGTTATTGAGCGATTGTGAAATTGATATAAGCTCGTCACTTTTAGTTAATTTAGGATCATTTTGGGGGTTTAAAGATAAAAATTGATTATCAAAATTGAATAACACATTTGGAATTTAATAAAAAAATAATGTACAAAGTTTAAATACTTAACATTTAAAATATCTAAAGATACATGCAAATATGTTAATTTGCAAGGGGGCCAATGTTCCCCTTCACCAATTCTACCACATTTTGTTGAAACTACTACCACTTATTAAAAGATCGGTTGCAAAAAGTTTAAAAACTATTTCTTCATACAAAAACACTAAAAAATAAGTGTTATATTTGTATGGGATAAAAAATTCCTTTGCTTCGATTCTTTTTATTTCAGTTTTAAGTGCGCTCATTGTCAAAAACAGGACTTTTTCGGGATTATTTGAACGCTCTTTGTTTTTATCTAGCTTTAAACGATTTATTTTGTATGAAAGATTAACTGTTGTAGCTTTAACAAGATGACCGTTATCATTTGTAAAAGTTCGGAAGTCCCAGTTGCAAGACCCTTAAGACGGGCTGCAAAACGAAATATCATATTGTCCCAAAAATTGCACTTTGCAAAAATGCACGCTTTGCAACTTGAGGCAGCTGCGAACGTGAATACCCTTAACAAATTCAACAAAACAGTTGCAGTTAAAAAATCAGTTTTGATACCAAAAAAAGACAACAATTCAAGAAGAAAAATACTAAAGAAATAAACACAATTTTATTATGCAAAAACTATTGCAAACGAGTAAATGTGTAGTCAACCTTAACAAAATACAAGACATGGACAGACAGTGAAATTCAAAGAGAAGAGTGTTAGTGGCGGCTCCACAATAAAAATATTAGTTTTCTTAACAGGGTGGACCGTATTGGGGGAGACAGTATTAACATTTTTAACATGTAAGTATAAGAAATTCTTGGTTTTGGGATGAAGAGAAATACGCTAGCCTATATCAGATGATCACTGGACAATTTCGGCAAGTTACTTTTATATATAGATACGGCTTTAATGGTATCAATTTGTTGCCATAATGTTGGATATCTTTTATTTGGTATTTTTGAAAAATTTGCTATAATAGAAAAGGAAATTTTTGAAAAATTTCCTATAATAAAAAAGGAAATTTTTGAAAAATTTTCTATAATAAAAAAGGAAATTTTTGAAAAATTTTCTATAATAAAAAAGAAAATTTTTGAAAAATTTTCTATAATAAGAAAGGAAATTTTTGAAAAATTTCCTATAATAAGAAAGGAAATTTTTGAAAAATTTCCTATAATAAAATAGGAAATTTTTGGAAAATTTCCTATAATAAAACAGGAAATTTTCCTATAATAAAATAGGAAATTTTTGAAAAATTTCCTATAATAAAATAGGAAATTTTTGAAAAATTTCCTATAATAAAATAGGAAATTTTTGAAAAATTTTCTATAATAAAATAGGAAATTTTTGAAAAATTTCCTATAATAAAATAGGAAATTTTTGAAAAATTTCCTATAATAAAATAGGAAATTTTTGAAAAATTTCCTATAATAAAATAGAAAATTTTTGAAAAATTTCCTATAATAAAATAGGAAATTTTTGAAAAATTTCCTTTAATAAAAAAGGAAATTTTTGAAAAATTTCCTATAATGAAATAGGAAATTTTAAAAAATTTCTTATAATTAAATAGAAAATTTTTTAAAAATTTCCTGTAATAAAATAGAAAATTTTTGAAAAATTTCCTGTAATAAAATAAGAAATTTTTGAAAAATTTCCTATAATAAAATAGGAAATTTTTGAAAAATTTCCTATAATAAAATAGGAAATTTTTGAAAAATTTCCTATAATAAAATAGAAAATTTTTGAAAAATTTCCTATAATAAAATAGGAAATTTTGAAAAATTTCCATAATAAAATAGGAAATTTTTGAAAAATTTCCTATAATAAAATAGGAAATTTTTGAAAAATTTCCTATAATAAAATAGGAAATTTTTGAAAAATTTCCTATAATAAAATAGGAAATTTTCGAAAAATTTCCTATTTTATTATAGGACAATTTTTGAAAAATTTCCTACAAAAAAAAATAGAAAATGTTTAAAAAACAGGAAATTTTTGAAAATTTTTCTATAAAAAAACAGGAAATTTTTGAAAAATTTTCTTTAAAAAAATAATTTAAAAAAAAAATAGGAAATTTTTGAAAAATTTCCTATAATAAAATAGGAAACTTTTGAAAAATTTCCTATAATAAAATTAGAAATTTTTGAAAAATTTCGCATAATAAAATAGGAAATTTTTAAAAAATTTCCTATAATAAAATTGGAAATTTTTGGAAAAAAAATTTTTTTCTATAATAAAATAGGAAATTTTTGAAAAATTTCCTATAATAAAATAGGAAATTTTTGAAAAATTTCCTATAATGAAATAGGAAATTTTTGAAAAATTTCCTATAATAAAATAGGAAATTTTTGAAAAATTTCCTATAATAAAATAGGAAATTTTTGAAAAATTTCCTATAATAAAATAGGAAATTTTTGAAAAATTTCCTATAATAAAATAGGAAATTTTTGAAAAATTTCCTATAATAAAATAGGAAATTTTTGAAAAATTTCCTATAATAAAATAGGAAATTTTTGAAAAATTTCCTATAATAAAATAGGAAATTTTTGAAAAATTTCCTATAATAAAATAGGAAATTTTTGAAAAATTTCCTATAATAAAATAGGAAATTTTTGAAAAATTTCCTATAATAAAATAGGAAATTTTTGAAAAATTTCCTATAATAAAATAGGAAATTTTTGAAAAATTTCCTATAATAAAATAGGAAATTTTTGAAAAATTTCCTATAATAAAATAGGAAATTTTTGAAAAATTTCCTATAATAAAATAGGAAATTTTTGAAAAATTTCCTATAATAAAATAGGAAATTTTTGAAAAATTTCCTAGAACAAAATAGGAAATTTTTGAAAAATTTTCTATAATAAAATAGGAAATTTTTGAAAAATTTCCTATAATCAAATAGGAAATTTTTGAAAATATATAAAAATTTCCTATAATAAAAAAATCCTATAATAAATTTACTTTATAATATATAGTATTAATAAATAAATAAATCCTATAATAAAATAGGAAATTTTTGAAAAATTTTGCTAGAATTTTATAAGTCATAGATTTAAATACATACTATATATTTTTAAAAAATTTACTTTTAAGAATCTTTTCAAAAATTTTCCTATAATATAAATTTGTCAAAAATTTTATAACAAAATATTTGTCCGATTTTTTATTTGTCTCCCTGTATGTATTTAGATCTTTTTTAAAGTAAACACTATTTCCATTCTATTCTAAAATATTTTTAGTATCTTTTTGCATTCTAAATTCCAAACAAATATTAGATGTTTTACAGCTCATCTACATGTATTGGGTGGGCCATGTATCGTTTTCAATTTGAACCACTGGTTATTTCAAATCTGACAATTGAACAAAATAAAATAATTTTCGGATTGGGATTTATTGGACATTTATTTCCAAATCAAATACAATTGGTGGAAAAGTGCTCAAAAACTGTTCCGATCGAATATTCGGCAGCCATATAAATTAAATAATATTCTACTTTTAAATTTAAACCTTTAAATGATCCACCCGATATATGCAAATATTTGTCTTGTACTTAATTTGTTTCCAGCACCATCTCTTACCATTCCTAAAAGTCTATAAGTCAGCCTATGAAGAGAACAGTGTCGTCTCCCGCTTAAGCTTAAAAGAAAATGTGTTATGATCTAGTTTAAAATTCTAATTACTTCAATGGCTTATTGTTCAAACTGCAGAAGAAAGAAGGAAGGTAGGTGGTGGATAGATGAATGGATGAGGAAATATTTGGCTGGTTAACTGATGGAATATATGTTTGTTCATTCATTCAATCATTTAGTTTTAGCCATTGTTGGTTGGTATTTGTTTCTCAGTATTGTCTAGTTGCTGCTGTTTGTTGGCTTGTTGTGAGACATCTAGGTCTTGTTATATTTAGATTTTATATTCAAGTTGTTTAGACTGCTGCTGCAACAGCAGCAACAATTGCTGCTGTTTTGGTGTTGCTCTTGTTCGCTTTTAAATTCTATCAGTTAGTATTATTTCGCCGGCTAAATTTACCGGTCGTCGTTGTGCAACTTCTTGTAATTTTAGTTTTCTTTTAATTATTGAGTTTCTTTGCTTGTTTAATTGTTATATTAAAAGCATACGCCCCTTGGTTTGAATTACTTTTACGCCGCTAATCATTTCGTTTTAATTGTTTTATTGATCGATTCGAAAAAAGAATCTAGACATTTTAATTGCTTTATCTTTTAGTTAACTTATTTACGATCACATAAAATAAATCATTCAATTAAGAAGAAATTTTAAATGTTTATTTAAAAAGCTTTAAGTAACTTATAAACAAAAAAAAACTAATAAAAATAGTTGAAAATAAATGTTTAAATAATTAAATAAATTAACATCACGCACAGAGAGATCAACTTAACATTCTGACATCATTAATTTGTTTAAATTCCTGGAGAACTTAAGACTTTGGTTTTTATATATAAAACAATTTTACTCACAATAATTTGATTTGATTTAATCTGATTAATAATTCTACATGACTTATATGATATTTTTATACCCACCATCAAAAAGAATGGGGGGTATACTAAGATTGTCATTCCTTTTGTAACTCCCATTCTAAATCCTTATGAAATTCTAAGATGAACGATCGATGTCCGTCGAGGGCCTGAAAGGAAAGAGCTATGTCAACAAAATTTGGTAATATTCCCCATATATTTAAACATTTTGGTATTGGAAATGGTCTAAATCGTTTCACAATTAACCTAGCATCCATATAAAGAATATACGGAAACTGCAAATCTGCCAAAAAAGAATAATGGTTTCTGTCTGTCTATTCGTCAGTTAAAAGCACGATAACTCCTAAAAGAAAAGAGCTAGACCAATAAAATTTGACAACACATTGCACAGTGCTATCATCTGGTGTTAATATCGACAAAACAAGCGCCAAAATCACTCAATGCCTGCCCACCATAGCAGACTTTTTTTAGAAGCGCAAATTAAATCTATCATTTTCAAAGTCTTCAGTGTCACTTTTTACGTCTTGGACCAAGGAAGTGAAGGTGGAACTCAACATCTTATTTGAAGTTAGACGTATCCCTACGGTACAAAACCCAAAAATTCTAGGGGTAGTTTTCGACATCCTCCTTCACTTTTTTTGCACGCCACTTACATCAACCAAAAGGTAAAGCCCCGAAATAAGGTTATAAAAGCATTAGCTGGTACCTCATGGAGGAGGTAATTTTTGCGATATACAAAGCAATTGGTCGCTCACTCCTTAACTATGCAGACCCAGTTTGGACCTCTTTCATTAGCGACGCCCAATGGCGAAACTTGCAAGCATCCCAAAGTAATGCACTCCGAATAGGAACCGGATGTGTCAAAGTGACGAATGTGAATCACTTACATAAGAAAATCAGTTTACTGTCGGTCAGACAACATAATGTGTTGCTTACTAGACAGTTTCTGATGGCATGTCACCATCCTAATCATCTTAACCCTCAGATAGTGATGGAGGATCCGCTTTCTCGGCACATACGGATGGACTTTAGGCGCTATAGTGGGGTCATCCTTAATGAACACCCCCTCCGATTTCGGTTAGTAAACGCCTACTCTCAGGGAGACTAGATCCATATAAGCATATTAGCACAATTAAGAGCCGGTTGGAACAGTATATTCAACTGCTACAGGGAACGTAAAATCAAATATTAATAGATATGACAACATAATTTTAAGCAGAGAACTTTTTTCCAATCCACGACTCTTCATCTATCACTAAATCATATAGATGCTTTAATGTATCCTGATCGCGTTTGCAATTTCATGATTTTCAACATATTCCCAAAACTGCTCCCTGACCAAAATACGGATGTGATTGAATCCATTACACATCAAAAAACGATTCTGTCGCTTCTTCGCCAAAAGCTGAAGTGAGTTCATTCAAGCACTGTTGTTTATCAAACTTCACGAAAGATGTAAGTTTGCGTTAAAAATCTAAAAAAAACGCCTCTTGAGGAAGTTAAAAACTACATCTCGGAAATTTGTAAAGTTATTTTACCAATTTCTAATTCATAGACGAAAAAGAAAGCTTTTAAATCAAAGTCGTAAAGACTGTCAATACAAAAACGAATATATCTTTCGTATATTCAGTGGTATCATTGCCCTTTGTATGGCTGTAGTTTCAAATACAAAATATTTCGGTGCACACTTCCTGATTGTAAGGAAACCTAATTGTGTTTGCGAGTATGACTCGCACTCGAATACTTTATGTTAACCTTTCAACACTAAATTTTAAAGATGATCATAAATAAAATCAGAACAATTTTGTATCGCTAATGACACCCAAAACAAAACATTTAGAACACCAGCTAAATATTCTCCCGAAAAAACAAAATCAAAAATCTCGTCAAATAGGGCAAAGACACACAAACAAATTGCATAAGTACAGAGGCAACACTCATTATTTGAGCAGATACAGCCAAAGATAGACACAGGCGGACGGACTGTTAGACAATCGCAACGAGATCAAGAGCAAACCAAACAAAAGTAGAATAATTATTTATTAGGGTAGGTTGTTTTTTTCTAATTTTCTCTCGGATCGACTTGTATATATGTTTATATAAAGCGGGAAGCTGGCGTGTGAGTAAATATTACTAATGTATTGTTGTTGTAAGTGACATAAAATACATGTACATTTTTTCTCAATTGTCAGATTCTTTTTTTTTACAAAAAAGACCAAAAATTGTCAAATGTGAGAATAAAACTCAATAATGTTGAGGTTAATAACTGGAATAGTTTTACGAAAATCACCGATATGGTTTTAGCCGATTAAAGATTAAAAGTGGGAGAGATTTTTGACACCATAGGCATCCCACATGGATCAGTGGTTTCAATTTTGATTGATCGCTTGATTATGATAAAGCTTTTCCCAAGATTGCTTGCGCATTTGCTCACAATCAACGCGTTTCTGGTTGATTGTGAGCAAACCGCTTAATAATTTCGCAGAAATGTTTGGCAGGTTTCAACTAGTTTTTTCCCGTTTCGTAACACACTGAAGAAAAAGCAGTGGATTTGTCGGGATGAATCTGTTACATTAAAGGCAAAGGTGGGTGGGTTTGTCAGTCATAAAAGGCATGGCTACTGTTTTTTGGAATAGACTTGGGTATAATCCACTTTGACTACCTAAAAAAGGGGAAAACATTCCATCATTCCATTAAACGAGTTGAGAAAAACGACCGCATTTGGCCAAGCTCTTTTCCACCTAAAAAGTGCAAAGGTGAACGCATGTGCAGTTTTTGTAACAATAATCCATGAATTGGTCTACGAATTGTACTCTTATCCTCCATATTCATTATATTGTGCCCCAAATGACTATTTCTTGATTCCAAACTTAAAGAAATGGCTCTGCTGGAATAAAAAATTGGAAAAACCTTAGATTCGTGAGATTCTATAATTGAAGCATAGCCGCGAATAACGTTTTAAAAGCCGATTTTTTTAAAACCTGTTTTTTTGCAGATTACAGTCAACTTGACCCTGTTACGTTGCTCAATCACCAAATCAGCCACAATTATGCAATTTATCGCTATCAATACATAGCGAAAAACAAATTATCTATATATTGCCTGCTACTTTTAAAACGTTTTTTACGAATTGTGAACAATTTCAATTTTGTCGCTTACAACGTTATTCGCGGCTATGCTTCAATTAGTGCACGAACAAGTTACCATAACTTTTGATAGGTGTTGCTGTTCCATCAACAAAAATAAGTTTAACGAAAAGACATTACACAAATATCAAATTAATTTTGAATCATTTTACTAATTTTGTCCGAACAACACATGTTCAAATGGATTATTTTGATTAATTTTCAGTGGCGCCATCTGGCGGAAATTCGCACTAACTTAGAAAGCTTCGTCGGCTCATGCCCAACAACTTTGTTTAAGATCATAACATATTCAAATTCATATTTATAGTTTACTATTCAATTTTAACATTCATCTGGAATTAACTGCACCAAATTAGAAACCTCCGTCGACTTATGCGCAACAACTTTGCTAAAGATCATAGCATGAGCAAATGCACAGTTTACTATTTAATTAATTTTGAGTAATTTTCAGTGGCGCCACCTGTCGGAAATTGTTCATACCAACTTTGAAACCTTCGTCGGATCAAGCGCATCAACTTTGCTAAAGATCATATCGTGATCAAATGCACAGTTTGCGATTAAATTAACTTTAAGCCACTTTCAGTAGCGCCACCTGTTGGAACTTGGTCCTACCAACTTAGTAATGTTTATCGGCTCATGCTTAGTAACTTTTCTTGAGATAACATAAAATGATCAAATGTATAGTATATATAATTCCCCAACAACATTCCAATTGGAACAAGGGATACTTCTCTCAGACAATGAGATGCATCCGATTCTATTTTAAGACCCATTGAAAGGGACCTACGTTTTAACTCCGGCTCCGAACGGCAAATGCAAGGACATACAGACAAACATTCATTTTATATTTTTATAAATAAATAATTAATTTTTTTTTTTCGAAATATTTCCCATTTTGGGTTTCTATAGTGGTTTCAGTAAACCTTCTTACAGTACATGGACTATTTTATTTCATATAAAAAATAAATGCCTTTGGTGAGTCCTTTTGTGTCCTTCATTATTCTTTTAACTAGGGCCCAATATCTCCCAATTGGTCTGAGTTCTGGACAGTTAGGCAGATTTGCTTCTTTTGGCACCAAAACGAGATTATTGTTTTGATACCACTCCATGGCCGATTTACTACACTGTCAGGAAGCAAGATCGAGCCAGAAAAAAGTAGACACCTTATGTTGCTTTGTAAGGCAATATTTGATATAAATATGCTCCACTGGGAGTCGAGGAAGACAGAAGAATCACTGTTAATATTTCTAGTTGTTATGGAGGGACTGCGTTTTTGCAGGAAGCACAAATTGCTTCTTTTTCTGCCTATTAAGATCAGGGGGGTTACTCCGTATCTCGATTCGAAAATGAAATTGTTAGAATTTGTATGCTTAAAACGTTATGTTTCGAAAACATTTTCTTTCGAATCGAGATACGGAGTAATCCCCCAGATATACCCTTTTCGCAACAGCCCGGGTTTTCTTTTAATATTACCGAATTCAAACCGAGAAACGGTATTTCGTGGCACATTTGCTTCAAATTCAAACGTTTTGAATGTACGGCCTGATCATGAAGTTTGGATTTTTGTGACTTTACAAAATGTTTTTAAAATAAATCGTTATTAGGTAAAATGTTGCTAAAACCAAAAATATTTCTTTCCCCTTGGGCCCTTTGCGAGGCTCGAACCCTAAATATCAATCACTAAAATTGTTCATGCCTCTAATTGAAATATTTTAGGCGTATAATTAGAAGATCATAGAAGTCGATCATAGAGAAAAGTAAAAAACTGACCCATCCTACTAAACATCCATCCATTCATTCAAAAACAAAAACAAAAACAATTTTCAAATTCAAATAGTAAAATAAAAAAAAATACATCTCGTGTGAGAAAATTTTCAAAACACTTGAATGCAAAGAAAAAAAATCAAAAACAGAAATTTAAACAAATTTTCAAAAAATAAAAAAGTGAAAAATTAAATTTTACACTATTCTCCTTCATCTCTGTAGTATTTAGTTTAACATAAATGATGGCGTGAAATCATACAAGCGGTCCGCGGATTGTGTTAAAAAATTAATAAATTCAAATTTAATTAACAAAACAAAAAAAAAATAAATAAAAATATTGAAATAATATTTTAAGAGAAAAACAAAACAGAAATTCACAAAAAAATCAAATTTGACAAAGAAATTTTACAGAATTTTCCTTGTAGTATTTTGAATTATTCTATTCATTTTGAAAATTCGCTAAAAAGAAATGAAACAAAAAGTTTTGTGTTTGTCACCATTTAAATAAAATAATTTGTGTCTTCAAAAAAAGTTTTATGCGTTTATTTTTTTTTTCGGTTTTATTTAAAAAGATCATTGGCGATCAGTGCCATTAATTTAAAATTAATCAAAGAAAAAAATATATATAAGAAAAACAAAAAATAAAACGTGTGAACCGTAAAATAATTACGTGATTTTTCTGTCTCAGTGATTAACTAAATGATCAAAAAAATATAAATTTTTCTTTATTTGAAAACGAAAATTGAAATTTTATTTCAAACAAATTGTAATCAATAAAGCGTAAAAACAGCAGAATTAATTAAAATCTTATCTTAAAGAAAATAGCAAAAATTAATTTGAAAAGGTTTCCTTATTTGTAAAAAAACAAAATCTAATTTGCAAAATGGATTTCATTTCGAATTTAATAAAAAGACCCATAAGTTTAGTTTTAAATGAAACGTCAACGACTATGGATAAAATTCCTATCTCAGCCTCTCTACCCAATACACCCAGTGAATTGGAACAACGACAGAAGGCTTCATCTACGCAACAGCAAGAGAATTTAACAAACTCCTCAAACAAAAACAAAAATCCTGCTTCATCCATGTCCTCGTCCTATAATGGTGGCCATATGACAGATTTTATTGGTGTACCCGAAGAGTTTCTTGATGAATTTAAGGATATTTTACCACCTCCTCCTTTAAATTTTGAAAATAACGATCCTCTAACTCAATCCCTTTTGGATATGGATGATAATCGTCAGTTTTCTGTTACACCTCCTCCTCCACCACTTCCTTCTCAACAGTCTGAAATGAAAGCTTCTCAAACTATTGATGAATTGCTATTGCAAATCAACGATAATCTTCAGCAAGCTGGTCTCAATGATGATGTTTTGGCCATTGCCTCACCACCTAATAAAACCGAGGTAAATTACTTATTAAATGTCGCGAAAAAGTGTATTAAAAACAGAAACAGTGAAAGATCTATAAAAAGGACAAGACATGTATATTTTTTAAAAGTAGTATATAATAATGAAAAGTTTTCGAAGCTAAAATTTAAATGGCAAAAAACTTGTATTTTTTGGATCATAATAATGTCTAGGAAACTTGTTGGATAAGTTTATTATGTACTTAGAAAGTGCAATATTTATCTATCTTCTTCTTTTTAAATAAAAGTCTATTATAATCGTAGGTAATTTCATCAGTTGATAACGGCTGGACCGATTAGACAATTTATTTTCTTAATATTTGTCATTGTCCAACATAGGTTTTATGGAATGAAAAATGAAAAAAAAGATGACGAATAGAAATTCTAGAAAGAATAAGGAAGAGAAACATCAATCTAAAGAACCCCATTGCAATTTCTTAACAACATACAATTGCTGTATAATGGACGATGAAACGTATGTCCTTGCCGACTTTTCTCAGCTTCCAAAACAGACTTTTTACGTTGCAGATGCAAGAAGATATGTTAATGAAAAATTCCGAACCCAAAAGAAAACAAAATTTGATCAAAAGTTTTTGGTTTGGCAATCAATTTGTACTTGCGGCAAAAAAGCAGTCCGTCCCTTCATAACATCTGGAAATTTTAACAGTGATATTTATATCAAAGAATGTCTTCCGAAGAGATTATTGCCATTTATACATCCCGATCTTGCTTCCTATCATTATAGTAAATCGTCCATTGAGTGGTATCAAAACAATAATGTCGTTTTAGAACCAAATTAGATCGATTGAGAGATATTAGGCCCTCGTTAAAGGAGTAATGAAGGACACAAAAGGAGTAATGAAGGACACAAAGAACTCACCAAGACATTTCAAATTTTAGTATATTTACCGCTACAAAAACCCAAAAATTTTTCGACCCACTCAATAATGTGACCAGATTATGGTCGTATATACTACTCTTAGTAGCGGAGTACATGCCCAATTGTTTTGTATGAAAATTTTGTGAGTTGATAAAGAAAAATCCCTGTTACTCAGAACCCGTGATCAGCCCATAACGCATTTTTACTAAATAAAGTCAACTTAGTTGCCCACTTATTGTAAAAATAGAAAATTAAAAAACCTGAAATTTAAGGATAAAGGACATTTTTCATGGTAAAGTTCTTTTAGAAAGAAATTTGTATTTAATAATCTAAAAGAGGAATTAAAATCCTTTCCAACGACGTCAGAAGTTATTGAGTCGTAAACATTACCAGTTTATCACAAAAATACCCGAGACATCCTACTTTGGGAGCCTATAGAATCTGAACGATATTAGATGTGATGCTGGTTTTTACACCATAAAATCCGGAAATAAAAGTAGAATATATTTTTTGAGTTTAAACGAAATCGAAGAAATTTGAATTATAAATCTCTGTTTTTGGGACGAACATTTTCAGAATCATTCTAATGGGAAATATTTCGAAAAAAATTACATTATTTATAAAAAACAAATAGTTTTTATATTTCAGTTTTAAAATATAAGTTTACACAAAATTTACCATTAGAAACCTTTTTTCTATTGAAATTTGTTGACTCTATTAAATGTTATAGTAACTTTTTTGTGCACTATTTATAGAATCTCACTCCTTAGTTCAACTTATGTTTAAATGAAACATTTACCACGTTCACTTTTTTGATTTGAGGCCCTATGTTCCACTGGGAGTCAAGGATAACAGAAGAAGAAGACTTTTTTGATTTATCTAAAATCGAAAAATGGCTGGTTAATTTTGTTTTCAAATTTTCGTAGTAATTTAATTTAAGTTTTTACGCAAAGAAAAATCAAAAGTTTCTACTGAACGAAAAAATTACCACGCCCACTTTTTTTTTAATTTATCTGAAAACGAAAAAACCGCATCGATATAAGTTATTTTTTTCTTAAAAATCGGAAAACGGTTGCAATAATAAGTTAAATTTTTTTTAAATTGATCACGCCCACTTTTTTCATTTATCTAAAAAGTTGTTCTTAAATATTCGCAATAATTTAATTTAAGTTTTTACTTTAAGAAAAATTACCAAAGCCACTTTAACGCCCACTTTTTGATATGGCTAGTTTTTCTTTTAAAGTTTTAGTAATTCTATTTAAATTTTTACAGAAAATGTGACACTTTTTGTAATCGCAAAAAGTTATAAAATGGTCTAATTTTGGCACATTAACTCTAACTTATCGGCTGATATCTGACGAAAAAATTCATCAATATTGGCTTCCACTACGTCAACTGTTGGGTGTTTATCCCAAAAGACACACAAAATTCTCTTAAGATTAATAG
Organism: Stomorhina lunata; assembly: GCA_933228675.1. Classification (NCBI taxonomy): domain Eukaryota; kingdom Metazoa; phylum Arthropoda; class Insecta; order Diptera; family Rhiniidae; genus Stomorhina; species Stomorhina lunata. The sequence continues at coordinate 36,633,860 of OW121740.1, read as the reverse complement.
CCAAGAAAGAAAAATTTTTCATTAGAAAAATTAAGGCTTAAAAAGGGTTTTTCCACTGAAAAGATCTTAAGATTTCGACTTTTTCCAAGACATTACAAAAATTTCTATGTCTGCCCAATTCACAGACCTTTTACTGGCGCTTTTATTAATGTTTCTCACTTGGCCTATTGACCATGAGTCTTTTCTTCTTTTTACATACATTTTATTTCTTTTTATTGTCACTTGCAGTTTTTCATTTTAATATTTTTTTTATTTTTTTCATTTTTAACACACATTTGTCATTTTCAATTAAATTACAATTTCTATGCAAATTTCGTCTTAATGTTTTCATTTCTTTCTTCATTATTTCTTCTTCTATTGGCAAAATTTGCGTTGTTCTTAATAAATTTTGTTATGTTTTTAATGGTATTTATTCTCAAAAATAACAAGTGCGGAATAATATTTAAAAATTAAGAAAACATTTGTTCGAAATTCTTTACAAGTCTTATTATTATTGCAATATTCGAAAAATATGTACAATGAAAAATGGAATTAAAAGTGATTTTTTATAAGATTATATTTATTGTAACAGAAAATGTTCCGCTGATGTAATTTTTAATTTTTGTGTCATATAATTACAATTTCTTAATATGGAGACTTGCATTTAACTCTGTGAGTAAATGGATCTCTTAGGAAGACCTAGTAGCATTCCTATAGGGAAAATGGTGTCGTTCTACATTCATCGTTTTGGCGAAAGTAAAATTGCGTCTTTGCGCTTCTTTTTAGAAAAACTTTGAATAATGTGAAAGCATTTTCTCAATACACAGTCTTAATTTTGCTATCGAACAATTTTTAGATTTATGGTAGAATATACATATGCCACTTTTTGACTGATCAAGGTGAAATGGACCTAACGGCTAGAATATTTATTCGGCATAAATGATAGCCTAGTAGAGGTGGTCATGTGATTAAGTTCTTTAGTTCAAATTGTTATAATATTGTTCCCCAGTGTTGCTAACTCAATTCCATCAGAGGGTTTTACCTTACTAAATTTAAATTAAATTATTTTGCCATTATTAAAGAGTGCTCTAAATAAAATTTGTAGTTGGATTTTCTTAAATAAAAATCAAACTTTTTAATATAAAAACTCTACAAAATACACAAATATAATGACATATTATACAAAATCATTTAGCATTAAAATGTTTACTTAGTACTCGGGTTTTGCAAAATTATCGACTTTTTTCGGAAACCCTCCCATTAACGATTTTACAGTTGCTTCTGATACCTTTTTGGAGCATGTGTTCCACCTGCGCTTAAAATCGGACATGTTCTTGGAAATCTTTCCTATGTTTTTCAATTCCTTTTTTACCAGAGCCCAATACCTTTCCACAGGCCGAAGTTCTGGACAGTTAGGTGGATTTGCCTCTCGTGGTACAAAAATGACATTATTCTTTGAGTACCACCCAAGTGCCTTTTTTCCATAATGGCATGATGCCAAATCGGGCCAAAAAAATGTAGTCACTCTGTGCTCTCTTAAAAAGGGTAACAACCGTTTTTGTAGGCACTCCTTTATATAAATTTCTGTGTTTATTGTGCCAGATTCCACAAATACTTTACTTCTTTTGCCACAACTGCAAATAGCTTGCCACACGAGAAACTTCTTAGGGAATTTTGTTTGTTTTTTTGTGCGAAACTCTTGCCGAACATTGCCCCGTTTATCAGCAACATAAAAATCTTGACCAGGAAGTTGAGAAAAGTCTGCCAGTACGTATGTTTCATCATCCATCACACAACAGGTGTATTTTTTTATAAAATCAGACTTCAATTTTTTCGCTCGTTTTTTTTGCTTCTAAGTTCTTTATAGCATTGCGATCTGGAACCTTTTGGACTTTGTATGTCTTCAGTCCAGCATAAGCTTTGACTCTATGTGCAAAATTCGTAGAACATTTCACCGTACGAGCTGCTTTTCTTAAAGAAGTGTTAGGCGCTCTTCGAAAGAGGGACCTGTAGGACCTTTTTTCCTCCCTGATCCAGGTTTTCTTTCAATGCTCAGGTTTTCCTTATACCGTCTGATGGCATTAGAAACCGTTCGAGGGTCAACTTTCAAATTTTTAGCTATTTTTTTAAAAGTTCATGACGGATTTTTTTGAAAAGTTTTAATTATATTTTCACGAACTTTTTTTTCGCAGCCCATTTTGATTGAAATAACTATTGAAAATTAATAATTTCTAAAATAATAGTATCTGACATATCTATAGAAACTAACTTGATCAAAAAATAAATTATTTCTTGCACTATGGATAAATTTTGTCTAAAATAGTAAATGCATATTTTTTTTAGAACACTCTTTAATATAATAAAATCTATAAAAGCTCTCTCTCATCTTTATGTACCACCGCAATATACTATTAATATTAAATTTTATTATTAAAAACTAAATAACCATATTCATACTACAAACGTAGACAAACATGAAAAGACCCTTTAAGCCATAAATAGGAATATTTTTTCAACAAAATAACGTAAAAGTTTAAAACAAATAGTCTAGGTAAGAGCAACTGTTAATGTGGGCTGCAAATAGTGGATGTTTGGCTCTTAGCCTTGTTAGGAAAATTAATAATATGCAGTTTTTAAAATTTTACAAATAGTGGATGTTTGGCTAGCTGTAGTTTAACAGACACAATATTAAGGGTATTCCGGACATTAAAGTAAGTCTTGCAATATTGTCCAAACTTTCATTTATTATTAAAGTAATGCATTTTTATTGCATTAGTTTTAACTTTTTAACTTAAAGCTCCATAACTATTGCCATAATTAAAAATTTAAGATTATTCCCCTGTTCTTTCTCCTACACTATTTTTTACCTTTTTAAATGACCTTCTACGTCAAACTTCCAATCCTATCTACTCCTTTGCAGTTGATAGACCAAGCCTTTTAGTGGTTGGCACTATGAGACTAAACATTAATGAATCATTAAACCGCGATTAAAAGACCGTTTCAGAATGGGGTTGTGCGAATAGTTTCAAAATGGGGTTATCCTTACGCATAAACGAACGGCAAATAGTGTTACTTAATTTGTTATTGTTGTTGTAACTGCGATATTATTGTTAATTCCACAGAAGTGGCAGTCCTTGGTCGGAATCATAAGATTTCCGAGTCGTTCCGGTACGAAGAACCGACTGCCGTTGGGAACGGTTACTTATCTGTATACATGGGCGGTGTAAATATTAAGGAATCAGATGCCCTTGATGTTCTGGGCATGAGAATTTAATGAGATGTCACAAATCACATTTTTTAAGTGTCGAAAGAAGCATTCATGTGTCTCGGTTTTCTAAAACGATGTTAGAGATACTTCACTTCATCTGATCTCCGTACCTTTTACACTACCTATATCCGACGGAAAATGGAATACAACTCTCATTTTTGGGTCGGTGCTTTAAAGTCTATTTTGGAGCTTCTCGGCCGAGTGCAGGAGAGAGCGAAAGTGCTCATCGTTGACAGTAGGGTATCTATCGTTACTTCGAAAATTTGAAAAAAAACTGTTCTTAAGCCGTACAGTCCGTATGTGGAATTTGCTTCCCGCAGAAGTTTTTTCAGTCAGTTGTAATATAGGGAAGTTCAAATCAAGTGTCCACAAACACTACTCTACCTATCCACCATTCCATAACCTATTTTCCTAGATTCAACATAAGTAGGGGTCATCCCCTTAACAAAAAAAAGCAAAACTTCAATCGGAAAAGCAACTCATAGAGTTAAATGATTTAAATTACCCTTGACAACTTATGCTATAGAAAATCTTGTCTTTTACAACTTTTTCTGTAGAAAAACTTACCCTTCACAACTTATTCTACAGAAAACTTAGCGTTGACAACTTTTTCTATAGAAAAACTTACCCTTGACAACTTTTTTTATAGAAAAACTTAACCTTGTTAACTTTTTCTATAGAAAAACTTACCCTTGGCAACATTTTCTACAGAAAAACTTACCTTTGACAATTTTTTTTATGGAAAAACTTACCCTTGACAATTTTTATTATAGAAAATCTTGTTCCTCACAACTTTTTCTATATAAAAATTTACCCTTAACAACTTTTTCTATAAAAAAAACTTACCCTTCACAACTTTTTCCATAGAAAAACTTACCCTTCACATCTTTTTCTATAGAAAAACTTAACCTTCACATCTTTTTCTATAGAAAAACTTACCCTTTACAATTTTTTCTATAGGAAAACTTACCCTTCACAACTTTTTCTATAGAAAAACTTACCCTTGACAACTTTTTCTATAGAAAAACTTAGCCTTGACAACTTTTTCTATAGAAAAACTTACCCTTGACAAGTTTTTCTATAGAAAAACTTACCCTTGATAACTTTTTCTATAGAAAAACTTACCCTTGACAACTTTTTATATAGAAAAACTTACCCTTGACAACTTTTTCTATAGAAAAACTTACCCTTGACAACTTTTTCTATAGAAAAACTTGCCCTACAAGAAATAAATGACCCAATCTAATACACACAAAACATATTTACTAACACATTTAAACTTGACAAAACATATGTTCGTCACTCGTGAAGAAGTTTCCATCATCGTTGAAAAAGTTATTTGCAGGGTTGAATTTTTGACATTCTCTGAAAATTATTTTTGTGACGTACATTAACTTTGTTATTTTGTATTTTTGTTATTTAAATAATATAAATATTGAGATGAAATATTACGTGTTTTTCTTTAAATTAGAAGTCCGTCAACAGTGACGAATTATTCTTCAAGCATTACTGGTCACATGTGAATAAAGCTATTTTATTGCTGACGAAGTATTTATCAAACTTTACCGGTCATCTGTGATCAGTAATATAGAAATGTTGACTAGTAAATAACATTAGAGTGAACAGCTCAGATATATTATCTGTGTGGTCGAAAAAATGTGTGTGTTAGAGAGATGCAAAATCACACGTACACAAAAGTTTCGGTCACATTTCTCATTAATGTAATGCAAAAAGGTGTTCACTAAAGTTGGGGACATGAATACCTCTAATGTTTAATAAAAAGTACTATAAAAGTCTAAAGTTGCATTAATATTGCATTAGCAAATTTGTTTAAAATGAAAATAATTATGAATGTGGGATATAATTTTTTTATTTTGAAATCTTGGGGTTACCAAAGGTCATTTTACAGGGAAAGCTGATTAAATTAAAAAAAGTTGCATCAATAAATTTGTTGAATCTCTCTTTTTTGACATTTCGTGCTGTTGATTTAAAAATGTATTCTCATTCTTTTGCAGTTTTTTTTAATTAATTTAATTTGACAGCAAAATCTTAACAATTGCAGAGATTTCAGTAGCATATTCCATGTTTTTGCAATAGAGTTGGACCCCTTAATTATTCTAACTGGCATTTTTTGTTTATTAGTCTTTTTTATTATTCAGGTATGTGATGGAAAACGATCGTTTTCAAATTGATCGATTTCAGATATATTTTTGAGATATATTTTTGAGATTTTCGGTTATTTCCCTAAAAAACTCAAACCAAATGAAAGATAAAATATCAGTCAAAAGGATTAAAGCCAAAATTTTCATTATTTTTGGGGGAAATAACCGAAAATTAGCTAAAAAATATGACTGAAATCGATCGATTTCAAAACGAAAATGTCCATCACATACCTGTATAATTTGTTTTAAACAAATACAAAGAATTGCATACGAACATAAATATTTTTCAAATTCATCTCGTGTTTGAATTTTTAGTTTTTTTTTTGCAAATTTGTTTGCATGTAAGAAAAACTTTAGATAAATTTCTTTTTATAAATTTACAAGAAGAAAATGTAATAAATTTTGTTGTTTTTTTTTTTAAAAGTTACTTTACGAATTTGCAAATTTAAACATGCAAACAATTTTTTTAAACATGACAATGATTTTCTCAAATGAAACTTTGTTATGAATTTTGAATTTATTTATTAAGTCTAACATTTTTTCTTTATATTTCTTCTTACAGTTAAGTCCCTTATCGTCTAAGGCCTCATTAAGCAACTCAAAACTGTTAAATTCTTCTTCAAACTCCATCACACAAACACCCAATAAAACTCCCACAACCGTAATGGCTGCTGGATCAGCCTCGGCAACGGCGACAGTTTTTGAAAACAATTCCTCAATACATAAATTTCATATTGATCCAGAATTGGAAAAGGGCATATTTGATGAGCCACATTTAGCTAAGGAACTTCTGAACAAATCTGGTGGTAATAAAACTGCCAACAAGTTTGTGGGTGAGTAGAAATGTTAATTTTATAAAAACTGCTGCAGCATTTATATTTTTTTTTAATTTCCCCTTAAGGTTTAACCGAATTCGATGAAGCTAAAATACCAGAGTTACCAGGAGATTTGGATCCAAACATTGAAGGTAAGTGAAAATTGTTTTTATATGTACATATGCACAGATATGTCTACGACTCAAGAAAACTTCTAACGTTGTTGGTCCATATTTGACCTTAGTAGTTAAATAAATTAAATTTTACTTTTCCTATAATGTCATTATTTTCCATGGTGAAGGGCATACTGTATAATAAGTAAATGTTAATAAATATTTATTATTAAATTATTGTAAATTTTTCATTATCGTAATGCATTAACATCGTTGTGCTAACTATCCAGTAGATAACAGATTTGTATATTAATTTCCGTAAACCTGCATATTTTTTAACAGAAGAAAACATAATTTATTGATAAATTTTAATATTTGTCCGATTCTAAAGATTGAATATCTCAGGTTTTTTAGATAAACTGAAAGTAGCCTCTGAATAACAGTATCAACAGAGTTGGTGGAAATTGACAAATCTGTGGTCTATCAAGTTTTCATTTTTCACTATCAGGAAATATAATCTTCTTAGGTACATATTTAAAGCTTACAACATCAGAAATGCTATCAGCAATTGATATCCGGCTCGAAGAACCAAAAAAACTCGACGATTTAAAACATTCTTGTGTAATAATTGTAAACTATCAATTACGTACCATCGGAAGGAAATACGTATTTCCCTTTTAATCCTCCAACGTCTATTAAACTTATTGAAGCCACTTGATCTTCTCACATATAACAGCAAACTACTACGATATAAGGATATTGTAATTTGTCCCCACAAAATCTGGAACTGCTTTTTCACAATCGTTAAACATTAAAGAAAGGACACAAATGCTGTCAAACTATATTATATATTTAATGCATTTTCGACATTGGGAGACGAGAGCTAGGGTAAAATATGGACCGATTGTTACTTCTGGCATAAAGCCTTGTAATGGAGCTGTGGTCAAATATGCATCGATTTCAACGAAATTTGGAGAAAACAGAAATTCATATAGGTGATATTTGTTTTAAATTTAATTAAAATATACTGAAATATAAGGCCAAAATTTCAATTCCGGAGTGCCAGTCCTTTAGGAGGTACCCGAAATAATGAATTTGTTTTTGGCCAATTTCAATACAACTTTCAATACACATGTTTGTAACAAATTTCATCAATGATCTTGAAAATTGCGAACTGTACTATCTATAAGATTTACCAGTTCTTGATACCTTCGTATTGTTTTTAGATATCGATTGTGAAAGCATTTAATTCTGTAAAATTTGTATTTTTACCCTACAGCATATAAGTAGGGTAAAATTAAATACTTACACAATCGATATCCAAAGACCATAAGAGGGTATCAAAAACTGGTAAAACTTATGGCATGTGACATATTGTTAGATGTGACATATAGAGGCATCCTTGCGCATTAGTTACATTTCAATACATTCAATTTTGCATGAACACTTAGGTTAGGTTAAAAATTTGATGTCAGAATGACACCTTCACTTGGAGATCCATTGTGTTCATTTCGATCCTTCATTGATAAAAAAAGTGTAGTGGAAGTATAGGTGATGTTGCACTTTCATACATTGTTTTGCCGTATGGTCGTTTTGAAAAGTCCCATAAAAGAGAGTATACTGCTTTCACTCTAATTCGGAAACAACTATTGGAGACGATTATCCAATGAGAGAAAGCTAAGGCAAACACACGTGCCCATGAATTTATGTTGTTTTGTGCGTTTATGTGTTTTTTCCACTTTAATTTCCACTTCAATTTCATATTTAAAAAAATTTATAGAGTGCAATATATTTATATTCTATTCAGCCTTATTACGGTTATCGAATATACGTCTTCGACTACGACAGTTCATACTAGATTAATGAAATTGTGTTTCTTGAATCTAGTACTTCGTCTAAAATCCATGTTTTGGAGAAAAATATTAAACTTTGCTATAGTTTTTCCATTTTCCGGTAGTTATATAATAACCCTCTTATTGCTCCTAAAGCCTACTCATTGATCCGAATGCATACATACAAAAAAAATAACCTGTAGAGTCCATTTTTTCAATAAAAATATAAAGAAATATAAAAAATAATACATTTCTATAAACTTAAATGCACGAGCGATATTAATGCATTATTTTAATAAAAATGCATATTCTTAGAATGTATAATTTCTAGTTTCTACTTTAGATCACTTTAGTTTAGCAATTACTTACCACATGCAATCCTGAATTTTTCTTTATTTCAGGACAATACAATGTAACATTTGAGGAATGTTTTATACCAACATTAAATGCCCAACAAGGCATTAAAGGTTAGAAAAACTCTACCCAAATATTCCGACATAAAATACTTATTATTCCCTCCTCTTATTCTCTCTCATTTTCTCCGACAGTACCCGAAGAATTTAGTGTTGATAAAACACATTTTCTCTTACCCACTGAATCGGATGCAATTTCATCGGATATTGATACCTTTGACGATTGTACCGATGATAGGGATCCCTTGGCCACAACATTTGCTGCTGACACCACGGCATTGGATGCAACCACTGACTTGGATTCCTATCGAAGTGCTGTCAACAATACTATGCCAGTAAGTCTTAATAATACCATGGAAAATATAGCTGACATAACTATGGAGGCTGAAGGTCAACCATTAAACAATTTCCATCAAAATCAAGGATTTGAACAAATTCAATCACAACAATTTGAGTCCATGGATGAAGATGAACCTATGGATGTTGACATGAATGCAACCATGGAAATTATACACAATATGTCGAATAATATTCAGCATGTGGAAAGAGTTTTGCAGCATGCTGAAAATATTTTAGAAAATGTTGAAGATAAGAAGCCCTCAGAAGGGGACTTAAAATCTAATGATGAGCCTGTCTCAATGCAGCTGCAAGCGGAAACTTCTAAAATGTCTTTTGTAGTAAACACACCTGTGGAAAGTGTGCCAAACTTGGAGATGGAGCTTTCAAAACATGAATTGTCCTTGAATAAAAGTATTGAATTGCCTGTCAACAAGTCAAAAACCTTAAGTTCTGAGTGTATTATTAAATCGGTTAATGAAGAAAAGGCTGGTGAGGAAGAAATCAAGCCTGAAACTTCTGGCAATCTGAATTTAACTGTGGACGGTATAAATACTAGTACCATCAGTAACTCATCAGCGAAATCTTCAAAATTGAATTCTACTTTAGGCATGAATTCTTCAATTAGCTCTCAGAAAAATTCAAATCCTATGAATCTCAGCAACTCATCAGTCAAATCTTTCAATTCTAATGAAGGTAAAACTGAACCCAATCTTAATATAACTTTAGACATGATTACTTCAATAGGCTCACAGAAAAATTCAAATCCTATGAATACCAGCACTAATAGTAATTCATCCAATAAATCTGTAACTTCTCATGATGGTAAAACTGAGAGCTTAAATATAACTTCGGATATGATTAATACAATGGGTTCACAGAAAAATTCAAATCCCATGAATACCAGCACTACTAGTAATTTATCTAATAAATCTGTAACTTCTCATGAGGGCAAAACTGAATCTAACTTAAACATAACTTCGGATATGATTAATGCAATGGGCTCACGGAAAAATTCGAATACCATGAATACCAGTACTATCAGCAACTCTTCAGCTAAAGCTTTGAATTCTCATGAAGGTAACACTGAACAAAATCTCAATTTAACTTTAGACATGATTACTTCAATGGGCTCACAGAAAAATTCAAATCCCATGAATCTGAGCACTATCAGCAACTCATCAGTTAAATCTTCTACATCTCATGAAGGTAAAACTGAACCCAATGTTAATTTAACTTTAGACATGATTAATTCGATGGGCTCGCAGAAAAATTCAGATCCCATGAATACCAGCACCATTAGTAATTCATCCGTAAAGACTGGCAAAACCGAATCCAATTTAAATCTCACTTCAGGAATGAGTTCTTCAACGAACTCACAAAAAAGTTCGGCACCCACTTCACCAGCTTTTCCCTCAAAACCTAAAAATATTGCCGGTTTTCCACGCTCTGCCAAAGCAGCAAACGAAAAACCAAAAGAATTTACTTATCTCGAAAAGTCAGATTATTTGGTAAATCAAACTCAGTCTAATGTAGATCAGAGCAAACCGACAACTAATGATTTAAATGGTACCTATGTAGGTAGCCCAGCCTTAAATGGCACCTTTGCGGAATCGACAGCTCCCTTAAATGCCGATGAAAAGAACAAACGTTTTACTTTTGCTGTGGAGCCCTCTCTACCAAAAATTGATGATGATATGAAAACTCAAATGGAAGATTTGAAAAACAAACGTCAAACTTTCTCAATTGATACTTTGAATGAAGACAAATCGGTCAATGAAAAGCGTCGTACCTTTCATGTTAAATCGAATCAAAGCGAATCGTCTACACTCATGCAATTTCCCTCTGTTGATAAACCCTCCAATTTACGTCGTACTTTTGCAGTCGAAGATTCTTCAACAAGTCATGATACTTTGCCAGATTCTTCACAAAATGATTTTCATTCAAGACGTACATTTAATGTGCCCTTCGAAGACTTACCTCGGGAGGATACCAGTTTTGAGGCAATGGAAGTTGATGATATCACACAAAATACCACTTTGCCAATGCCAGCGAATGTGGATCAATTATCACAATCTCCCCCATTGCCAACCATGCAGCAGAGATCACAATCTCCTCCATTGCCAACCATGCAGCAGAGGCCACAATCGCCTGTTTTGCCAACCATGCAACAGAGATCACAATCTCCTACCCTCCCAACTGTGCAGCCAAGATCCCAATCGCCACCTCTTCCAACTATGCAGCCACGATCCCAATCTCCTCCTCTGCCAAATATGCAACCAAGATCCCAATCTCCTCCTCTGCCAACCATGCAACCAAGATCCCAATCTCCTCCATTGCCGACCATGCAACAAAGAACTAAAATACCACCCAGTTCTCTCTTACCACAAGAATCCTTTGTCCTGGATAGTGTCAACATAAAACAAGAACAAATTTCTCCCCCAGCTTTTGAATCCACTACTAATCAAACTTACACCTCACAACCTCTACCTAGTCTTATACAAAAAAGACCCTCCATACGGGATGCACGTACACGTGCTGCTGAGATACTCTCAGCCAAAGAACAATCAAATATTAAAGTTAAAGATGAAAAGGATATTTTTGTTGAGAAATTTACACCATCTCCTATTGAGGATATATTTACGGCTGTCTCAGCCACATCAACTACTTTAACCAATTCATCAGGTTTATCGGAGTTTGATCAAACTTCAACATCATCTTGCAACTCGGTCGTTAATAATGGAGGAGAGCAAGCAGCTGCTAACACACAACAAGAAGAACTTGAAGATGAGTTCAGTGGCAACAATAATCGTAAGTACAAATTTAAATTTTTTTGTATACTTTTGTATAATTTGTTTTAATTTAACAATTTATATATAACTAAATTTTTAATAACATTTTGTTCATAAACCTAATAATTTTCATCAGTCTATACCATTAAAAATCAAATTCTCCATTCATAAGTTGTCGTATGAATTGTAAGTTGGCCATCTATTGAGAAAATAATGGATTACATTACTTTACAATTACATTACTTTACAATTTACAACTAATTGTATGAGTTATGAGTTAGTTTGTCATTCAATAGTTGTATCAGAGCTGTTAAATTTTGATTACGGCTAGTCTTCTTCTTTTATACTTGACTCCCAGTGGAGCATAACGCCTTGATCAGTAATCAATTATCTTTAAAACAATTTCCGTTCACTTATAATCGAAAAGTAATCTGAATTTCTTTACGATTAAAGAAAACAATTAAAAATAATTAAAAACTAATCCGACTACTTTCAATACTTAAAATTATTTTCGTAATATTGAAAAAGAATCAAAACTAATCTTTTGATTATTTTTTGTAATCGTAAAGTATTCCAGATTACTTTTCATTATTAGTAACCGTAATCAATTACTACACCATTTTTAATTGTAATTGAGAAATTTTCAAATTGAATTGAGAAATTTTTAATTGAAATTGAGAAATTTTAATTGAAATTTAGAAATATTCAATTGGAATTGAGAATTTTCAATTGAAATTGAGAAATTTTCAATTGAAATTGGGACTTTTCAATTGAAATTGAGAAATATATAATTAAAATTGAGAGTTTTCAGTTGAAAATGAGAAATTTTCAATTGAAATTGAGGAATTTTCAATTGAAATTGAGAATTTTTCAATTGAAAATGAGATTTTGTAAATTGAAATTGTGAAAATCCCAATTGAAAACGAGAAATTTTCAATTAAAATTGAGAATTTTAAAATTTTCAATTGAAATTGAGAAAAGCCCAATTGAAAATTAAGTTGAATTTTTTAATTGAAATTGAGAATTTTCTTTGAAATTGAGAAAACCCCAATTGAAAATAAGGTTGAAATTTCATTTGAAAATTTCTAATTTTCAATTGAAAATTTCTCATTATCAATTAAAAATTTCTCAATTTGAATTCATAAATTCAATCTCATTTTCAATTGGACTTTTCTCAATTTCAATTGAAAAATTCTCAGTTTAAATTAAAAAATTCTCAATTTCAATTGAAAATTTCTCATTTTCAATTGGGCTTTTCTCAGTTTCAATTAAAAAATCCTACATTTCAATTGAAAATTTCTCAATTTCAATTGAATGTTTCTCATTTTCAATTAAGGTTTTCTCAATTGTAATTGAAAATTTCTCATTTTTAATTGAAAATTCTCAATTTGAATTGAAAATTTCTCAATTTCAAATGAAAATTCTCAATTTCAATAGAAAATTTCTATTTAATTTTCAATTAAAAGTTCTCAACTTCAATTGAAAATTTCTCAATTTCAATTGAATATTCTCAATTTCAATTGAATATTTCTCAATTTCAATTAAAAATGGTATAATCGTGCATATCTGAATATAATCGTAATGTAATCATTACTTCACCTTTCAAAAAAAAAGTTATCAAATTAGTAATCATTACGATTACTAATCATTACTTAACAGCTATGAAATGTACACACGTAATTGTTATTTTCGATTTTAAATATCTCTACAACTCTTACGATTCCTTATGAATTGATCAACATAGTTCTTTGAAAGACTGAGCCAAAAACATTTATATGTTCATTTAACCACTCATCCATATACATATATTACATATTTCCTCCCTTACTATAATTATTATTATATTTTCGGAAGACAAATTCTACATATTTCTCGAAATAAATTGTGTTAAATAAGCATTTGACATATTTTTACATCTTTTTAGATGTTTACACAGAGATTTTTTTTAAAGTTCAGGGTCGTCATTATTTCTTAAATTTATCCGAATTCATTTTCGTATTTTAAATTTAATTTATATTAATAAAGAAAATTTCACTTTTATGCTCAAAATTACAGCATTCCAATTATTGTAATTAAATTGTTGTCGTACTCTCTTTAGTGTTGAAATAATCTATATAATAAAATCTCTTTATAAATTTTACAAGCACGGCAGCAGTTGTGTTTGGTCTGCCCATTTTATTGGTCCAACATATGGGAAGTATATTTTAACATGCAGTATTTGTATATGAGATTAACCCTTAGATGAGTTAATGGGTTGATGTTAAATATAATTATTAAATAGCTAGGATAATGTGTAATGTATTGATATTTCAATTTTAGGAAACTATTTTGAAATGCCACGCCCACTTTTACTTGAATTTATTAAATAATGTTGGGTATTGTCATAAAAAGTTTTTGTGAAAGTAATTCATTTTCTCTCAAATTCGAGTTATGTTGCGCATTTTAGAACAATGTTTCATTAAGAGAATATTTCAAGATAATAAATAAAAGAATCTTTAAATTACGCGCAATTTAAGCAACGGTAAATCCAAAAAGTAAACTTCTGAGTGGAAACGATGCTTCGCTTCATATCTAGCAGACACGGACGATGAAGGCTTTCTTCTTCTTCTGTTATCCTTGACTCTTAGTGGAGCAGAGGGCCTCAAGTGGAGCATAGGGCCTCAACAATAGCTTAGCTACCAAAAATCCAAATAAATTATAATGGTCTATATAGAAAGTCTTATATATTTTATATTTTATAAACAAGTTGAATATTAAATTGGTGACCTCAAAAACTCGAATTATAAAGAGCTGACAATACAGATTTGGAACCTTAAAATGTTGATCTCTTGTGCTCCAAGAGAGTAAAGAATTCTAGATTGTATTGGGTTGTGTTATAACCCAGAAAGAACAGTATCAAACTTTTGAAATATGATGACTTTTACATTTGATATCAAACGGTTTTTTCAAACTTTTTTCAAATCTGAACAGAAGTTTAAGATTCCCGTTTATTTTCAAATTAAGGTTCATTTAAATAATAAAATAACCCGAAATAAATAATAAAGTAACCCGAAATTATCGACCAATCAGCCAATTTTAATTGTAATAGTCACTCTACCAAAGCAAAAGTCTAAATTTCGTCAAATTATTTTGATTAAAGTTTAAAAAATTCAATAATCATATGCATAAGCAAATTTTATTTGTTTCTTAAAAGTCTTTGAAAAATTATATTTTTAGAAAAAGGATTTAAATATAATGCGCTGATTTCGAAAACAAAATAAACAAACTCAAAAATATCAAAAATACAACGCCATTTTGTTTATGTTTCACATGTAGATGATATCCACATTTGAAAAACATTTGAGAATGAGGTTTAATAATGATTTGAGAATAAAGCCATTTCTCAATTTGAGAATAAAGTCCCCTTTTTGTTGAGACCTTTGAAAAAAGAATTATTTTCAAATCAGATTATTCTCGTTAGTGTCGCTAAGTTGGAGTCTAATTTGTTTTCCTCATACTCAAGTGAAAATTTTACATATTACAAGTTCGTAATAAGTAAATATTTAAAATAATTTAAATTGTTATTGGTTAACCAAGGTTTGCGCAAACTGGCTGATTACATTAAATTGAATGCTGAGACTGACCGCAGGCTCATTAATTCAACCTCTTCTTCCGAAACTGGTTCTTTAGCTGAGACAAGGGTCTTTAAAGATACAAATTCAAGACCTACGAATAAGATGTATAAAGAACAACGGCGAAATGCTCTCAGAAATCATGAAAGTTTTTGTAAAGTCGATTCGAAAACTCTGGGTTTCTTAAATGGACAAAAGGTTTTTTTTGAAAAACGGAATGCCAAACAGAGGAATTCTTTTAAAACGTTCGAATGTTGCTGATGAAGAATCGTGGATATTGTCTTATAAATCAGAAACAAAAAAGCAATCGACCGTGTGGTTATTCCAAAAATAAGCTAAATTTAACAAAAGTTAAAAACTTTTACTGTAGTGTATTGCACTAAGATCCCAATTTATTACTATTTTTTATTATTGCAATAAATAGTTTTTAATAAAACCAAAAAAATGTTGGTGGGGAAACCTTTCCTCGACGCATTTCGATGGTTGGTTAGGGAATCTCTTCAGCGATTCTGTGGTAAAAGCATAGCAAATGGTCGACTCTTTATATGGGCCAATTATTCATGCGGTCACTGTTCCTCTTGAGCAACGTATAACTGTTCTACCATTTGTTTGCAGAAAGTCTTCGAAAGCATTCTTAAAACTAACCCTTGAAGAAGAATCATTTTACATCATCAAGTTAACTATAAAGCCGGCAAAACATCTAATTGATGACACATCCTTTGTGCAGTCCTGACATGGTACCCAATGACTTCATGATGTGACCGGATATCAAACGAGTTTGACATTGGTGTATTGCACTAGAATCCCAATTTATTACAATTATTGTAATGAATAGTTTTTCGATAAAACCAAACATCCTTTCATCGATGCATTTCGATGTTTGGTCAGGCCACCATCATCAGGAGGAGTATACCTTTTTTCATTTAAAAATTTCTTTGCTTTTTCCGAAACATAAATAAAGGGTGTCCCAACTACAACGCAATTTTTAAATTGTAAATAAAACACAGATATTTAAAAAAAATCGTGAAACTTTATTATATCGTAAAGTAGACAGAATGAGGTTATGAGGTCATTAAAATCATCTTCAGTGACGAGGCCCATTTCTATCTTGATGGCTTCGTCAATAGGCAGAATTGTCGTATTTGGGGTGAGGAAAATCCTCGAGTGATTCACGAGAAGCAAATGCATCCTCAACGTGTCACTGTGTTGTGTGGTTTTTGGGCTGGAGGAATCATTGGACCTTTTTATGAAAATGAGGCAGATCAATCTAAAACAGCCAATGGTGTTTGTTATCGTGAAATGATAACCAGTTTTTTCTTGCCTATAATTGAAGACATGAATGTAGAGGGCATGTGGTTTCAACAAGACTGCGCCACATGTCATACAGCCAGAGAAACAATTCAATTGCTACATCATTCATTTCCCTGTCGTGTTATTTCGCGCTTTGGAGACCAGAATTGGCCGCCTAGATCGAGCGATTTAACACCTTCAGATTTTTTTCTTTGGGGTTTTTTGAAGTCGATGGCTTACGCGAATAAGTCGACGACGACTCAAGCCTTAAAAGAGAAAATTGAACGCTGAGATTACTGAACAGTTCGGTACCCACATAACTAAAAAAAGGGGGTGTCCAATAATACTAAGAAATTTAGAAGCTTATTTATTGGGGATAAAAACGTGGACATGTTTTTATTGAAGAAGCTTACAATTGTATTTGAAATCAAAGTCGTGACAAATTTAAATATTTTACCAAAAAAGGGTTAATAATATACAGAGCTTCGAAAGGCTTAATTAAATATTAGCTTAATTCCTAGGAATTCAAAAATGATTTAACAATACCTTAAGTTTAATTCCCATAAAACAATTAAAAAAAATGTGTTGATTTTTAATTCATAGTGAATTGATTCACATGGAAATTTAAAATCAACTTGAATGAATAAAATGTTTCTTCATTCCTCTACTCCAATTTGAATTAACATTTTTTATTCTTAATTAAAACCAGTCCAAATTGAATTAAAATATTTTTTGGCAATTCATTTTGTGCAAATCATTAGGGTGGATATAAACTAAAGTTACTTGATTTTAAATCAAAAACTTAAATTCTGACTTTTTCGAGGAAAAAGTTTTTTAAACTATTCCACTCATTGAATAAAAGTATATCAAACCAAAAAACGAAAATTGAAGTTTTAATTTATAGGGTATTATTATATCAAGTGCGATATACATTGTTTGTAAAAACCCTAGATATAAAATAGAACAAAATTTATCATAACCTATTAAAATATTCTTATGTTTTATCAGAAAGCATACACATTTAATAAAAGTATGCATGTATTCTTTAATGTTCGTTCAAAAAAAACGGAACTACCCTAATGTGGCTATTTCACCTCAATCTTGTGTATATTTTGCATTTATTTGTTAAACTATAACTTTTAAAAGATATTTAGATATGCAGGAATATAGTAATATTAATGGTCCTTCGTTTATAATGACCTAATCTTTACCAGAAATTCAATTAGTGAAGGAATTAAAAATTTTTTCTAAAAAAAATTTATAAAAATAATTTGTTTTTTGTGACATTAGTTTTTGTAAATACATACATATACATGTAAAATGTGCTAATATGTAAGAGTATATTATCTCTGGTTTTGTTGTGTTGCTGCGAAATAATGGATTTTATATGTTTTCGAATCTGGATGAGATTATAGATTATGTGTACAAAAAATCTTTAGTTTTATGTGTATCTATATTTTATTTTAAATAGTTTTTCTGATCTTATGACCAATAATAAAGAATTTTTTTATTTTTTTTAAATTTCGCCTAAGTCAACTTAATAAACTTTTGAATTTTTCCACAAAAATGTTATTTGTATATGACCTACAGGTCTAAAAAACATTAGTCCCTTAGCAGGAAGATATATTACATAGCTGAGATACATACACAATTATGATGGAATTAGAATAAAATTACAAAATTCAATACAATTAGAAAATGTAAATATACATAAAATGTATGTCGATAATGAATAAATCACATTTTAATCATATGACTTTTCATACATGTTTTTTAGACAAAGTGGACTTGGTTTTGTTTAAATCGAGATGGAAATCATCTCAGCTTAAAAACCCTTTTTTAACCCAATAACTTAAGAAAGAGTCATTTCTTTATCCTCTAAAATGGGGACTTTTTTTCATGGGTATTGAATGATATTTAATCCCTAATGCAATCCTGAAACTTATTTTATGGTTAAGGACTTGTTTCGTTGAGATTTATTTTATTCCGCTCTTTTATAGGTAATATATATTTTTGAACTGTAGGGTTAGTTTGAATACATTTATTTTTGTATGCCTTTACAAAATGATTTGTTTATAAAATTTTTAATTATTTTTGTATAAGATTAAGAATTAAAATAATTTAAATTCAATCTAATTGATTTAAAATTCTCTAAGAATTAATTCTTAAAAGTTAAGGCTTATGACTTGATTCAGGTGAATGTATTATGGGAATGATATAAACACTAAAATAAATTTGATTTTAAAATATGGAATTAGGAATTGAGCCTTTCGAACCTCTGATAATATACTACACAAAAAATAAAGGAGACTCACTTTTGGACTGTGCTAAAAACCCTCCTCTATTTATGAGACATATTTGTATGCATGTGTAAGTTTGTGGATAAATATGTACGAGTAGATGTTCCTTTATTATTATTCATCATCATCAAAGAGATTGACATAAAACGAAAGGGGGAATGTCTGTGTTTTCGTTTTTGTTTATCAATTAATTTCAAATTTTGAAGTCATCACATTAAAAATAAAACAAAACGACATGCAACAATAGAGACAAAAAAATAACTCGGCACAAGAACAGCCGAAGGAAGACGACGGTAATAAAACAAAGAAAATCCATATCAAAAAAGAGACGACATGAAAACAGGATTAAATATACAAAACATGCTAACATATGCACATCAGATGTCCAAAGAAGAAAGGGGATAAGTCAATGAAATAACATCAAATTTAATGTGACGTCATAGTATTTCAATACTGCGACGTAAGTATATTTGAATGCCAGCAACATGCCTATGTATAAACATTTATACAAAAAAGGGGCAGTGGGTGTTGAATATCTAGTAACAAATAGAGAGCGACAAACAATAAATTGATTTTCAACCAATTCAGTTGACATTTTGATGGAATACCGACTAATGATTGTTGCCACTCCTGGTGATGTTATTTGCTCTTCAAACCATTGCATTCCAAAGATTAATGACCTTTTAAACTTCGTTGATACGGACTGTAAAAATTTAAAACCCTTCTGCTCCATTTTATTTCATTTTCCCAGATTATACTATCAGAAACTCAGCTAAAGAGCTTTTAAATCCTTTATAAATGCTTTTTTATAGCTTTTTTTGTTTGGAGAGGAAAAAACTTTGTTAAATAAAATTGTGTTCTTTTGTACTTTTTCCCTTATTTAACATTGTATAGTTGTAGTTTATTTAATCGGAAATGCAGTTAAGGAATGCATGCTGATGATGAAGTTTAAGTTCCATAATATCAAATAACAGTTGTGGAGAAAATAAGAGCACATGAGCAAGAAATGATTTATAAAAATGTAAGGAAATACTAAACAATTTATGACAATTTGAACTACAGCTACACAAAATTCTACTAAATTCTACGTCAAACTTTCTAATGATATCTTCTTTTTTACAGATGACATAACATTTGCCAGTCATGTTTATTCAATAATAGACCAGTTTTTTTTAGAGATTGAGACAATAAGATTTTGTACTTTCATCGTAGTTGTTTTACATCTTATAGCAAAATCATGCCGGAAACCTAAAGGAGGATGTTCTGCCCTTATTTAGCCTATGCTCAGCCTTTATTCGTACTATCGCTATTCACCTACAGATTTCAATGGCATCCCACAATTCTCTTCCGAGTTTGCAAAACTGACCGTGACAATTTAGATATCGTGTCATTTCCATAAAAGCCTTTCTTAGATAAATATCCTCTTTTGGACCTTACGTTATTACCACTTCTTTTCCCCATTTTTCTGGATGCATATGGAAATCGCACCAAAGAAATGCTTTGGGGCAAAGAATCAATTAAGACCAATTTCGTCGATCGAAACAAAAGGTAGTCGGAAGGGACAAGGTATGGGGTATACGACAGATGAACCAAAACTTTCCATCCACTGTTTTCCAATTAGTTTTACACCGGTTTTGCAAAAAGTTGCCGATCGTTGTCATGATGAAAAATAATCTCCTCTTGGTTTTTGGTTGATTGCTCTCTTCAAACGATCATTTATCTTCAGTACAAGTGCCCTGGTATCGTCTGAGCCGATTTCAACAGCTCATAATACAAAACACTTTTTTGATCTCTCCAAATACAGAGCATTACCTTGGCATAGTAAATATTCAGCTTTGGCATTGATTTTGCAGGTTGGACGAGCCTTGCGTACGACTTTTTGAGCTTGGGGTTATCGTAATAAATCCATTTTTCACCGCCAGTTACAATTTACCATTTCCGACATCGCATTTCTAAAGTTTCTAACGTTTGACAAACTTGTTTAGTTGACCAGGCCTTTCCTTGTCTTCTGTGACGAAATTTGTGACCATTTTTGAATAACACAAACTATCGTTCTCAAGTTTCTTGAGTTAATAAGCTTTTAACAACAATCGATAACTTTCGACAGCCGTGTTTTTTTTTTTCAAATGAAAGGCTATCAGGCGGGTTTTTAGGTAATTCGATTCAAAAGAAAACTTTTCGAATCACAATGTGTACTAATAAGAAAGTTTTTCATTTCGAATCGAATTACATAATATCCCCCAACTTCGACGCAAAACATCTTTTTATGTTACGAATTCAACATTATTAAGGCAATTGAAAAAAAGTAGGTGGTACTTTAACGTCTATCGAATACTAAATTAAAATGACAGATGTTAACTAGAGTGGCAATAACCTCTATGGAAATATTTTTTTTCTGGGCGTTAAACGGCAGATTAGTTCGAAATGCTAAAAAAATATTCCCTTGAAAATTTGAGCTCAATCGGATGAGGGGAAAGCGTGCCCGTCCAAAGCGTACCAGTCCAAAATTTGCATAATATTCTTCTACTATTAGAAGATATTCACAATCTAGTCTAGTATATTGTAATATTACTATTACAAGACATTCACTGAAGAATTTAGAATTTTTGAGATTTTGAACTTAATTCGGGTAATGTGGATTTTAAATGTCGGGTCCTACATAAAGGTAAATTGTCCAATGCGTTCGAAATTACTACTGGAGTAAGACAATTATTTCGATTACCCCAATAGGGCTTATTTTGAGGTTGTCATTTCGTTTGTAATTTCCTTAAACACCAAAAAGCATATGAAATTCTAAGGTATAAATAAATAAATAATAAATGACAAATTGTAATAGGAGAAGTTTTAGATGATCACTACTTACTTACTTAAATGTCCTGTTTAGGTTATATGTATAAGTATCATGCCCTTCTATATTGTGCGCATATTCTCTAATTTCGTAGGCCAAATTTTGAAAGATTTTTTTCTCTTGGTCTTTCCAACGAAGTTTTGGACACCCTTTTCTACGAGTCATTATCCAATACGCTGATGACGTATGTCTTCTAAGCCAAAGCTCAGGTCACCCTTAAGAAAACACTAACGCTATCACTGTTGAATCTCGGACAGCTGGGCTGGAAATCAATGTTTCCAAGACAATGATTATGCCTGGAGGCTGTGGCGCAAACCCGTCGAAACACATTAATGTGGATAACGAGGTTATTGGATGTGTAGGTACCATAAGTTATCTTGGAAGTTTGGTATCTACAAAAGGTGTTGCCGACGAAGATATTGAATCGAGTATTAATAAGGCAAAATTTGCATACGGCACTCTCCCAGCTATTTGGAAATCTCGGCAAATATCAACAAAAACTAAGTTACGAATATACAAGTCGAATGTCAAGTCCATCTTATATTACGGTTGCGAAACTTAGAAACGCACAAATGCCGTCAATAAGCGTCTACAAACCTTTGCAAACAAATGCTTGCAGCAAATTCTTAATATATCGTCGTGCCGGAGTTTATGTGCTCTATACGCCAAAAATGCATTTTGAGAAAATCAATCTTGAAGTTTTACCTTAATTTTTCTAAGAAACTTTTTTAGATTTTTACGCCATATATTTGGCGTTTAGAGCAAACTATCACAAAAATCAGTTTTGAAGGATATAGAACAAAACAGACACTATTTATGTATCTCAAAAACTAGACTAGATAGCCGAAAACGGATTGCAGATGTGAAAAATTTAAGGTCGAAAACCTAAAGTGGCAGCATTAACTCAAAATGTGTAAAATGGCGGATAGAGCACATAAACTGCCGCACGACCATATCGAATCGCATAAGAAATGAAGATCTACTAAACGCGACAAACCAACTCCCTTCTTCTATAGAGGTATGTCAACGTAAATGGCGGGGGACAGGCCACACACTTCAAAAGCCAAATATCAACATTGCTCGACAAGCGCTTCGTTGAAGTCAAAAGTCGACCTTCGGGTTGGAGAAGGTCAATTGATTCGGAATTGCAAGCAACAAACTTTTCATGGAATGACGTTTGCCTAGAGATGGGTTTAGACCTGGGTATTTACCTAACGCTGGGTATTTACCTATTTATACCAACCTTCATATCCGGGTATTTATCTAATTTCGGGTAAATACTCATTTGAATAACAAATACTCGTTGTTACGTAAAGCAATAGAATTTTGAACATTTTCGAATTTGTCTGAGGTACCTCCTGCATTGGAATTCATTTACACAATGTCATAGGCGCTAAACATAAATGTAATGGCAGATTTTGTCAATTACAAGGCCAGAAATGGTTTTTGGGCCAAAACTTTTGTTTGAATGAAATTTCTCCAGTAAATTAGTGATAAAAAATTTATGGAAGTACGCAATTAAGCAAATTAGATGTTCGAATTTTAACAACTCCTAGTACTTCAGCTGCTTCTGAACGTCCCCTTAGCACCCACAGCTTCTTCTTTTAATTTTTTTTTATTTTGATTTATACCCACATTTTGGGTAAATACCCAAGTGCTTGGGTTAATTCCTGGGTATTAACCTTTTAATACCCAATTTACCATTTGGGTATTTACCCATGTCCCATCACTACGTATGCCTAACATCTCACAATAAAGTTCGATATAAAAATATTTTTGAGGCTCTATGCTCCACTGGAAGTTAAGGATAACAAAAGAAGAACCCATTCGCAATCTAGTCTAGTTTGTTGTTATATTATTCTCCCCACAACTGTTTGCTTAAGTCGTTGTTTGTATATGTATTCAAACATATTTATTTTGACACTGTATAGAAGAAATCTAACGTGTTCTTTATATTACGTGACGTTATATCGTTTCTCATAAAAATGTAAATGTTTAATATATAAATGTAAAAGTGAGTGTATAATGTATTAGAATGTAAATGTGCAATTCGTGCAACTACAACAATAAAAGCGGTAGAACTATACACTCCTTTCGTCGCATCTATATCTATGTATTCGTATACGGTTCATTCCTTAATTCAAGTTCAAAAGTCGTTGATATTTGTAGTTCATTTATTGCGCCACCAACGAAGGCGAAAATTTATTCTGAACAGCAACAACAAAAACTTTATATACAATTATTGTTTGCATTCTTTAGCAGCTTTTTTTTTGCTTTTCCAGTACATGACAGCCGAACAGGGTAGAATATGATATTACAATATTATACCTCCTGCTCAAGGTCTAACGTTGCAATGAAAAAAAAATAAGATAGTAAAAAATACTAGTCTTTTAAGGAAATAAATATAGGGAATGTTTACCAGGGAATTAAAATGGATTAGTAACCACAATAAAATTGCTTGACACAGAGGCTTTTTTAAAAGTGGAATTTTATTGCTGGAGGAGATTAGGAAGCAGTTGGGCGGTAATAAATGAAAGACTAATTTTATGCTTGAAAACTTTTGTTACCTCACATTTGACATGTTCTAATGTTTTGAAACTAGAGTATATCACTCGATTCTAGACTCCAAAATTTAGATGTAATCGTGTTATGAGATCTGAAGGATTATAGTTTTAAACTACTAACAGCGAAACTTAAACTAAAGATTCTGAAAATTCAAACCACATAATAATAATCTGTTGTTGGGTATATTGATCTTAAATCTAAATGTAGAGCATTACCCGACTTGCAGGAAACAAATAGTCGCACCCTTGACGCAATTTTTAAACGATCATAAAAGTATAAGTCAGCGTCACTTGGGTCCCAGAAACGGTCCCTTTGTGGTACCTGCAGGGGATAGACTGGAAAAGAAAACGTAGATAATTAATTCCAGGCCATCGGTGATAAGCTTTTTCAAACCAGCCTGTAGCTCTGATAAATGAGTCTATTTTACGAATGTCAAAACTCGCTAGATCAGATAAATCATGCAGATAAAGGTAGCCCATGGTGTTGAAGGTTAAGCCTTTTGACATGCAGCTCAAAAGTGACCTGTTAGGGTCGAGATTACGGAGTCTGGCGAGATATAGAAACCAAGCACTTTGAACGTTTATTGTAATAGGTGGGCCATGTTTGCCTGGATATTGAACAAGTGGTTTCAAAGGACCAGATGTTCTGCGCTAATCCGTACTGATTTGCAGGCGGATAGCGGTAAGCCCGTAAATTGATCGATGTTATCCTGCCTCAAGAGAGCACCGGATTTAGCAAGTCTGTAAGCAGTGGAGTTACTAGGTATGTTGTTGTGCCCGGGACCCAGAAAAGTTCGATAATGCAATGTCTCGCCATCTCATTAAGAGATACCCGGCATTTACGGGTAAGAATAGATGTCGTGTAAACATTTGATAGGGATTTTATGGCAGCCTGACTATCGATACAGAAGCGAATATCCCTGTCGTATATTCTGTAGTATCTTAACCATTTGGCAGCTTTGTATATGGCCGATATCTCGGATTGAAGGATACTACACTGATCAGGAAGATTAAAACAGATTTCCTTCCCTAATAGTGGGATGAAGAAGCCCCCTCCCACGTCCATCTTTGACTTGGATCCGTCCGTATATACCTCCAAACAGCCGTCATCAAAGGAATAATCGATCACAAGAGATAGTTACAGTAAAGGATTAATCAAAGTACTCAATGTTGTCAGAGATATTTATGATTTTATCCAGAATAGTGGAGTGTCCAGATTGCGAATGGGACCAGATTCCAATGTGCTAAGTCGGACAGCCGAGTTAAGGGCGATTTGCTGTGCCATTAGTTCGACTGGTAGCTAGTTAAGCATGACAAAGAGCGCCTTAGATGATGTAGTTCTTAAGGCACCAGTAATCATTAGAACGGACGTTCTTAAAATTTTAGTGAAAGAATCCCGCTGGTTTGCCTTGGTAAGTGCATTAGCATAGGCTTGACAACCATGTCGAAGAGCCAGACAGTGTTAGTAGGATTAAGTCCTTAGGTTTTGCCTATGGCCCCTCTACATGAGTAGAGTGATGCTTTGGACACCCTGAATTGGGTGTTTAGGCTCCAGGACAGTTTTGAGTCTAGAATGACCCCAAGATATATGGCATTATGTTTGGATTAAGTCCCCAGGTTTTGCCTATGGCCCCTCTACATGAGTAGAGTGCAATAGATGCTCTGGACACCCTGAATTGGGTGTTTAGGTTGAATGTCCAGAATGACCCCAAGATATTTGTCATTATAGTATACATGATCATGAACGTATAACGATCGTAAAAGAATACATTTTTTCTCTACAAACCACTAATCTTGATGTCTACGTTCCCAGAACCATTCTTCGTACTGGAACAACTCTGAAATCTTAGGATTCCGACTAATGACTGCCATTATTGCGATATCAACAATAATATCGCAGTTTAATTAGCTTAAATACCCAATTATTTTCTGGGTTCGACCTACAGTCAGAGCTTAGTCATAATCCTGTTTTAAACCAACTTTCAGTTATAACAAACTGATGTTGGCATTGGCCTACCTTCCCCAAATCTTTACTCTTTAACCTTCCCAAAAGGTAATGAAATTTAAACAAACGTCTATTCAAAATTCATCGTTCCTGCCAGAAAAACATGTTAAATTTAAAAGTCAATCAAGAAAAAGTATAACCCAAACTCAAAAAACAAAACAGTAGAAAATATTGTCAGGAAACTGGTGAACAAAAACAAAAAAGTTTTACAAAAACAAAAAAGTTTTACAAAAACAAAAAAGTTTCACAAAAACAAAAATGAAGAAGAATGTCTATAAAAAGTGGGTGTTATCGGAAACAAACCATGTTCGCGAAAACCAAACATGTTTTTTTTTTTCAACAAATTCGCAAAAAAAAAACTAAGATTACAGACAAACAATAACAAATGCAATTAAAAATAATAGTACTATTTTTAATTCGTAATTTTACTTTGAAAATGTATATAGTTAAAATAAAACTAGAAGAACAAAGTAGTGAAATATATTACAATCCGATTAGAGATATTTATTCTACATAGGTCGAACCTTTAGCGATATGTGAATGTTATTGTTAATTTCTAATTATGCTGCCGCTTTTGTTTTTCACAATTTCACTTTGTGTTCTCTTTCTTCTACTTGGAATAATCGAATCAAAAGATCATAATGTTTGGCTTTATTGATATCGATTGTGTGTGTTCGAGCCCGAGGAATATATTATGATGGGATTGAGGTTGTTATTTTTGTAATATGAAATGAATTTTCCACAAAAACAATATGGACTGACTGCATTTGTGTAGAATAAACAAAAACATGATGGAGTTACCCAGCAAACATTTGACATGGATGAAGTAGCTATAGAGGCCTCAATACTATATAATGGACTATAGTCTAGTATAAAAATAAGAAATTATTGAAAAATTTCCTAAAAAAAATTTCCCAAAAATATTAAAAATTTTTTAAAACCTTCCTATAAAAATAAGATATTTTTGAAAATTTTCCTATAAAAATAAGAAATTTTTGAAAAGTTTCCTATAAAAATAAGAAAATTTTAAAAAATTTGCTATAAAAATATGAAAATTTTGAAAAATTTGCTGTAAAAATAAGAAATTTTTGAAAAATTTGCTATAATAATAAGAAATTTTTGAAAAAATTTCTATAAAAATAAGAAATTGTTGAGAAAATTCCTATAAAAATAAGAAATTTTTGAAAAATTTGCTATAAAAACAAGAAATTTTTGAAAAATTTTCTATAAAAATAAGAAATTTTTGAAAAATTTACTATAAAAATAAAAAAAATTTTGAAAAATTTCCTATTAAAATAAGGAATTTTTTGAAATATTTCCTATAAAAATAAGAAATTTTTGAAAAATTTCCTAAAAAAATAAGAAATTTGGAAAAAAATTCCTTTAAAAATAAGAAATTTTTGAAAAATTTCCTATAAAAATAAGAAATTTTTGAAAAATTTCATATAAAACTAAGAAATTTTTAAAAAATTTGATATAAAAATAAGAAATTTTTGAAAAATTTCCTATAAAAGTAAGAAATTTTTGAAAAATTTCCTATAAAAATAAGAAATTTTTGAAAAATTTCCTGTAAAAATAAGAAATTTTTGAAAAATTTCCTGTAAAAATAAGAAATTTTTGAAAAATTTTCTATAAAAATAAGAAATTTTTGAAAAATTTCCTACAAAAATAATTTTTGAAAAATTTCCTATTAAAATAACAAATTTTTGAAAAATTTCCTATAAAAATAAGAAACTATACTATATAGTTGTCTTGACTATATATTCGACTTGACTATATACTCGACTTGACTATATAGTCAACTTGACTATATAGTCGACTTGACTATATAGTCGACTTGACTGTATAGTCGACTTGACTATATAGTCGACTTAACTATATTGTCGACTTGACCATAAAGTCGACTTGACTTTATAGTCGACTTGACTATATAGTCGACTTGACTAAATAGTCGACTTGACTATATAGTCGACTTGACTATATAGTCGACTTGACTATATAGTCGACTTGACTATATAGTCGACTTGACTATATAGTCGACTTGACTATATAGTCGACTTGACTATATAGTCGACTTGACTATATAGTCGACTTGACTATATAGTCGACTTGACTATATAGTCGACTTGACTATATAGTCGACTTGACTATATAGTCGACTTGACTATATAGTCGACTTGACTACATAGTCGACTTGACTACATAGTCGACTTGACTATATAGTCGACTTGACCATATAGTCGACTTGACTATATAGTCGACTTGACTATATAGTCGACTTGACTATATAGTCGACTTGACTATATAGTCGACTTGACTATATAGTCGACTTGACTATATAGTCGACTTGACTATATAGTCGACTTGACTATATAGTCGACTTGACTATATAGTCGACTTGACTATATAGTCGACTTGACTATATAGACGACTTGACTATATAGTCGACTTGACTATATAGTCGACTTGACTATATAGTCGACTTGACTATATAGTCGACTTGACTATATAGTCGACTTGACTATATAGTCGACTTGACCATATAGTCGACTTGACTATATAGTCGACTTGACTATATAGTCGACTTGACTATATAGTCGACTTGACTATATAGTCGACTTGACTATATAGTTGACTTGACTATATAGTCGACTTGACTATATAGTTGACTTGACCATAAAGTCGACTTGACTATATAGTCGACTTGACTATATAGTCGACTTGAACATATAGTCGACTTAACTATATAGTCGACTTGACTGTATAGTCGACTTGACTATATAGTCGACTTGACTATATAGTCGACTTGACTATATAGTCGACTTGACCATATAGTCGACTTGACTATATAGTCGACTTGACTATATAGTCGACTTGACTATATAGTCGACTTGACCATAAAGTCGACTTGACTATATAGTCGACTTGACTATATAGTCGACTTGACTATATAGTCGACCTGACTATATAGTCAACTTGACTATATAGTCCACTTGACTATATAGTCCACTTGACTATATAGTCGACTGAAGTATATGATCGACTGGAGTATAAAGTAGACTGGACATGTGTTCCACTAGACTATAACAACATCTAGAATATAAGGTGTGTCGAACCTTTACTTCCTCTTGTCCACTACCTCCATTTCGTCATTTCATATGTTTGCTGGGCTCCTAACATTTTCCCTATAAAACAAATATGTTGCTTCCTTTGCTTTGGTATTGGTGACCGCATTGCAGTATATAGTAACATTCTTACATACTTTATTGGTTATTAATGTTAAGGTACTCTTTCTCTCCCAATATGGGTTAGACATCACTATCGTAATGTTGTTGTGGTACTATTTTTTTATGCAAATGTCTGGCGGGTGTCTTTTTTAATGTGTCTACGTATGTTGCCTGTCGTTGATTTTTATTATAACAAATAAACGTTTATCATGATTAAATACGAAAAGTTTTTAACTACAATTTAATTGAGAATGTTAATTGAGTTTTTGTTTAAAGTCTATTGACTTTTTGAAAAATTGCATATGTAGGAAATTTGAAAAAAATTTTGTTTGAACTCTAAGGAAAGTGAAGAATGATATAATTAGTGTAATTGCGTTTTTTTAAATAATTAGAAGCTTCAAACACGTGTTTTTAGAAGATGTATAATTTTAAAATTAAAGCATTCATTATTCTAAAGAATTGGAACATTTTTTGAGTTTGGTATAAAGAACTATACCAATCTCAAAAAAATCCTTAATTCATTATTAAAGACATATTTTCGACATATTTAAATAAATCCAACGAAACAGCAACAATGGTCGATAAAATTTGTGTTTCTTCCTCTCCAGATAGTTTCTATAAACAGTTTTTATGAATTGCTTTCATTTTATATTATGTCCCTAAAACTCTTGAGGACTTAATCATTGTCACTGATCACTTGTTTGTTATTTATCACTATAGTGGTGTACTCACCCTTTCTGAAATTTCTATTGACACAATATTCGATTTTAGGGACAAACATCCATATACTTAAACAAGTGGTTTAGCAGAGCATCTCCCAATTCTCAAGCCTGATTGACTTCTTCCTCAATAGAATCTCTGAGTCTACAACCAAATATCAGGTCATATTTTGAACAGTATGTAATCTAAAAACATCATTTATCTAAGAAGACAAAAGTGCTAGTTGTTATTGTGTACAAGTTCAATAAGTCCGAGTCCTTTTGAATTTTCCACCTACTTATTGAAATTAGAACACTGCCCCGCCAATATACAACTATCCTGATGAAATTTGAACAAACTGCGTCTTTAAGTTTTGTTTTTTGCAGCCGCTCGGAGTTTTAGAAAATGGTAAAGGGTAAATTTCTTGTGCTCATTAAGCATTATTTTTTTCGGCAAAGAACATCGCTCAAAATAGGGTTACGCTTAATAAATGTTATGGGGACTATGCGCTATATATTTCCGTTCTGAATTTCGATGTGGCGGCACAAGCTCGAAAGATGCGAAACCTTCTGACGATCACTTTAAGTCTCTTCATCCGAAACAATTGAAACAATTCACGATTGAAACTTTCGATGATTAAAAGTAGGAGAGATTGTGGGCACCATAGGTATCTATAAATGCTGTATTATCTGCGAAAGTGGATGTGTATATGTAAGATAATATATAACAAGGGATAAAGTATACTACCCTGTGGAATAGAGTGGTTCGCCTTCCATACAAAAAAAGTTGTGTCAGTCAACCCACAAAATTAAAGATATTCAGGGGTGTCATAGAAACCAAGTCAGTTTTTAAATTTCTCGGTTTTGAAAACCAATACTGGTTATATTTGGTGTCATGAAACCAAGTCGGTTTTGGTATTATTGGTTTTAAATCAAACAAAATGTTCGAATCAATTGTTTATTATTTCATTTGAAATTTTTTTGAAACATCAAAAATCAAATAAAAAATAAAATATAAAATTATTAAAGAAGATTATTTGAAGAAAAACTTTCTGTTTTTTGTGATGTTTGCGGTATAGGTATAAAGAAAACGCTGTTATTTGGACAAATGAAGCTTGTATACCCCAACATCATGAAATGACCGAATTGCGGACTGGAAAAAATGTAATCTACCTACACCAAGAAACAAACCACAATCAATCAAAGGACGATTGTCACTTACATGCGATATTTATTAAATTGCAAACAAATATGTTGATATGCATCCAGTACCTCCACACAAAGAATATTCTAGCCTTACAATTTTCCCTATTTTTGATATTTTTTGTTTGTCGATACGGTTCATTGATTCCAAAGACAAAAAGTACCAAAACTTGTTTTTATCTATTACATGATAAAAAATGCTATGTAATCTTTTCACCCATCTCTTTTTATTTGAAAGTTAAAGCTAAAAAGTACCAAAAATATATTTTTCTCTTTTTCTCCCCTTTTTTCGAAAATACTTACCACTTGTACTGTTATTTTTGTAACTGATCCAAACTCGATTTCAATTTTGGTTCTATTGTTTTTAGTTTGGGAATTATAACGTTATTGAATTTTCCCTTTTTTATCCCCCACAGGGCCAAATTTTCAAAAATCTGTTCTTAGTGGATCTTTAAATCGATAAAGGCACCAGTTGGCCAGTAACGCCTTTGTTTTAAATTGATAGACCAATTTTGAAATGAAATCTGTTAACTGTAAGTTGCTTGGTTTATTTCCAATACTAAACCAATAATATTATTTTCTGTGACACATAAAACCAATAGAAAATGTAGCTCGAACATTAATATTGGAATTCATGACACCAATTTAATTTTTTTGTCGTTTTCAAAACCAATACCAATGAAATTGGTTTCTATGACACCCCTGAACAATAATTCTATTTTTTTTTTTTTTTTTGTATTTTTTTCACTGTGTCCGATCATAACATTTTATATATCGGCGTTCGCGGCTCTGTAAGGGCTACATTTCTCTCTTTGATTCTTTTTCACTTCCACGTCAGTTTATACCCTTCTTAATTTATACCCCTTCAATTAGAACAGTCCTGCAATGACTGCAACAGTCATTTTTCAATTTTTCGTCCCACCAATACTTCGTTATCAGAGGCTTTAACAACATTGGTGATAGAGCTGTGTTAGCTCCAGACTTTCCAGATATTATTGCATCTTTAATTTCTTGGGATGTTTAGGTGGTTACGTATCAAACTCATTATTTATATTATTTTATGACGCATATGGTCGTAAACACATATTTTGGAGTATTCAGCTGGGTTGGCTGAAAGCAATTTTGAGTAATAATTGCCAAAGTTTCATCTGTTGATCTTAAGAGTAAATTCCATTCAATTCAATTGATAAAAAAACAACAAAAGGATAAAAAGATATGCAGTCCATGACCAAAATTCATGAATTGGTCTATGAATAAGCACACCTATCCACCATATTTCTCAGATTTCGCCCCAAAAAATGTTTCTTGTTCCCAAATTTGAAGCAATGGCTTGGTAATAGTAAAGAAGTATTCGAGTTGGTTTTCAAAAGCATTGCTCCATGTGAGGTCGGAAGAGTGATTGATGGACCTTCAAAGTAGGTCATCTCGGGTTTTCGACTTTTTTTAAAAATTCGCCAAAAAAACCATTTATGGATGGATTGAAAAGAAATTTTAAGCTTAAGTTGTCCTTGAGAAGATCTACGCTTACATGTGTAGGTTATCTCCTTTGGGTTTCGAGATATTTGGGTAAAAAGGAATTTTTGGGTTGATTTTTTACCCATTTTTTAAGCTTTTTTTGATCTGGTAGACGCATCTGAGGACCAAATACCCCTTCACCAGTAGGTGAAAGGGTATTATAAGTTTGTCATTCAGTTTGTAATTTTTTCATTATTCGTCTTAGACCCCATAAAAATTATACCGATCGACTCAGAATCGCCAGGAGAGTCGATTTAGCCATATCCGTCTGTCCCCAGATTTTTAAAAAATTAAAAAAAAAATATTTAAAATTTGTCATCGAAGTTTAGTATTTTAGCGATATCTCGGTTATTGATCTACCGATTTTAAAAAAATTCAATAGTGTGCAGCATTAAATGATTTCCTAAAATCTGCTATACATTTCAAACAACTTTAAAAAAAAACAGTTTTTTGACCAAATTCAAAACTTTTTTTTGAAATATACAGTTTTTAAAAAAAATTTGATTCTCATCGAATTTTGAATTTTGGCGATATCTCTGGTGTTTATAAACCGATTTTGATAAAATTTAATCGCATGTTGCTTCGGAGTATTTTCTAAGATCTGATATATAATTCAAAATTTTTTTTTAAAAAAGGCTGTTTTTTTAATTTTTTTTAAAATTTGTCAACTTTTAACTTTTGCTTTGACTATATCTGGGTTATTGATCTATCGATTTTGATGAAATTTAATAGTATGATGCGTTTAATGATTTTCTAAAATTTGATATACAGTTCAAAAAACTTTTTAAAAAAAAACACAATTTTTTGACGAAATTAATTTTTTAATTTGACCATAGCTCCCATATAAAAAACTTACGGAAACACAAAAATACAAAAAGAAACGGGGGTTTATGTCCGTCTTTCCGTCAGATAAAAGCACGATAGTTCCTTAACTACAAGAGCTAGAGAGACAAAATTTATCAAAAGTATTTTCGATATGTTATAGAAGTTGTGTGCTGGGTAAAATCGGTTCACATTTAGTTAGAGCTCCCATATAACCCTGCCCCGGGAATCATATTTATGCTAATAAATTGAATAAAATTTTAAAATCTATGACTACTAAATTTAGAACAGAGAAGTTTTATGCAACTTTTAGTCAGCACGTCAAATTTTATAGGAATCGGTCCATTTTTGACCATAGCTTTCATATAAAAACCGCTCCCGGTAACCACTAAAATGCCACAAACGCCAGTTAAAAGCTATTAAATTATAAACTATGTCAGCTATGTCCACTAAATTTTGCACAAATAAACTTTATACTAATACCAGCCAGTATATTAAATTTTGTAACAATCGGTCAACATTTGGCTGTAGTTCTTATATATACATATAACATCCCCTTTTTATATCCACAATCAAAAAAATTTGGAGGTACATTCATTATATTAAGATTGCATCTACGAAATTAGATAGCTATCAATCAATGTTAGGTCCAGACTTTATACACGGTATATGCAATAGGAACTTCTAACAAAATATATGAACCTGCCGTGTTGCTATCAACATGTTTATGGCACAACGAAACAGCTTATTAATGTAATACTATATTCGGTTATGGAACAGCATTTTGTCCAAGGTAAATACTTGGAAAACCACTTAGATACTTTCAAATGTTGAACTATAGCAACAATACCACATTTGGTCAACATTTTGAATTAGCTGCACTCTCGTACAACTTAATGGTGGGTATACAAGATTCGGTACAGCCGAATATAACACTCTTACTTGTTATAATTTTAATAATAACAACTTTTTAATACAACTCTAAACATTAGCATGCCCTAATAATACAACCAAGTAAATTAACAACAAATTTCTTATGTTTTCATATTTTGTTATTCTCCACAAAAGAGAGAACTCTACACTTACAATAAGAGCACGAGTCAAGCTCCCCCTCTTCCCCCACAAGAACATGTTCTCTTTTTCTTTACTCTCTGTAATATAAGTGAGTAAATTTTCTGTTCTTATTGGACTCATTTAGAATTTCCTTCCTTATTGCATTCACCGTCATCAAATTTGTTGGTAATGTCTACTAGTGGTGGATGATGGAGATTGGTGGTGCATGGGTGTGTTAGTGTTGACTAAACCAAAATAAGAATGAATGAAAGGAAAACAAGAAAAAACCAATAAGATGACCTTAGCCACGGCCTCCAATCGCTCATAAGATACAACCACATGATGATATCTAAAGAAAATTTTAAAGATTTTTTTACTTTTTTTATTACATGCTTAGCAGTGGACAGTGGGCTCTGCAATAGCAAAAATAAAAACAAATTGATTGAGTGAGAGATTCGTAACGATAATTTGGTGATTATGCGCTCTTTTGTTAAGTTCTTTTACTCTCTTTGAATTATTGTTTTATTATTTCCACGTTATCGAACTACAAATATCTCTGAGTCATTTTTTTTTTTGTTTCTTTCGTTTTTGTATCAATTAAACACACATTTGTTTTGACTAGAGCTGTCAAGTCTTCGTTCTCAGTCTTATGGACTCCACCACTGCTGATGCTTCTTTTTGCTGTTCCTCTTTAGCATAGATTGTGGAGTATTGTTGGAGAATTTTATTTGCTGCGACTTTAGTTAGTTTCAACTTATTGTGGTCAACGTAACGTTCGTTACTTTTGTCGCCGTCGTAGTCATCGCTGACGTCGTCGCGTCGTGTATATAATTTTTTCCATATTAAAAAAAAGAGAAGGAAAAAACAAATTAGAAATTTTCTTACATAGAGTGTTGAAAATTGAAAGAAAATCAAATGTAATTATTCTAATAAAGATTTAATGAAAATCTTAAAATCGAAATGTTTTTAAAAATTCCTTTGCTAATAAAAGTGGTGAAAATATTTCAATAATTCAGTGCAGGTGTTTTCTTATTGAAGAAAAAAAATATGTATTTTTTTATGGTCGACAACAAAACTCGTCATACATTATATATTAAAAACGTCGACGTCGTGACACTTTAATCTTAAAACACACCAACCAGCTCACACACTCTTGGTATAAAGCTCTCATTCCCCCCCTACCCAACATCTCGCCGACCGACTCCCCATCTTGGCTCCACTTTGGATTATAGTTATTTTTCTTTGTAGTTCAACTACTAAGAAAAGGAGTGCGTTCAAAAAGAATCAGTTCAAAAACATTTTAATTCGTTATTTAGATGTTATGAATATCAATATAGTTCAGATGAACTAGATTTTGGTTTATAAAGACTGTTCCGAATGAAATAAAGAGTGCTCTAAATAAAATTTGTAGTTGGATTTTCTTAAATAAAAATCAAACCTTTTAATATAAAAACTCTACAAAATACGCAAATATAATGACATATTATACAAAATCATTTAGCATTAAAATGTTTACTTAGTACTCGGGTTTTGCAAAATTATCGACTTTTTTCGGAAACCCTCCCATTAAAGATTTTACAGTTGCTTCTGATACCTTTTTGGAGCATGTGTTCCACCTGCGATTAAAATCGGACATGTTCTTGGAAATCTTTCCTGTGTTCTTCAATTCCTTTTTTACTAGAGCCCAATACCTTTCCACAGGCCGAAGTTCTGGACAGTTAGGCGGATTTGCCTCTCGTGGTACAAAAATGACATTATTCTTTCAGTACCACTCAAGTTCCTTTTTTCCATAAAGACATAATGCCATATCGGGCCAAAAAAAATGTAGTCACTTTGTGCTCTCTTAAAAAGGGTAACAACCGTTTTTGTAGGCACTCCTTTA
The DNA here is from genome assembly GCA_933228675.1 of Stomorhina lunata. Classification (NCBI taxonomy): domain Eukaryota; kingdom Metazoa; phylum Arthropoda; class Insecta; order Diptera; family Rhiniidae; genus Stomorhina; species Stomorhina lunata. Next base: position 36,597,132 of record OW121740.1, on the reverse strand, counting down.
TATAAATTTCTGTGTTTATTGTGCCAGATGCCACAAATACTTTACTTCTTTTGCCACAACTGCAAACAGCTTGCCACACGAGAAACTTCTTAGGGAATTTTGTTTGTTTTTTTTTTGTGCGAAACTCTTGCCGAACATTGCCCCGTTTATCAGCAACATAAAAATCTTGACCAGGAAGTTGAGAAAAGTCTGCCAGTACGTATGTTTCATCATCCATCACACAACAGGTGTATTTTTTTATAAAATCAGACTTCAATTTTTTCGCTCGTTTTTTTGCTTCTAAGTTCTTTATAGCATTGCGATCTGGAACCTTTTGGACTTTGTATGTCTTCAGTCCATCATAAGCTTTGACTCTATGTTAAAAATTCGTAGAACATTTCACCGTACGAGCTGCTTTTCTTAAAGAAGTGTTAGGCGCTCTTCGAAAGGGTCGCTCGACTTCATTTGCCTTACCAATATCTGTAGGACCTTTTTTCCTCCCTGATCCAGGTTTTCTTTCAATGCTCAGGTTTTCCTTATACCGTCTGATGGCATTAGAAACCGTTCGAGGGTCAACTTTCAAATTTTTAGCTATTTTTTAAAAGTTTTAATTATATTTTCACGAACTTTTTTTTCGCAGTCCATTTTGATTGAAATAACTATTGAAAATTAATAATTTCTAAAATAATAGTATCTGACATATCTATAGAAACTATCTTGATCAAAAAATAAATTATTTCTTGCACTATGGATAAATTTTGTCTAAAATAGTAAATGCATATTTTTTTAGAACACTCTTTAAATTGAGATACTTGCCTAATAACGGTGCTTCATTCACTTACAAAACTATTGCGAGAATAAGCTTTTTCTAATCAAACTTGTCAAATCGTTATCTATATAAGTGCAAGTATTCTTTTAAAAGATATTGTTATTCTAAGGATTTATTAAACAGTAGGTATTTAAAATTTTTTAACTTTTTTTTTACAAAAGTAAGCTTAAAATAAGTTCGCTTGTGAAAATTGTAGGAAATCTCTTCTAATAAGTTTATTCTACGATTAATTTAAAATCTGGTTCTGAAATGTTTTGTTGGGTTCATGTATAGAACTGTATATATCCCTCCGATTTTGATGATGACTTTTTTGAACGCACTTCTTTCTTTATACAATCTACTCTTTACGTTGCATTTCCTCTCTCGCTCTCCCTATGGCTTTTTATTAGCTACTGTTTTAATTCTTAAAACAAACCGCATTTGCGTCTCTTGAAATCTAAATAAAAAAAGTATTAAATTAAAGTTGTCTTTATTAAAGTTATAATTACTTGAAATAATATTTGAGAAAAAGTGGGCGTTTGTGAAAAAAATTCATTCACAAAGAAAGAAACTTTGTGCGTGAGTTAATTAATGTTAAAAAAAACACAATTTTAACTTTTATTAATAAATAAAAAAAAAAGTACTTCAACATATATTTTGAAATCTCTTTCAAGAGTTTCATATAAGAATCTGGTTTTACCAGTGTTGCCACTTCAGGTGTAATTACACATATCATGTGTAATTTTTATTTTCATGTATAGCCGATGTGTAATTGGCTGCATGTGTAATTCATGTGTAATTTCATTTTTTTTTTTAATTTTTGAGTACTAACAGTTTTCAAAACTTGAACTTTAAAAAATAATTTTATGTCCGTTCCATTCGAAATCGGAATAATGCATGTAATGCAAAGTTTTTATTCTAACTACATAAAAATGTATGTTTTAAAATCCCAGTGCTTATGGGAAATCAACCATTCAGATTAATATATTTATGTATGTTTATTAAAGAAAATGATATATTGGTATTGCTGCTCATGAATCTTTGACCACAATCTCTAATTCGGGAAAAAAAATTATACTTCATGATTTTCGAGAATTTTATATCCGTTAAATTAAAACAATATTTAAGTGACGATATTTATTCAATTGCGGATATTGTTGATCACAAAATTGCCCAAACTTTTCAATCATTATATGTGACCTTTTCCGATAAAAGGAACCTAGTGTGTCAAAAAACGGGTTTAGAGTTAGCAGTGGATTCTGGTACCTAAAAGGGTTTAGAATGAGATGAAATGAGTTAGATTTCTGATAAAAATGTATTTGCCATAAAAACATACAAAACGAACGTGGAAATCGATAAAAATGAAAATAACATTAAAATTTAATTTTTTTAGTTTTTCTCAAAACTTTATTTTCATACACTAGGTCCTTTTTCTCGGAGAAGGTGACATATATGTTTTAAAAAGATTTTCATTGTTCAATGTCGATTTGTAAACTTTTCGATTTAAAAAGTTTTTGATTTAAAGAATTCCTTGGAGATAGATTGTTTCCTACTTTGCAAAAATTTATTAATGGTGGACCAATTTTTGAACCTACACAAAAAATGTTAAACAAAAAGTGGAAGATTTTCAATATAGTCGTTATGTATTTCATTTTTTGAAATCGATTTGAAATAGTATACATTAATTGTTTTCTTTTCAAGCATTATGAAATAAAAAAAGATGAACATTCATTTAAAAAACTACAAATCATTTTTTTTTAATTTTTAACAAAAAAAAAATGAATTAAATTAACTTCAAAACATGTTTGGCCAAAAAAAAATCTGTGTAATTCCTAATTTCATGTGTAATTTTGGCATGATCCATGTGTAATTTAACATTTGGTTGGTGGCAACACTGGGTTTTACTAAAGTTTCGTTTTTTTTTTTTTTTGTTTATCCAACTCAAATTATGCTCTTACTCTCCTCTCTTCCATAGTTTTACTCTCTTTGTATTCGTATTTTTGTTTTGCTTGCGTAGATTTTTGTTTTTTCTTGGAGTTACATTGTAAAATTTCGTTAAAGTGGAAACAAAAACTTGAATTGTCAAAAATCTTTAAAGTGAAGGAAGAAAAAAAAGAAGGAAAACCACCTAAAGCACTTACGATTCCTAAATCTAAAATTCTTTTACATCCCTCTTGTTTTTTTTCTTTTTTTTGCTGACGTCGTCCTCAAAGAAATGTTGCTCATCTGTTTTAATCAATATTAATCCAGAAAGAAGAAAAAAAAACATATAAAAGAATTTATACTCTCGTTCTGTCGTAAGTTGTTTTTGTTGTAATATAAAAATTTACATGTGTCATCTGTCATCAAAACGATATACAAGTATGTAATCGGTTTTTAGAAAGAATGCAGAAATATCGACCAAAAATTCTAAATATTTTCAGACAAATTTTATTTAAGAAAATGCAGAAAAATATTTTTGAACTCTTTTCAATTCACAAACGAAAAATAATGATATGTCACGCTTTCAAATCAAATTTTCCATAAAAAAGCTTTGATAATTTTATTTCTCGTTTATGAATTAAGAGGTTAATTTTTAATATTTTCTTTTTTTAATATTTAAATTCCTTTCTACCTAAGTTAATGTTTCAAAATAATTATATATGTTTCAATAAATCAATGTTCGTAAATTTGTATTGAAAAAGATTTTCATTGATAAATTAAACACACCTACGTTTTGAATGATACATTTTAGAATTCCAAGAAATAATATGTTCAAGTGATTCAATTTCTTGAAAAGTTATAATATTTTTGAAATGCTCTGGATATAAATTACACTATTCGACAAAACATTTTTTTTTTTTGAAATTGCAAACTTAAAAAAAATCCCGTAAGAAAGAACTGTAGTCGGTCAAGCCCGACCATAAGATACCCTTCACCACTAAGGTCAAAGGTGTTTTTTTTTCCTGTATAGAGACAAATATTTGGTAAATTTTGCCATCATACAAACATTTTATTAAAACTTATATATTTAAGCTGTTTCCGTCATTTGGCCTTATATGAGAGCTAGGGTCAAATGTGGACCGAATATCTCGAAATTTGGCGAATTTATGTATGCAAATTATGTATGCAAAAAAATAAACTTAAAATTCTCTTTATCTTCAGATTTACGAGCATTTTAGTGATTTTTGTCTCATTTAGTGCATTTTGACAGAAGAATTTGTATAGGAGCTATTGTCAAATGTGAACCAATTTCAACGAAATTTGGTACAGTGATTTAAGTTTGCATAGGCAGTATTTGTTTTAAATTTCATGAAAAAATATTGATATTTGTGGCCAATATATCAATTCCGGGAAGTGGGAGCTATGGGGGATACCATAAATAATGGACCGATTTTGACGAATTTCAATAGTCATGGTCAATAGCCACTATCAAAAAAATGATCTGCGCCAAATTTCATCAAATTATGGTTTACATGGAGGTCCAGCCAGCCAGACGGACGGACGGGCATCATTAAATCGACTCAGAAAGTGATTCTAGGCCTATTGGTAAACTAAAGGTGGATCTAATACAAATATTTCTTTGCGTTACATACATCAGCACAAACTTATAATACCATTTCCACCTATGGTGGTGAAGGGTATAAAAATGTATTAAGATTTAAAATACTATCCTAAAAATCAGATTCCCTGCCAATATCTTTAAATTGTTTTCTAATATTTCGGTGTAAGTCTTGTTCATCTGTATAGGACCGATCTTAACCCTATGCGACTGACGTGGTTTTCTAAAAGCCCATGCCGATAGATCAACATAAAACACGAATTTTAGCTTTGAATTGCAAAAATAACTATGTATATAAATAATAAGTTACACTCATAAACAAAAAGGTTTTTATTATTTTCACAAAACGGATCTTGGAAAATATAACGCGCAAACCAACATACCATTGGTCTTCATGAGACCATATATTTAAAACTTTATACGAGAAGATACAAACTGATTTAAGACAGTAATTGACAAAGTTTTACGTTTATTTTAAATGTGGATTATTGTTAAAATGAAGGACGAATTTGATATTCAAAACTTGTTTTTTTTTTTTAATTTTAAACATTTAAAAAACTAAATTGAGATATGGCTTTTTATTCTCATTTGAATGCATAAATGTAACTTAGAGCTTTTTCCTGTAGTGATCAAAAAGAATTATATTTAGGAAAGCTTTACATAGCGAATGTTTTCTAAAGAAAAGCTTTCGTTAGAGAATACTTTCAACAAGAGATCTTTCATTACTAAAATGTTAAAATGCTTTCGATATTGAAAGTTTGACTTGGAATGTTTTCTATATGAAATCTTTCGATGTTCAAAGTTTTATGAAGGAAATAAAAAGTTTTCTATAGAACATCTTTCTATTCGAAAATTTTTTATTAGGAAGCTTTTCGAAATCGAAAGATTTATATAGGAAATCTTTAGATATTGGCATTTTTATATTGGAAAGTTTCTGATATGGAATGTTATAGTAGAAAGCTTTGGATATTAAAAGTAACCTTTAGGAACGACAAAAGTTTTATACAAGAAATCTTTTGATATCGAAAGTTTTCTCTAGAAAATCTTTCAATATCAAAGTTTATTATAGAAAACTTTTCGACATCGAAAGTTTTATATAGAAAAGCTTTCGGTATGCAATGTTTTAAGTTGAAAGCTTTTTATATCAAAGTTACCTATAGGAAAGCTTTAATATTGAAAGTTATTTATAGGAAAGTTTTTTTTTATAAGAAATCATTCGATTAAGAATTTTTTTTATAGGAATCCTTTCGACATTGAAAGTTTTATTTAGAAATTTTTAATATAGACAGTTTTTAGAAAGCTTTAGATATTAAACTTTTGGTGTGGAATGTTCTCAGTAGAAAGTTTTAGATATTAAAAGTTACCTGTAGGAAAGCTTTTTATATTGAAAGTTTTGTTGACAAATGTTTAATATAAGAAATTATTATAAATCCAACCAAAAGCTTTTAGACACATAATTTGGCGAGATATGGCTTTTAAAATATATATATATTTTTTTTTTTCAAAAATAAGTTTAATAAGGGCTTTTTAGAAAATTATTTAAATAACCCCTAATTTTGATAAAATTGCCATAAATTTTTGTGAGGTGGTGTATTTGCGTTGAATGCATTGGAATCACAAAAAGAAATCAATTTCGAAAAATGTTTGAGTTAGGACCTTTCTACATGAGACCAACGATACATTTCATGAGCAAGTGAAAAAACTATACGGAAGCGCAACATCTTTATATTATAGTCTTTGCTGGTATTTACCACATCAATTGAATTGTGGAAAATATATCACGTCAGTTGTAGATTGTTAAAAATGTGTGTAGCCCCCAAACAACTTTTAATTTTAAGATTAACAGTATAAAAGTTCTTGGCTAGAAATTTTTCTTGCTTTAAAGCTGGCATAGGCATTGTGGGTGAGCGCGCTTCACATGCATATAAATTCGCTCTTGAGAGTCTCACGTATTTGTAGTTATTCTCAAATTACGAAAAAAACTACACAATTTAATCTTAGTCGAGCATTTGTAACATATGGTTGTGTTTTCTTAATTTAGTTAATCACTAGCATCCAACCAAGACGGTTGGTTGTTTGCTTGTTGAAAAATTACTGAAGGGGTCGGGAGAACGCTCGTTTGTTTACAAAATTTTTCTCACACACACAGACTCAAAATGTTTATGTATTTGTGCCTATCTCTGCTTTAAAGCTCGGAAAAATATCGATATAGCCCTCTTATTTTTATAACTTTGGCTTTTCTATTAAAATGTCCATATCTTGTAAACTGATCGAAACAGTAAACGATATGGTAAACCATTGATGTAAATAATCAGCTAATATACTTAAAATAACAAAGATATTTAGGTTTGAATAAACGTATAAACCTTTTATTCTTCAAAGAAAAGTCTAATTTCGTACGTCAAGCTTTGAACTATTTTTTTTTTCTACTTTTTCTTTCCATTGATGTTTCGGACGTCCTTTTCTACGAGTTTCCTAGAGTTCACTCAGGTAAAAGAATCGTTTGGAAAGGGGACTGTAGAGAAGTGAATAATGGTAAAAAGGAGAGTTACATCATTATATTGTTTAATACAGAACAGTGAAATTGCGCCATCTGTGTAGTGTGAAGAATTGTAGATTCAATTTCGGAAAGTTGGAGCTATGTGCGGCACCGAAAGTAATGTAGCGATTTCTGCAAATTTCAATAGCAATGGGTCCCACTACCAAAATAAGTTTCCTTACCAAATTCTTAGTCTACCGGTATATGTATGTACTTTAAGGTGTATCTCAGACCAATATTTAAATCCGCACAAACTGTTTATTCCCTTCCCAACTATGGTATTGTACGTTATAAATATTGTAACCAACTTTGGATAGCTCCTACATTCATATGGGCCTTCTTGACTATTGTTCAAATTAAAATTTGAGTCATTATCCATTAAATAAATTGTTTTTAGACATTCGCAAATGACAGTTAATCGTCCGCTAGTAACCGATTTAAGATAATGAACTGGGCATTGCACGTAGACGTCATAAATATGATTTTTGCCATAACTTTACTTTTATCATACTTCTAATCAGCTTTGGTAATTGTTCACTCCAATAATAAAACGGCACAATGGAAAAATTTTTGTTAAAACAATTTTTTCTATAGAAAAAATTTTGTTACAAAAAATGTTTTCTATAGAAAAATTTTTGTTAAAAAAAATGTTTTCTATAGAAAAATTTTTGTTAAAAAATTTTTTTCTATAGAAAAATTTTTGTTAAAGAAATTTTTTCTTTAGAAAAATTTTCGTTAAAGAAATTTTTTCTATAGAAACATTTTCGTTAAAAAAATTTTTTCTATAGAAAAATTTTTGTTAAAAAAATTTTTTCTATAGAAAAATTTTCGTTAAAAAAATTTTTTCTATAGAAAAATTTTCGTTAAAAAAATTTTTTCTATAGAAAAATTTTCGTTAAAAAAATTTTTTCTATAGAAAAATTTTCGTTAAAAAAATTTTTTCTATAGAAAAATTTTCGTTAAAAAAATTTTTTCTATAGAAAAATTTTCGTTAAAAAAATTTTTTCTATAGAAAAATTTTCGTTAAAAAAATTTTTTCTATAGAAAAATTTTCGTTAAAAAAATTTTTTCTATAGAAAAATTTTCGTTAAAAAATTTTCGTTAAAAAAAATTTTTTCTATAGAAAAATTTTCGTTAACAAAAAAAATTTTCAATAGAAAAATTTTCATTAAAAAAATTTTTTCTATAGAAAAATTTTGGTTAAAATAATTTTTTCTATAGAAAAATTTTCGTTAAAAAAATTTTTTCTATAGAAAAATTTTTGTTAAAAAAAATTTTTTCTATAGAAAAATTTTTGTATAAAAAAATTTTTTCTATAGAAAAATTTTCGTTAAAAAAATTTTTTCTATAGAAAAATTTTCGTTAAAAAAATTTTTTCTATAGAAAAATTTTCGTTAAAAAAATTTTTTCTTTAAAAAAATTTTCGTTAAAAAAATTTTTTCTTTAAAAAAATTTTCGTTAAAAATGTATTTTTCTATAGAAAAATTTTCGTTAAAAATTTATTTTTCTATAGAAAAATTTTTATTAAAAATTTATTTTTCTATAGAAAAATTTTCGTTAAAAATTTATTTTTCTATAGAAAAATTTTCGTTAAAAATTTATTTTTCTATAGAAAAATTTTAGTTAAAAATTTATTTTTCTATAGAAAAATTTTCGTTAAAAATTTAAAAATTTATTTTTCTATACAAAAATTATCGTTAAAAATTTATTGTTCTATAGAAAAATTTTCTATAGAAAAATTTTCGTTAAAAAAATTGTTTCTACAGAAAAATTTTCGTTAAAAAAATTTTTTCTATAGAAAAGTTTTTTTTTTTTTTTTTTTCGAAAAAATTTGTTTATAAAAACATTATTACAAATGCAATCTTAAACTTATTTCATCACCCACAACTTCCAATGTTAAGTGTTCACAAAACATGTGGTAAGTTGCCAACATTGGGCTCTTCATTTGTAAGTTTTTTTCTTCTTATTTTTCAAGTACAAACTTAATGATATAACAAAAACAATAAAATTTAAAAAAAAAATTGACAAATTGCGTAGCAGACAAGAAATATCAGTGGCAACTTTTATACTCAAAATTATACAACTTAAATTATATTTAATATGACGTCATTTGTTATAAAAGACACAAGCCGAAGGTGTTACAAATTTGCAAGAAAAATTCAAGACAAAAATAAATGAAACCTAACAAAAATTAATTCAAAATTAGTGAATGAAATAGAAATTGTTGAATTAAAGATCTAAAAATAGTAATTATATCAAAGAAAATATGCAATAATTTCGAATACAATATAAAAGACAGTGTAATGAACCCAATTCATTGTTCGAAATTAACAAAAAAGTACTTAAGTACCAAAAACTAGACAAAATCCTTTTAAAAACCTTTCAAAAATATTATCAAAGTGTAAAAGAATCCTAAAGAAATAAAATCGATTTTGTGCCAAAAAAAAAAAAATAAAAAAAAGGAAAAAAGTGAAAAAACAACCTAAGAAAATGTTTATGAATATGAAAATCTAAATCTAAAATCCCTTTGAAAAATACATGCAATCGTTAATATTAAAAATATTTTTCTTAGGCTATAAAAGGTGTGTGTCATGGAATATTAAAAAATAACAATAAAAAAACTAATAATGGAAAATATGTTTTTTTTTTTCTATTTCCAAAACCAATGTATAAATATACATATTTCTTTCTGTGTATGACAAAATTGTAATGATGATAAAAACAGATTTTCTACAGCTTTTTTTAAGGCAAAAACTATATTTAAGAAATAATTAAAACCACAAAAAAGTGTTTTAAACATACATTTGCTCTGATAATAATAATAATAACACTGGGCTTACAATTTCAGTTTTTTTTTTATTAAAGATGCGATATTCATTGATTTAATCTTATATTCTTAAACGAGCAATAATTGTATGTATTTATATATATATATATATATATATATATATATATATATATATATATATATATATATATATATATAGAATGGCTATCTCGAAAACGGCTCTAACGATTTTGATGAAATTTGGACAGTGGGTATCTTTTTTGATGTATAGGTCGAAGAAGAAGGGACTTTTGGAACTTTTGCCTCTAAGAGGGTAAAAAGGGGAAAAAATCGAAAACGCTATATCTCCTAAAGTAATAGGTATAGAAACAAAATTAAGATTACGTTTTAAACAGCTATGAAAATAAGCGGACAGATGTTTGGTCCTTTTTTGAAACTATGTCCGATAGGGGGTAAAAAAGGGTAAAATTAGTTTTTTTGGTACCTTTTTAACCCACTCTTATATTTTAAACTAAGGAATATAGAAAGAAACTTTGTACTGCAATTAATAGATGTAAAAGAAACATGAAACACGTATTTGGTACTTTTTTGATTTTGGAGCCAAAATGGGTAAAATAGGGATAAAATGATAACTTAACATCTCCAAAGTAATATGATTAGGAACATTATACATTATGCTAACTGCGTTTTAATAAAATGTACCGAATTCAATTGGCACCAAAAAAGTACCAAATATGCATATGGAACTTTTAGAAATTAGGGAATAAAAAGAGGGAAAAATTAGTATTATTTTAAACAAATGAATGTTTGTCTGTATGTATTCTATAAAGAACATACATACAGACAAACATTAATTTGTTTAAAATAATACTAATTTTTCCCCCTTTTTATTCCCTAATTTCTAAAAGTTCCATATGCATATTTGGTACTTTTTTGGTGCCAATTGAATTCGGTACATTTTATTAAAACGCAGTTAGCATAATGTGAATTTGATCATGTTATGCTCTTTAGCGAAGATGTTGCGGATAAGCCGGCGAAGGTTTTTAAGTTGATAAGACTAATTTCCGACAGATGGCGCCACTGAAAATTACTAAAAATTAATTAAATCGTAAACTGTACATTTAATCATGCTATGATCTTTAGCAAAGTTGTAGCGCATGAGCCGGCGAAGGCTTTTTAGTTGGTATGAAGAAATTTCGACAGGTGGCGCCACTGAAATTTACTCAAAGTCAATTTAATCGTAAGGTTTACATTTGATCATGTTATAAGTTGTTACGAATAAGCAGACAAAGGTTTCTTATATGGTTTGAACAACTTCAGGTGGCGCCACTGCAAACTACTCAAAATGAATTAAATCGTAAACTGCGCATTTGATCAGACTACAATCTGTAGCAAAGTTGTTGCGCATGAGTCGACGGATGTTTCTGTTGGTATGAATAATTTCCAAAATTATTAAAATGAGTTAAACTGTAAACTATGCAAACTATGTGTTGGTCGGACAAACTAAATAAAATAATTCAAAATTAACTGAATATTTGTACAATATCTTTCCTCTAAATTTATTTTTTAAAATTTGCCTCAAAATGCTAATCATAAAGCTCCGAGCAAGGCTCGGTCAACCAGGTACTTTTTTATTAAGGCTGTTCAGAATGAAATTTAGTAGTTGCATTAACTTAAATAAAACATAAACCGTCATATATAAAAACTATTTAAAGTACGCAAATTTATTGACATATTGTACAAATTCATTTTACATTAAAATGTTGATTTATCATTCGGTATTTATAAAATTATCGACTTTTTTCGGAAGTCCTTCAATTAATGACTTTACTAGTGCTTCTGTCAACTTTTAAGAGGAGGTAGTTCACCTTAGCTTAAAATCAGACATGTTCTGGGACACTTTTCCTGTTTTCTTCAAATCCTTTTCCACAAGAGCCCAGTATCTTTCCACCGGCTAAAAATCTGGTTGTTTTAACACCATTTCATGCCTTTGTTTCATAGTGGCATAACAACAAATCGGGACAAAAATATGTAGGCACTCGGTGCTGTCTCAAAAAAGGTAGAAGCAGTTTTTGTAGGCACTCTGTTATATTAATTTCTGTGTTTATCGTGCCCGCATATAGCTTGGCACACGAGAAATTACATTATTGTTTAAATACCACTCAAGTGCCTTTTTTAATAGTGCCATGATGTCAAATCGGGCCAAAAATATGTAGATATATGCTGTCTCAAAAAAGGTAAAAGTCGTTTTTGTAGGCACTCCGTTATATAAATTTCTGTGTTTGTCTACGGTATTTAAAAAATTATCGAAATTTTTCTTAAGCTCTTCCATTTAAGATCTTACAGTTGCTTATGACACATTTTTGATGGAGGTGGTCTACTTGGGACAGCTTTCCTGTCTTCTTCAATACCTTTTTATCAAGAGTGTCTTTTCACAGACCGAAGTTCCGGATTTAGATGTTTGAATACCACTCAAGTGCCTTTTTTCCAAAGTGGCATAATGCCAAATCGGGCCGAAAATATGTGGGCACTCGGTGTTGTCTCAAAAAAAGTAAAAGCCGTTTTATACATTTATGTGTTTATCGTGCCTTATGCCACAAATACTTAGATTCTTTTGCCGCAACTGCATATAGATTGCCACACGAGAAATGACATTATTGTTTGAATATAACTTAAGTGTATCTTTTTAAAAACCGCATGATGCCAAATTGAGCCAAACATATGTAGACGGTAGTCACTCCGTTATATTAATTTCTGTGTTTATCTTTTCTGATGCCACAAATGCTTTTCTTCTTTTTTTAATTGGGCCAACATTCATGACATGACCCCTACTCGTGCTAAGCATTTTGTTGGAACAAGAAAATTTTCTCGGTAATGCATTGTGCGATCTACTGTCCAGTCGACTACGAATGGATGTACTATAGAAGAAAAACTCGTGTTTCGCAGTGATACAAGGTTTTCAGGTGAACCAATAGAGTTGGATACCCGATAAGCATCTTCGCCCTTTCCTCTGCGCAGTCGAGAAGTTCCAAAATAGACTTTGAAGCACCGGCCCATACATGAGAGTTGTATTCCATTTTTGATCGGATATATGTCGTATAAATAGTTAGGAGATCAGATGAAGTAAAATATCTTAAATGCTTCTTCCAACACTTGAAAAATGTATCTAGTCCAACGGACATCACACTGAATTCTCATGCCTATAACATCAAGAGTTTCTGATTCCTCAATGTTTTTACCACCCATAAATACAGATGTAGCAACATTATCGGTCGTGCGCTTGTGTGTAAATACACAACATTGGGTCTTTCGGGCATTAAAGATCCATTAACGTTGCGTTCATATGTTGTCTCATGGCCTCAATCTCTAAAAGGCTTGTTCTATAATTCAGATCATAATATCAAATGTTGCTAACATCTGCAAAAGATTATAGAGGATTGCAAGTTTGACGTAGGAGGGAGGTCATTAAGAAATAGGGTAGGAGAAAGAAGGGAGCCTTGCGGTTCGCCTGAATTGATCTTGAACTCGTTTAATGAAGTCCCATCTATAACAACTCTTAAAATGCGGTCCCTGAGAAAACTCGATGTGAATCGAGAGAAATGATTACCCACGCCAAAAGCAATTAGTTTTGATATAAGTGCAGCATGCTAGATTCTATCGAACGCCTTGAAAATATCTAAAGCCACAACCTTACATTCGCCAAAGGGTGTATTAAACGAAATAAATTCTGCTGCATGGTACAATATAGAAAGGTCAGCCAGTATGTTTCGTCATCCATCACACAACAGGTGTATTTTTTTATAACATATGTCATTAATTTGTTTGCTTTTTAGTTCTTTACGATCTGGAACTTTCTGGACTTTGTCTTCAGGCTCTGTGGCCAAACTTATTAAAGCATTTCACTAATCCATTTTTTCTTTCAATGCTCAGGTCTTCCTTATAACGTTTAATGGCATTTAAAATATCGGGTGTTTTTTATTGAGGTATAGAACTTTAAGTTGGCATCACTTTTTTAACTGGCGGCCATTTTGTCAGCTGTCAAGTGATTAATATTTAGTTTGGTTTGCCATTTCATCATGAACAGGTTGACAAAAGAACAACGCTTGCAAATCGTGCAAATTTATTTCGAAAATAATGGTTCAGTTCGCGAAGTTTACCGCAAGCTCCGTCCATTTTATGGTCGACATAAGCGTCCATCAGAGCAATTAATTCGGTTAACCATGGATCGTTTTCGCACTACGTTTACTCTATGTGATAATACGCATCCGCAGCGACGTCGAACAGTTCGCACCGAAGAAACAATTGCCGCTGTAGAGCAAAGTGTTGAAGAGGACCCGAATGAATCGATTCGCCACCGTGCACAGCAATTGGAGCTTTGTCCATCAACTTTATGGAAGATTTTGCGCAAAGATCTTGGCTTGCGACCTTACAAGATCCAGCTTGTGCAAGAATTAAAGCCGCGAGAAAATGCAATGCGTCGTGATTTTGGTGTATGGGCCGAAAATGAGATTGATCTCGATGCTGGTTTTCATCGCAAAATTTTGTTCAGTAATGAGGCTCATTTTTGGTTGAATGGCTACGTCAACAAGCAAAATTGCCGCATTTGGAGTGAAGAGAATCCACATGAGACCCTTGAGACGCCATTACATCCACAAAAACTGACTGTTTGGTGTGCTCTATGGGCTGGTGGAGTCATTGGGCCATACTTCTTCCGAAATAATGCTGGAGAGTCAGTTACCATAAATGGAGACCGGTATAGAGCCATGATAACCGACTATTTTGTTCCCCAATTGGATGGCATGAATGTGGATGAGTTGTGGTTCCAACAAGACGACGCTACATGCCACACAGCGCACGTCACAATTGATTTATTGAAGGAAACATTCGATGAGCGCATAATTTCGCGGAATGGACCTGTCAATTGGCCACCAAGATCGTGCGATTTGACACCACTGGATTATTTTCTTTGGGGATGTGTGAAGTCGCTCGTCTACGCCAACAAACCAGAAACGTTAGGGGACTTGGAAGCCAACATTCGTGGCGTTATTGCCAACATACGGCCCCATATGCTCGAAAAAGTAGTTGAAAATTGGACCTGTAGAATTGGCTTTATTCGAGCCAGCCGCGGCGGCCACATGCCCGAAATCATATTTAAACATTAATGGCATAAAATTATCCTTCCAATAAAGCCAAATTGATGGACATTAAAACGATTTTCTTGTGTTTTATTTCAATTCGAAGTTCTATACCTCTAAAAAAAACACCCATTAGTTCGAGCACAGACTATAAAATAAAGATATTGCACTCCATACATTTTTTTTTCGTCAAAAGTGAAATTTAAGTGGATAAAGAACAATGAAAAACACATAAACGAAGAAACAAACATACATTTCATGAGCACGTGTGCGTGTCTTAGCTTTCTCTCATTGGATAGGATAATCGTCTCCATTAGTTGTTTTTGAATTAGAGTAGCGGGACAGAAAATGCAGCATTCCACACTGCTAAGTGTCACATAGTTTTTTCAGTTTTCCTAAAATTTATTCATCTAATTTAAAAATCATAACTTAAAAAAATAATTTATGACATGAACCTAAGCCCGACTCGAACTCACGACCATCAACATAAATTCTGGTTCAACTAAAATTAATATCTTTCAAGTAAAAGCGGTATACTCTCTTAATTATGGGACTTTTCAAAACGACCATACGGCAAATCAATGAATAGAAATGCAACATCTTAATATTATAGAGTCTTTGAATAAAATTTGAATGATATATTAAGAATATCTCTAAAAAATTTAAAATTAATACACAATTTTCTCAATGGCGTTTTAAAAAAGTATAGAGCTTGAGCATAAATGTATTCTTACTTGGTTTTTAAACCAGCACGGTGTAATTACTGCAGTCAAATATTTTTGTAATTTGTTGATGCTCAAAGTCACAGTCATTTATTAAACAACAAAAATCAATATTTAATATAGTAGTAAATATTTAAAAGAAATAACACATCATTATGTAAATGAGCTATGGTTTTTTGGCAAGTATTGAAAAGTGTTTTAAAAATTAAATATCTACGAGAGTATAAATACTTGTACATAAGAAAGATTAATTAATTTGCTTTTATAAAACATTGAAATTAAAGAGTGCTCTAAATAAAATTTGTAGTTGGATTTTCTTAAATAAAAATCAAACCTTTTAATATAAAAACTTTACAAAATACGCAAATATAATGACATATTATACAAAATCATTTAGCATTAAAATGTTTACTTAGTACTCGGGTTTTGCAAAATTATCGACTTTTTTCGGAAACTCTCCCATTAAAGATTTTACAGTCGCTTCTGATACCTTTTTGGAGCATGTGTTCCACCTGCGCTTAAAATCGGACATGTTCTTGGAAATCTTTCCTGTGTTCTTCAATTCCTTTTTTACCAGAGCCCAATACCTTTCCACAGGCCGGAGGTCTGGACAGTTAGGTGGATTTGCCTCTCGTGGTACAAAAATGACATTATTCTTTGAGTACCACTCAAGTGCCTTTTTTCCATAATGGCATGATGCCAAATCGGGCCAAAAAAATATAGTCACTCTGTGCTCTCTTAAAAAGGGTAACAACCGTTTTTGTAGGCACTCTTTTATATAAATTTCTGTGTTTATTGTGCCAGATGCCACAAATACTTTACTTCTTTTGCCACAACTGCAAATAGCTTGCCACACGAGAAACTTCTTAGGGAATTTTGTTTGTTTTTTTTCTGCAAAACTCTTGCCGAACATTGCCCCGTTTATCAGCAACATAAAAATCTTGACCAGGAAGTTGAGAAAAGTCTGCCAGTACGTATGTTTCATCATCCATCACACAACAGGTGTATTTTTTTATAAAATCAGACTATAATTTTTTCACTCGTTTTTTTGCTTCTAAGTTCTTTATAGCATTGCGATCTGGTACCTTTTGGACTTTGTATGTCTTCAGTCCAGCATAAGCTTTGACTCTATGTGCAAAATTCGTAGAACATTTCACCGTACGAGCTGCTTTTCTTGAAGAAGTGTTAGGCGCTCTTCGAAAGAGTCGCTAGACTTCTTTAGCCTTACCAATATCTGTAGGACCTTTTTTCCTCCCTGATCCAGGTTTTCTTTCAATGCTCAGGTTTTCCTTATACCGTCTGATGGCATTAGAAACCGTTCGAGGGTCAACTTTCAAATTTTTAGCTATTTTTTAAAAGTTTTAATTATATTTTCACGAACTTTTTTTTCGCAGTCCATTTTGATTAAAATAACTATTGAAAATTAATAATTTCTAAAATAATAGTATCTGACATATCTATAGAAACTAACTTGATCAAAAAATAAATTATTTCTTGCACTATGGATAAATTTTGTCTTAAATAGTAAATGCATATTTTTTTTAGAACACTCTTTATAGTGATTAATGACCGCATTATAATCACGCAACTTTGGTTGGCGCTATTTTAAAAATATGTAGATGACAAATCTTATTACTCATTAGAAGTAATTACAATACTACTACCGTGTAAAATAATCCAGGAAAGTTTTTTCACGATAAGGATTAGTTATACTTGTCAGACATATACGATATTTCCTAAAAATAAAACAAACAAAAAGGTAAATTGTAGTCACCAAAAAGGCATTTCGTAGAAATCTGACTAACCATATAAAACAAACGCCATTAACTTCAATAAAGTAATGTCGGTGTCTATTAATAAGATCAACCTAAACAGTGCTGATATTTGTAACACATAGAAAAATTAGTCTGAGACACAATAGGGTCCACATTTGGCCTTAGCTCCCATAAATAACATAAATTAACTTCAATCTCAGGTAATTCTTGATATTTTATGTTTTTAAATTTACCCAATTCAAATTTTAATCCGAAATTTCTCTTAAACTTTCTATCATTAAGACAATGTAATAATTTCTTTGCTCTGCAGTTTATATAACCCTCTGCGAATTATGTGTAATCCAGCAGGCATCAAAAAGGTCAAAGATTAAGCCGATAAAAAACAAATTACACGCATTTTCACTTTGAATTGAAAAGTATATATAAGCAGTGAGATTCTTTAAAAAGTGCACGAACAAGTTTCAATAACCAATGCCTCTACAATATAAAGATACTGCACTTCCATACATTGAATTTCCGTATGGTCGTTTTGAAAAGTCCCATAAAAAAGAGAGTATACCCTTTTTACTCTAATTCGGAAACAACTAATGGAGACGATTGTGCAATGAGAGAAAACTTAGGCACACACACGTGCTCATGAAATGTATATTTGTTTGAGCGTTTCTGTATTTTTCTTTGTTCTTTATCCACTTCAATTTCATTTTTGACAGAAAAAAAAACCGAACCGATTGTTGAGGATTTAAAAAAGTTTAATGTATCCTAATAAAAACGTTGAGATTTTAGTTTTTAATTGATTTGATTTATTCTGCAAATCACTTTCACGTGATTTTGAAATCACATGAAATTCAAAAAGACTGTTATTTCTATAATTGTTGAAACTTTCAGATCATTTAAAGAGTGTTCTAAAAAAAATATGCATTTACTGTTTTAGACAAAATTTATCCATAGTGCAAGAAATAATTTATTTTTTGATCAAGTTAGTTTCTATAGATATGTCAGATACTATTATTTTAGAAATTATTAATTTTCAATAGTTATTTCAATCAAAATGGACTGCGAAAAAAAAGTTCGTGAAAATATAATTAAAACTTTTCAAAAAAATCCGTCATGGACTTTTAAAAAAATAGCTAAAAATTTGAAAGTTGACCCTCGAACGGTTTCTAATGTCATCAGACGGTATAAGGAAAACCTGAGCATTGAAAGAAAACCTGGATCAGGGAGGAAAAAAGGTCCTGCAGATATTGATAAGGCAAAAGAAGTCGAGCGACTCTTTCGAAGAGCCCCTAACACTTCTTTAAGAAAATCAGCTCGTACGGTGAAATGTTCTACGAATTTTGCACATAGAATCAAAGCTTATGCTGGACTGAAGACATACAAAGTCCAAAAGGTTCCAGATCGCAATGCTATAAAGAACTTAGAAGCAAAAAAACGAGCGAAAAAATTGAAGTCTGATGGATGATGAAACATACGTACTGGCAGACTTTTCTCAACTTCCTGGTCAAGATTTTTATGTTGCTGATAAACGGGGCAATGTTCGGCAAGAGTTTCGCACAAAAAAACAAACAAAATTCCCTAAGAAGTTTCTCGTGTGGCAAGCTATTTGCAGTTGTGGCAAAAGAAGTAAAGTATTTGTGGCATCTGGCACAATAAACACAGAAAATTATATAAAGGAGTGCCTACAAAAACGGTTGTTACCCTTTTTAAGAGAGCACAGAGTGACTACATTTTTTTGGCCCGATTTGGCATCATGCCATTATGGAAAAAGGGCACTTGAGTGGTACTCAAAGAATAATGTCATTTTTGTACCACAAGAGGCAAATCCACCTAACTGTCCAGAACTTCGGCCTGTGGAAAGGTATTGGGCTCTGGTAAAAAAGGAATTGAAGAACACAGGAAAGATTTCCAAGAACATGTCCGATTTTAAGCGCAGGTGGAACACATGCTCCAAAAAGGTATCAGAAGCAACTGTAAAATCTTTAATGGGAGGGTTTCCGAAAAAAGTCGATAATTTTGCAAAACCCGAGTACTAAGTAAACATTTTAATGCTAAATGATTTTGTATAATATGTCATTATATTTGCGTATTTTGTAGAGTTTTTATATTAAAAGGTTTGATTTTTATTTAAAAAAATCCAACTACAAATTTTATTTAGAGCACTCTTTATCAATAAGTTTCTGAATTATAAAATTGTCAAAATAATTTATGAACAATGAATAATTAAAAAAACACATTTTCATTGAAATTGGGTTAAATTGGTCGATCATTTCGCAGGTCATCCACAATTTTTAGGACTTTTAAGGAATTTATACAATAACTTAAAATTTTGTTGCCAAATGTTTAAAATGGACTGGGTTCCGTTTAACCGTTTAAAATCATCAAAATTTAGGTACGTTAGTTAGATACAAAGAAATCAAATAATATCGATATAGTTTCCAATTTTATACCCGTCAAATGAGTAATTTTTAAAGTCGATAAATTTAAATTTTTATTCAATATCTATATATATGATTCCCCGACAACATTCCAATTGGAATAAGGGGTACTTCTCTCAGACAATGAGCTGCTTCCGATTCTATTTTTAGACTCATTGAAAGGGACCTACGTTTTAACTCCGGCTCCGAACGGCAAATGCATTAGTTGGAGAAGTTTTACATAGTCTAATACTCAATAAATAACCAGTTTCTAGCTGAGTTATGAGGTGAACCGCCGCTGTTTTTATTTTTTTTTTTTTCAAGTGGGTCTGGACGGGGATTGAACTTAGGACCTCTGGTATGCTAGGCGGATGACTTACCTGCTATACCACGGCGGTTCACAATATCAATTCTTATTCAATATCTTGTACATAAAAATGGTACCATCATTGTCTAAAAAGTACTTTTTGTTTCTATATTTGGTGCAAAATCAAGATAGGTATTTTCAAGCCCGACCATACTATACCCTTCACCACTAAGGTCAAAGGTGTTATTTTCCTGTATAAAGACAAATATGTAAATATTTGCTAAATTTTGCCATCATACATTTTCTCAAAACGTATATATTTAAGCTGTTTCCATCATTTGGACTTATATGAGAGCTAGGGTCAAATGTGGACCGATTATCTCGAAATTTGGCATATTGATTACAGTTTTCACATAAATTATGTATGCAGAAAATAAACTTAAAATTCACATTATCTTTAGATTTATGAGCGTTTTGTCAAAGAAGTTTGTATGGGAGCTATAATCAAATGTCGACCGATTTCAACTAAATTTGGTACAGTAATTTTGATTTACATAAACAGAATATGTTTTCAATTTCATGAAAAAGATTGATTTTTGTGACCAAAATATCAATTCCGGGAAGTGGGACCTATGGGAGGTACCATAAATAATGGAGCGATTAAGCAAGTTTCAATAGCCATGGTCCTGCTATCCTGTAGTTCGATTACATGGTTTACATGGGATCCAGCCAGACGGACGGACGGACATAGCTAAATCTACTCAGAAAGAGATTCTAAAAGGTAGGTCTAAGACAAATATTTCTTTGCGTTACATACATCAGCACAAACTTATAATACCCTTTTCACCTATGGTGGTGAAGGGTATAAAAATACAGCTGTTCTGAATTGGATGACAAAACCTACGTACTGGCAGACTTTTATCAACTTTCCGGCCAAGATTTTTATGTTGCTGATAAACAAGGCAATGTTCAGGAAACACAGAAACACAGAAATTTATACAACGGAGTGCCAACAAAAACGGCTTTTACTTTTTTTTAAGATAGCACCGAGTGTCATGCCACTATGGAAAAAAGGCATTTTAGTGGTTTTCAAACAATAGCGCCATTTTTGTACCACAAGAGGAAAATCCACCAGAAATTTGACCTGTGGAAAGGTATGGGGCTCTTGTAAAAAAGTATTGAAGTAAACAGGAAAAGTGTCCCAGAACATTACCGATTTTAAGCGTAGGTGGACCACCTCCTCCAAAATAGTTACTGAAGCAACAGTAATAAATTTAATGGAAAGACTTCCAAAAAAATCGATAATTTTAAAAATACGGAATAAAAAATCAACATTTTAATGTTAAATGAACTTGTGCCTACAATAATCAACAAAACTATTAAATACATAAACATTAAAATTCTCCATAAATTTTATGCGGCCACTGTTTGGCCTTCCCTGCCATAATAAATTCTCATACATTAATAAATATAACAGACAGACGATAATTGATAATTATTTCTTTCATTGTTTAATTCTCCTAAACAAGACAACAAATGTGCGTATTCTCCTAAACTAATATTTGCAAGGAAAACATTTTTCATAAGAAAAAGACAATAGAAGTCGGCGCAAATATTTTTTTATAATTGAACCAGAAATAATTGGAAATATACTAAGGAAATGGATATGAAGTAATTTAAAATATGGAAGAAATTTTTACCAATACTTATACATATGAACATTTTTAATATCAACCAAAACATAATATTGGATCTATGTACGAAAACTTATAATTGCTATTGTCCAAAAAATTGGGCACACTTCAGTGAAATCATGTAGAAAATATTTTAATGTCTCTTTTTCTTTTCGAAAAAAAAGAACAGAGTGCAATTTTAAACCGGAAGGAAATTCAACGCCAAATAAAATACACAAACAATCAATACATTCATACAAACAAGTACCTTAGGGTGTCCCAGGTGAATTATATCTAAATTTTTATAAAATTTTACCATAGAAAAAAATTTTTTAACGAAAATTTTTGTATAGAAAAAAATATTTAACGAAAATTTTTGTATAGAAACCATTTTTTAACGAAAATTTTTCTATAGAAAAAATTTTTTAACGAAAATTTTTCTATAGAAAAAACTTTTTTAACGAAAATTTTTCTATAGAAAAAAATACTTAACGAAAATTTTTCTATAGAAAAAATTTATCTATAGAAAAAATTTTTTTACGAAAATTTTTCTAAAGAAAAAAATTTGTAACTACAATTTTTCTGTAGAAAAAATTTTCTATAGAAAAAATTTTTTAACGAAAATTTTTCCATAGAAAAATTTTTTTAACGAAATTTTTTGACGAAAATTTTTCGATAGAAAAATGTTTTTAACGAATATTTTTCTATAGAAAAAATTTTTTAACGAAAATTTTTCTATAGAAAAAATTTATTAACGAAAATGTTTCTATAGAAAAAATTTATTAACGAAAATGTTTCTATAGAAAAAATTTTTTAACGAAAATTTTTCTACAGAAAAAATTTTTTAACGAAAATTTTTCTATAGAAAAATTTTTTTAACGAAAATTTTTCTGTAGAAAAATTTTTTTAACGAAAATTTTTCTATAGAAAAATTTTTTTAACGAAAATTTTTCTATAGAAAAATTTTTTTAACGAAAATTTTTCTATAGAAAAATTTTTTTAACGAAAATTTTTCTATAGAAAAATTTTTTTAACGAAAATTTTTCTATAGAAAAATTTTTTTTAACGAAAATTTTTCTATAGAAAAATTTTTTTAACGAAAATTTTTCTATAGAAAAATTTTTTGAACGAAAATTTTTCTATAGAAAAATTTTTTGAACGAAAATTTTTCTATAGAAAAATTTTTTGAACGAAAATTCTTCTATAGAAAAATTTTTTGAACGAAAATTTTTCTATAGAAAAATTTTTTGAACGAAAATTTTTCTATAGAAAAATTTTTTGAACGAAAATTTTTCTATAGAAAAATTTTTTGAACGAAAATTTTTCTATAGAAAAATTTTTTGAACGAAAATTTTTCTATAGAAAAATTTTTTGAACGAAAATTTTTCTATAGAAAAATTTTTTGAACGAAAATTTTTCTATAGAAAAATTTTTTGAACGAAAATTTTTCTATAGAAAAATTTTTTGAACGAAAATTTTTCTATAGAAAAATTTTTTGAACGAAAATTTTTCTATAGAAAAATTTTTTTAACGAAAATTTTTCTATAGAAAAATTTTTTTAACGAAAAGTTTTCTATAGAAAAAATTTTTTAACGAAAATTTTTCTATAGAAAAATTTTTTTAACGAAAATTTTTCTATAGAAAAATTTTTTTAACGAAAAGTTTTCTATAGAAAAATTTTTTTAACGAAAATTTTTCTATAGAAAAATTTTTTTAACGAAAATTTTTCTATAGAAAAATTTTTTTAACGAAAATTTTTCTATAGAAAAATTTTTTTAACGAAAATTTTTCTATAGAAAAATTTTTTTAACGAAAATTTTTCTATAGAAAAATTTTTTTAACGAAAATTTTCTATAGAAAAATTTTTTTAACGAAAATTTTTCTATAGAAAAATTTTTTTAACGAAAATTTTTCTATAGAAAAATTTTTTGAACGAAAATTTTTCTATAGAAAAATTTTTTGAACGAAAATTTTTCTATAGAAAAATTTTTTGAACGAAAATTTTTCTATAGAAAAATTTTTTGAACGAAAATTTTTCTATAGAAAAATTTTTTGAACGAAAATTTTTCTATAGAAAAATTTTTTGAACGAAAATTTTTCTATAGAAAAATTTTTTGAACGAAAATTTTTCTATAGAAAAATTTTTTGAACGAAAATTTTTCTATAGAAAAATTTTTTGAACGAAAATTTTTCTATAGAAAAATTTTTTGAACGAAAATTTTTCTATAGAAAAATTTTTTGAACGAAAATTTTTCTATAGAAAAATTTTTTGAACGAAAATTTTTCTATAGAAAAATTTTTTGAACGAAAATTTTTCTATAGAAAAATTTTTTGAACGAAAATTTTTCTATAGAAAAATTTTTTTAACGAAAATTTTTCTATAGAAAAATTTTTTTAACGAAAATTTTTCTATAGAAAAATTTTTTTAACGAAAATTTGTCTATAGAAAAAAATTTTTAACGGAAATGTTTCTATAAAAAAAATTTTTTTAACGTTAAAAAAAATTTTTTTATAGAAAAATTTCCGTTAAAAATTTTTTTCTATAGAAAAATTTTCGTTAATAAATTTTTTTCTATAGAAAAATTTTCGTTAAAAAAATTTTTCTTTAGAAAAATTTTTGGTTAAAAAAATTTTTTCTATAGAAAAATTTTTGGTTACAAAAATTTTTTGTTAAAAAAATTTTTTCTATAAAAAAATTTTTGGTTAAAAAAATTTTTGGTTAAAAAAATTTTTTCTATAGAAAAATTTTCGTTAAAAAAAAATTTTCTATAGAAAAATTTTCGTTAAAAAATTTTTCTATAGAAAAATTTTCGTTAAAAAATTTTTCTATAGAAAAATTTTCGTTAAAAAATTTTTTCTATAGAAAAAATTTCGTTAAAAAAATTTTTTCTATATAAAAATTTGCGTTAACAAAATTTTTTCTATAGAAAAATTTTCGTTAAAAAAATTTTTTCTATAGAAAAATTTTCGTTAAAAAATTTTTTCTTTAGAAAAATTTTCGTTAAAAAATTTTTTCTTTAGAAAAATTTTCGTTTAAAAAATTTTTTCTTTAGAAAAATTTTCGTTAAAAAATGTATTCTATAGAAAAAATATTCGTTCAAAAATGAAAATTTTTTCTAGGTCACCCTACTTTGTACATAAATGTATGTATTTATATAGAAGACTGCAGTCGTCTGTCTGATTTTTTATGACGAGGGTTCTTTTGTTATTTTCTTTTGCTGCTCCATCTCTTAGGTGTTTCTTTTACGTTGATGCTTTTTCATTATTTCTCTTCCTATTTTTCTTGTTCTGTTTTTGTCTACCAATTTCATTAACATTTCCGTATAATGTGACTCATTTTTATGAATGCGGCTAAGTGCACATACGGGCAAGTATACGTTTGTGTGATTTTCTTTTTTTTTTTTTTTTTTTTTTTTGAACTCCCCAAAGTATTGACTGACCACTAATACAATTATTTATGAATCTTAAGGGGGAAAAATGAAAAAAAATGTCAATAATAGAGGACAGACATCCTTAAAGTGGTGTTTTTTTTCTCTTAAATCTAACATTACAAAGAAATCAATTTATTGCAGAAATTTTTGATAACTTTCTGAATAAGCAAAAATTTAGCAAAAGTAATTTAAAGTGACATAAAATATATTTTGAGTCATAGGATAAAAGGTTTTTGTTGATTTTTCGGAACCACTATTTTTCGTAGTAATAAAATAATCGATCACAAAAATATTTTGTATTTGAATTTATAAAATTTCTTGAACGTGTTTTTCTTCTGTTTTATTTCAAAACTAGTTTTTAAAATAGAAGCAGTTATTTGAATAAAATATCGATAGAATAGATAACTATCAAAATAATCCGAAACTAATGAATATTAATTAGATATTAGAGCCATTCTTTAAAAAAAATCCAACATCTGTTAAATAAAACTCAAAATTTTTCGTAGTTTCAGTTAAAGAGAAAAAAATATAGAAAATTTTTCGATATGAAATAAACTTTTGCACGAGGGCAGGTCAATACAAAATTAATTCTATAAAAAAATTTCGAAAATATTGAAATATTTGAACCACTATTTATATTTGTAATACTTAATCCCTAAAATATCTATGTATATCATTTTAAACCTAATCATTTACACAATAACTTCATTCATCCATCTAAAAATGTTACTAATTGTATTTAATATTGTTTGTATGTTTTTTTGTCTCTTCTTTTCATTGAATCTATTGCACGACACTTTCTAGTTATTTTGAATCCATCCGATTTTGAATATCTTCTAACAAAAAGCTATAACACAGCACCTGTGGATCGTAGTTCATTGTTGTTGAAATTTGATCCATTACTTGGTGTACCAGTGGTAGCTAATCAGGGCCAACAACAATATCATCATCAACAACAACTACAACAATTGCAAATACCAACTAATACTAATCTTAATCCTTGTTTAAGTCCAACACTTGAAGAAGACGAACATAACGACAGTAATCGTTCATTTGTTATAGACAATTCATCAACAGCAACAGCTGCCAGTCAGGCAGCCGAAGCCGGTTTAACAGGAGGAGCCAGTGCCAAATTACTAAAAGAAAGATCACAGGAAGTTAAGCAGCAATTGCAGTTGGAACAGCAGATCCAACCAAATAGGCAACGCCAATTATTACAGGGAGGAAATAAAGTGAGTTTTGAAATCATTTTAAATTATTCTTTCATAAATTTTTAATATATTTTTCTTTTTCGTTTTATGTCTTGCAGAAGAATGCCACTATGAGTGTCGATGTGATTAAGGATATGAGTTTAGATAACGATTGTAATAAAACTTTCGAAAATTCCAAGTAAGTGTTATTTTCAAAAAATTTATCCCTTTTTTATATTCAAAACGATCTCGGTTTTTACGTTAGCCTTTTGCCATTTTTAGGGAAAAGCCATAAATCGAGTCTTTTCAAAACTTCTCATTTTTAGGTCGGAATTTAAATTCATACTATTAAGGAGTTCGACAGAGATCTAAACAAATGATAATCTCTAGATGTAGGGTTCAGGCTATATATTGGATGAATTCATTTCGAACTAAATTCTTATGTTTTCTGTAGGGTCATAAAAGATGATGCTGTCGGATTTTATAAAACAACCCAATTTCTTTTGGTAAACGTTTGCCATTTGAATCGAAATTCAAGCTTCAATCTCATTAACAATAGCCCTAGAGTTCAAAATTAATCGATTGACCATAATAAAGAATTTCCTTCCATCACTCTGGTATTAGAATTCTTTTCCACAGCATTACTTTTCGTAGTCTAGCCTTTTCAAAGGATACTCTAAAATTGGGTACGTTTATGTATCAAGTTACGTACAATTTCTAGTAGTAAGGCTGTATGAGTCGGGTATGCTTAGATATAGGCATGCGGGACACACGAGTATACTGAGTTTAACAGGCTCCTTGGGCTTGGAGTCAGGCTTATCACGATCTGACTATTTAGTTAGCACAGCACCAGAAGTCTTACTCTCTGATAGAACCGACTGGAAGGGGCAAACAGCACTTTTTCATGGCTGTAAAATATATTGCGGTACTGGATCTGGCATTTTCCTGAGGGAACAACCCATTAGGAAGCCTTTTAGACTTGCGGTGTCTTTCAGCCAGAGATATTTGCCATATGGAACGATACAGAGCTCATTCCGGGTACTATACCTGAAAATAGTTAGGTGACTATATTCGTCGGTGACCCTCAAGGCGCTACGAGGACATTGTATCACCTTCAAACTTGTGAAAAAATTAAGAATAACTCTTTTTTAACTATTATTCAGCTATAGGATTATATTGTGCTGGGTTCCGGGTCATTGCGACATCGCTGGCAACGAAGTTGCGGACGAATTCGCTAGACAAGGCTCGAACCAAAACTTGAGTCAAAAAGTGATGGAAATTGTTGCACCTATCTGTCACTTTTATTTGGGCATTAAGTCTTGGATCAACAAGGAAACCACAAAGACATGGTGAAACATGGTTACGTGTAGGACATCGAGAGCTCTATGGCCTAAACCGGACATTAGTGAAGCCAAAATTCTACTAGGTCTGAATAGAACAAGCTTAAGAAAATGGCATTGTATCACCTCCAAATGGCATTGTATCACCTCCAAACCAAACGTCGGTGACCCTCAAGGCGCTACGAGGACATTGTATCACCTCCAAACTAGTGAAAAAATGTAGAATAGCTCTTTTTGATCTATTATTCAGCTATAGGATTATATTGTGTTGGGTTCTGGGTCATTGCGACATCGCTGGCAACGAAATTGCGGACGAAGTCGCTAGAAAAAGATCGAGCCAAAACTTCAGTCAATAAGTGACGGACATTGCTCCACCTATCGGTCACTTTTATTTGGCCATTAAGTCTTGGATCAACAAGAAAACCACAAAGAACTGGGGAAACATGGCTACGTGTAGGACATCGATAGCTCTGTGGCCTAAACCGGACATTAGTGAGGATAAAATTCTACGATTTTTGAATAGGTCAAGCTTTAGAAGATGTTCAGGAATCTAGGCTAAATAAGTGGGATGGTAGCACTGCAGATTATGTCTCTATGAGGATTCGTCCGAATCGGTAGAACACAATCTCTGTCACTGTCGAAGTCTCCAAAATCAAAGGCTTAGACATCTAGGCAGTAGATTCCATGTTGAACTTCATTATCTGCAACGGTGCAAACTTCATGATATTGTAGAGTTTATCATTGGACTCAGCTGGCTTAGATAGGATACTCTTCTTCTTCCTCTGTATATTTCTCTTCCTCTTCCCTCAATTTCTGCTTTTCTATTCTTTGTTGAATTATCACAATGGACCCCATGCTTCCAACTTTAAAACCTAACCTAACGTACACGCTGCTTACTTAGTCAACCAGAGCGAATTGCACATTTACGATTAAAATTTTCGGATCGGAAACCAATTCACTTTACGATTTGCTAATTGCGACATCGTTAGAATAAAGCTCACAATTTCTTCAGCTAGCAGTAATTAGTCGGAAGACCTATGCTCCACAGGGAGTCAAGGATAGCAGATGAAGAAGTAAAGACCAAAGCAGTAAACATTTATTATCAAAATTATCAAATCGAAAACAAGCAAACCACTAAACTTTTGTTAGTACATCGTTACCGTAAACTTTACAGTTTTTTCTGCTGCTATTATTTGGTCGACCAAAACGAAGTGCGTCATTAGCAACAAAATTGTGGAATAAAAAACGAGCTACCCAATTCAATGCTAATTTCCTTGTTATAGCACCTTCTTTATAAACTTTATAATTTGTATCAGCTGCCAGTAATTGGTCGACCAAAGCGAAGTGTTTTTTTTTTTAATATCAAAATTATCGGATCGATAATAATCCATCCAACTCACTGCTGTTCTATCTACAAGAGATTTTAACCTTTCCAAGAGATTTTTATCTTTCTGTAATAGAAAAGCAAAAATATTACATAAAAGGGCAATTTAATGACAATAACTGAACTTTTTAGAACACACATTATAAAATTGATACTATGTCTTTCCTGTTTTCTAAAAATATACATATGTAATTAATTTGTTTTTGAAGTACATTTTTTAATACCACTTGATATTGACCTTAAACCCTTTCTCTAATTTCCTCTTCTCTGTTTTGTTTTCTTATAACCAAATAGTTCCACACCATCGGAGGATAAACAGATCAACTATAAAATGGATGAACTTGAAAAGAAAATCAAAAATGAAGTGTAAGTAAAATTTATTATTTATTTACCTTTAATTTAGTATTCTCATGTTATTGAATTTGTTTATTTTATACCAATTATTCCATATTGTGTAGTGTAATATATTTACACTGTTTCCCTAAAGATTCCCTAAAGTGAGTGTGAAAGAACATTTATTTTTTTTTTGAAGATTTTGAGATGAGATAATTGTTTTATTAAAAGAAAAACAGAACAGATCTATTTTTAATGTATATTCTCAAGGTGGAATTCTTAAGAATTACTTTAAGTGGTGATAGTTCAAGTATTTAGTTTTGTTATTGCCTCGGTAATTTTTCTAGATAAGTTCCAATTGGATTTTTAGTTTTAGTTTTAAATTAGTAATTTAAATTCTTCGTGATCTAAATTCGAAATTTATGATACTCACTACATTAAATAATTCTAAAGATTTCCTTAAGCAAACTAAGATCTTACACCCACAGAGGTGACATGTGATATTAAAGTTTAGAATTCTTTCATTATCTTACCTGAAAGACCCTCGAATCTTTAAGATTTTAACATTTTTTTTTTTTTCTGATGAATTCAAACTTTGTCATATCATCGCCTAATCGATGTGCCATTTAAAAGCATAATTTTATTCGACTAACTTAGGTCTCATAGCGTTTATGAAGCATTTATTTTCTGTTTTGAAGGTTTTGTGTTGCATCTTCTCCCCATGTATTCAGTTGACCTATGTAAGTCACATTTTTCTGTACCTAAAACGGCGATTTAATTAGTCCGTTATGGCTTACTGATAAAAAGGCGATTTTTTTAAAGCCTTAACTAGGTTAGGTAAGGAAGATAGCTGATGACCAAGTCTGCGTCATTTAGGTCCTAAGGTGGTTCCTTTGTGGTACCAGCAAGGGATAGACTAGAAAACTAATGATTACTAGATTACCAATAGTGAAGGCTTATTTAAGCCAACCAGTAGCTTCGATAAATGTGTCTTATTTTCCGAATATTTATGTTCGATAGATTAGATAAATCACACAGAAAAGATGCACCCAAATGAAGAGCCCTTGGATTTGCAAGGGTGGGACAGAGATGGTGGGTAACTGTCTCTTTCTCTTCAATGTTACGACAACTACGACAATAGTCGTTATTTTGAAGTGCAGTGCCCTGTGAGGGTTGAGATCAAGTTGCAAAGTCTGTTGCGTAAATATACCAAGCATTGATAGATAACTTCTCTTGTTTATTAAAAATAACGATAACTAGTACATCTAGCAAACTAGAGAAGTTATCTATAAAAGTTTTGTATCTTGATATTTCTAAAGCGTTTGATAGAGTATGTCATGGTGCACTTCTATAAAAACTTATAACTTTTGGTGTCGATAATAACTCCTCTCGATAGTTATCGATCTTCCTTAGGTGATATTAACATTTGTCATTCGTATTCATTAAATCATACATAGCCTTATTGATTCGGCGATCTAAAAATAATAGGTATACCACATTACCCGCACTTTCTCTATATTCGACTAAAGATAATATACAAATCTCATGCAAGGGCCGGTGCTTCAAAGTCTATCTTAGAGTCATGAGAATGTGTTCCACAAATTCGGACGAGTCCTCACTTATTCTGCAGAAGTCCTCCACTTATTCTGCAGAAGTCCGGAATGCCTGTTTAGCCTAGAGTTTAAGACACAGTGCCCCGTCAAAATGCCTATACATCTTCCTAAACTTGACCTGTTCAGACCTTTCAGAGTTTGGATTCCTCTAATGTCCGGTTAAGGGCATAAAGTCCTAGATGTTCTTCTGGTAACCATATTATCTCACGTCCTTGAGGTTTCCTTACTGATCCAAGACTTAATACCCAAATAGAAATGACAGATAGGGGAGCTATATCCGTTGTTTTTTGACTCAAGTTCTGGCTCGAGCCTTGTTTAGCGGCTTTGTCAGCAACTTTGTTGCCATCGGTGTAGCAATAACCCGGTGATAGATTTAATAGGGCCAATCTAGATTTTTTGACACGTTTGGAAGTGATACTATGTTCTCGTAGCGTATTAAGAATAGCTCACTTTTTTCAGTTATGGTACTAGGGATAAGCTCTGTGGCCTTCCATATGGCAAATATCTCTGCCTGGAGGACACTGCACTCATCCCGAAGTCTATAAGATTTTATGATGCTTTTTTCCATCAGGAAAACTCCTGATCCTGTACCGCAATGCATTTTAGGGCCATCTGTAAAGATCGAATTGCCTTGAAAAAGCGTTGTACGATCACAACCAGTTTGGAAGACGGGCAGAGGTCGCCGCAGCCTTTAACCACTGTTTTTAGAAAGTCAATAGACCTCAAATTACCGCAGTTGACAAGCTTCAATTCCCTCTGCCATTCCGCACCTTTGAATGATAAGGCCTCCTTTGAGCCCTTAAAAAAACAATATTGTCTTTTAACCGGTCTTCAAACAGCTCTCATAGATCATTTTTAATCCTACTCAGTCATTGTGATCTATGACAGCTGCCTGAACTATGCCCCCTTACTGACTTTTTTAACTTTTTTTGAAGTCAAAGGCTTTTCGTCTTCAGACTTTGTCCTGTTTACGCTCTCCTTTCGGGGACAACAGTTTCATCAGACTTTATTATATTTCCGACAGCGGGTTTGATATGAAAGTTAGGCTTAAATATGGACTCATTGTCATGAAGTTTCGCTTATCGATTTATGTTTTCATAAGACTTTTCTATACAAAGTTGATTTCATTGATTTCTGCTACTATTAGCAATATTTTTGCAGAATATGAATGAAATACAGGGTGGCCCAGAAAGACCGAAGTGGTGTGAATTGCTTATAACTTTTTATTTAAGAGATATTTTTTTAATTTTTTTTTTTTTAAATACATTAAATTTATGGGGAATATTTTTGGATTAGTTATTAAAAATGATATCCCGCAAGTGGTGGCCATATTCTGCTTCGCACAAATGTGCTCTTTCCAACACATTTTCCATGACCTTTCGCAAAACTTCCGGTGGTATGTTGTTAATTTCTTCTCGAATATTGGTTTTTAACTCCTCAATAGTCCTAGGCTTATTAACATAAACTTTTCCTTTTAAATAGCCCCAAAGAAAACAGTCTGGAGCGGTTAAATCCGGGGACCGCGGAGGCCAATTAAAATTGCTGTTACGAGAAATTATTCTTTCACCAAAGATGTCGCGTAAAAGAGTCATTGTGGCCCTCGCAGTGTGCGCTGTGGCTCCATCCTGTTGGAACCATATTTGCGGATGGTTTTCCACGGCTGGCCTTTCAAAATTTTGCAACATGGCCCGATATCGATCACCATTGACGGAAATGGCGACACCTTGTTCATTTTCAAAAAAAATGGGCCAATGATCCTTTCTGAAGAAATACCGCACCAAACGGTACACTTAACTGGGTGCAATTGTCGTTGATGAAGTACTCTCGGGTTTTCCGTAGCCCATATCCTACAGTTTTGCTTGTTTGAAAAGTAAATTTCAACAATTTGGGCACGTTGTTCAATTGTGTATTGCTCCATTATAAATTATCCAAGTCTTCTTTACAAAATACTGAAAAGAAAAGAAAAAAAAATTATAATAAAAAAGTTATAAGGAATTCACACCACTTCGGTCTTTCTGGGCCACCCTGTACAAGGAAAGGCAGTCTTATAGGATGTACCCAAAATAATGATCCGATTCAGGCCAAAAAGTTTAGGGATAATCCTTGTATTCATTACAGTGTCATTCAAATATTTTTAAAATTGCGAACTATGATAATAAACTTACATGGATATCCAGCATTACAAACATCAGCACAAACCCAATATACCTATTTATATATTGTGGTGAAGGGCATTGAAAACATATGTAGGGGGCGTACTGCCTGTAATTTACAATCACCAATAAAGATCCCTAACCAATGTCAAATACATCATTAAACTCATTTATGGATATAAAGAAAAGTAAAAGTTAATTGAGATATAATTTATCATAAACCTACTCAATAAACTTGTCAATAACAAACTTTTAAGTTTATAAGAAATAATTATTATTTTCTTAAATTTATTGCCGCGCTTTTGGCATACAAAAGCCCAGTGTAATCTTCAATAAACACTACACACTATTTGTAAACTGAAATATTTTGTTCAAACAAACGAAAAAAAATAAATCAAATCAGTGAATCATTTGATTATTGATTTTCTATTTAGTTTCCTCCCTCATACATAAATTCATATAAAAACAGAAAATCTTTCCAAGCAAACAACAACAAATTCAAAACTTGTTGATTTGTTATAGAGTAGAAATTTTCCATAAACCCAATAATATTGAGAGCATGCAGCTATAAGCAATTTTTGTTGATTTATTTTATTTATTTATTTAATTATATTTTCAGCCTTAAAACAGAAGATATTGAAAAGAAACTTAAAGATGCTGAACAAAGGGAGGAGGCTTTAATCAAACGTATCACAGAAAAGGACAAAACAATAGCAAAAATGACGTGAGTTGAATTTGAAATTTGTAATTTTTACAAATAATAATTTTCATGATTTTACTTTCCAATTTAAGTGGTGTTATCGAAGCCTATGAAAAAGCCATAGCTGAATTAATTGCCGATAAAGAGCAAATAACTCAAAATTATGAAAAACAATTGGCTGAAGTTAAGGCCGATCGCGATTCAAATTATCATCATTTAACATCGCTAGAAACAACATTTTCCGATTTGCATGTGTAAGTAAAGACTATATTCATTCTTTTTTAATCGTAACCCAGAAAAAATTTATAATTGTATATGAATATTATTCTTTTTTTATTTTTAGAAAATATGAAAAGAGCAAAGAAATGACCTGCCAATTAAAAGAAAGCGAAGAAGCTTTACAAGCTGAAAAACGCAAGAATTTAGAAAACCTACATTTACAGGAGCAACGATATGACAAAATGAAAAATCATGCAATGCAACAATTGGAAATGTAAGTTTTTAATTTTATTTACTTTTTTTTCATTACTTGTTAAGGGTTGTAATACTTGTTAAGGGTTATAATCAGAGTTATAAATATATATAGTTTCAATAATT
Source organism: Stomorhina lunata (assembly GCA_933228675.1). NCBI lineage: Eukaryota > Metazoa > Arthropoda > Insecta > Diptera > Rhiniidae > Stomorhina > Stomorhina lunata. The sequence goes on along the minus strand of OW121740.1, from coordinate 36,562,713 downwards.
CTATAAGGCCTTTATACAACGTATCACCGTTTTAGTTAAAGACAGCGAATATAGGCAAATCTATGCCTAACGGTTCTTTATACGGGAACGACTCGGAAATCTTAGGATTACGACCAAGGATTGCCACTTCTGCGATATTACCAACAATATTAACGTAACAACAACAACATCTAAGTCTTACAAATTGGATTTAAAAGACTTGCATGCGGACATACTCCAACAGGAAATATAACTACATACAGAGATAGAGAATCCTGCAGATAAATCGATTGACTCTTAAAAACAATAGACCTTTGTGGCTAACAATTAACCGGCCAATGATATGAATATGCTGCAAATGGTACGCAATGACGAAATATTAAATAAAAAATTAAATAAAAGAGATTTAAGGGCTGCTTGGTTGATGTTTAGATTTCTATGTCATCGTAACAACGCGTCATGCAATATTTTTCTTTATAGAAACGGCTATAATGCCTGAATATAATGAAAGTGATTGTACCGTGCGTATTTGGTTTGAACGTTTTCTTAGTGAAAATTTTGATGCGAACTCTTACAAAAAAAAAAAAAGCAGACTTGCTACGATGATAATGCTGACAACTCCATACCGTTTGTTATCGTTTTAAAAGAGGTTTATACAAAAAAAAAAAACAATATTTAGGTGCCACATGATTATACGAAATTTTGTTCATGAATCATAGATCTGTGGCTTGGTGCTAAAAGAGCCAATGTCAAAAAAAGTAGTTTTGAGAACTTGACTTAAAGTTTTTATTTTCCTATATAAATTCATAGTAACATTGCCCAGAAAACCCCTTATAAATCTATTCTGAGTTAATTTTTAGAAGCTTAATAAAAAAAGGGTAAAGTAGGGAATCTAATGCAATGATTAACTCAAAACACGAAAAAATTTACATTGGCCCTTTTGACACCAAGCCACATAGATAATTTTTAAACATAGACAAATTATCAATATAGCTTTCTAATGTCAGTAAATGACAAGGTTCTTCTTTAAAAAAGTGGCCAACAAAAATCAATCTGTAATAATTGACATGTAATGTTTAGATGTTCAACTTGGCTTGCGAAGTTTTTCAATAGATGGCTGTAGCGGTAAGTCGTAGTCGAAATAAATAGATCGTAGATTTCATACAATAATCTTAGGTAATTGCAAACATAACGCCATCAAAATATTACGAGCCAAATGCTCGTTATTTGAAATCTGCTGCTGAGGCTCATCAAAATAAGTAATAAGTGAAATAACGTGCCGTGAGCGGTTTCAAAGCTTCAAGAACGGTAGAAGAGGGAAGGTTTCGATGATGCAAAACTAGAGGCATTACTTGATCAAGACACGTGTCAAACCCAACTAGAATTGGCAGGATCATTGGGAGTGACGCAACATTGATGTAGCAACCTGGAAATTGGGTGCAATACGTGTTGAAACTAGAAAATGTTGAACGGCGTTTGTTTGCTTGTGAGCTGCTTGCAAGGCACAGACGTAAGCATCGAATTGTGGCTGGGGACAACAAATGAATTCATCACGATAACTCCAAACACAGAAAATCATGGGAAAATCTTGGCCATGATTCCACGTCGAGAGCCAAACCGAATATTCAAGGTCTCAAGGTTATGCTCTGTATTTGGTGGGACCGGCTCGGCGTATCATCAAATTGTGGCTGGGGCAAAAAATGAGTTCATTACGATAATTAAAAGCGCAGAAAATCATGAGGATATCTCGGCCATGCTTTCACGTCAAGGGCCAAACCGAATATTCTAAGGTCCCAAGGTTATGCTCTGTATTTCCCAGTAAGAACAGTGTCAAACGTTTGAAATATGATGACTTTTACATTTGATATCAAACGTTTTTTTCAAACCTGAACAGATGATTGAGATCCACATTCATTTTCAAATGAGGGTTCATTTGAGAATAAACGTTTGAAAAATGATAGTTTCTCAAATTGAGAATAAAGGTTATTCTCAAATCATTATCAAACCCTAAGATGATTTGAGAATAATTTGAAAAATGGTGTTATATAAATTTGATATCAAACCTTATTTCAATTTTTTTTCAAACATTAAAAAAATAATTTATTTAAAAAAAAAATAATGCTTAAGATATTTTAATGAAATGGCATTGCATTTCAAAGAAATTCATTATTTCTTTTGGATTTTTTAAAATTGATCCATATGTGACCATAAAACCTTGCTTAAAATGTCAAGAATAAAAATTCAATAATAATTATAGGCATTAGTAAAATTTCCTTGTTTCTTAATTTTTTTTTTTACCTAACAATAAAAAAAATATATTTTAAGCAAAAGAATTCAAATATGATGTACCGTTTTCAAAAACAAAATAAACAAACTCAAAAATACAACGCCATTTTATTTATGTTCCACATGTAGATGATATCCACATTTGAAAAACCTTTGAGAATGAGGTTTGATAATGATTTGAGAATAAAGGCATTTCTCAATTTGAGAATAAAGTCCCCTTTTTGTTGAGAACGCTATTATTCTCAAATCAGTATCAAACGTTTGAAATTTGAAAAAGATTTATTTTCAAATCATCCTTAATTTGAGAATAAACTTTTTTTTCTTACTGGGTTGATGGAACCTGCTCGGTGTAGTGTATTATGAGTTGTTAAAACCGTGAAGATGATGTGGTGAGGTAATTTGTAGTTCTTAGGGCTGCATTTGGCAGCATTGAATATTTCTCCATTGAGTATCACTTAGCGACGCTGACCATACTGGAGGAGTATAATTTGCCACTGACCGACCAATCGCTTTATAGGTAGACGGCAAGGTTTCTTTGTCCATTCCCCAAGTACTGCCGGCTAGGGCTTTAATGACTTTGTTTCTACATCGCAATTTTGTATGCTATAAACAGCTTGTTCAAATTTTGACAGGATAAAATTATATTTATAGTATATCACTAGATTGCCGAAGGAAGTCATTTTGACTGCTTTCCAATTTAAATCATGAAAACAATTGTGTATATAAGGGCACAGTTTCTTAAAATTTTTTGACTTTTTGTACAACATATAAATTGGTATGACAGTAAAACATATAAGAAATATTAAAAATTCATTTTAAACAAATTTATTTACACATAAGTTATTTTTTTTACATTACAGTCATTTTGACTGCTTTGGGGCAATCTAGGTATATACAAAGTTTCCGTCTTTCTAGTGATATTGACATGCCATGCCGTAAAAATGAAACTAGAACCAAACTAGAACTTAACCTAAAATCATCAAGCATTGCAGAGAACTATACGTATAATAGAACTGAACCAAAACAAGAACTTTAACTGATTTCTTTTCAATAGTAAACTATTGTAAACTAAATTTCAAATCTTTAACATATGTTTGATAAAAATGTAATTCATTAATTTCTTTTCACCCCTGTTCTTTCAGAGCCAACAAAAAACTTGAATCTCTGACACGAGATCACGCAATAGAAACCACAAAACTGAAAGCCTTACTTAAAAAAGAAGAAATCGCCCGATCATCCATCAATGAACAGTTGTCGCAGAAGACTAAAGAAAACGCCGAACTGGTTAAGATATGTGATGAACTGATCTCGGGTCAAGGAAGTTAAAGAGAAGGATCATTTTTTGTTTGATCCTTTTTTGATCATCATCCCAATAAAAAAAACATTGAATGATATTTTTTTCTTTAAATTATTTTTTTAATACTAATTAATTTATTTAATGTTTTCTAATTTGTATTTTAGTTTCCTAAATAAGAATGATTAAAAAACAAATGAAAAAAAAGAAAGAAAAAACCAGAAAAACATACACTAAAGCGCACATAAAAAATAAAAAAAAACTTTAAAAAGAATGAAAGATAAAGTAAAAGAAAAGACAGAAAACAGCCAAGCAAAAATCATCTCAATAATTAATTTTATTATTAAATTAATTTGTGTTTTGTTGTTGTCTTCGAAGTGTAGAGCATCCGGTTGTGTTTCTTAAAAAGGCGCTTAATTTAAAAAATTGTTTTTTTTTTTATTAATTCAGTTTCTGATTTAAATTAAAAAAAAAATCAATAAAATTAAAACTCAACTCATTAAATTTAATGTTATTTTAAGTAACAAATAATAACTAATTAAAATAAATAAAAACAAAGAACTAAACAAATACAAAAATTATTATAATATTACTTTATTCATTTATTAAATAAGAAGAAAACAAAAAGGTACTTTTCACGTACATTAATTAAATTTAATTAAATACTCGGTCGGTATTAAAAGTGAGTGAATGAAAGAAAGAAAAAAATGTTAGAACTCAAACTATAGCAGTCATCATCTCATTTCCTACAATTTTCGATATATTTGTTTTTAAATTTTTTATATTTTTTAAAAAATATTTTTTACTTCTTGTATTATTTGCTGCAATTTTTTCAAAACCCTGATTTTTATTAAACTTTGTTGAGTTTCCTTCAAAATTTGTTAACAACAGTTTTGTTAATTTTTTTTAAATAACTTCTGTTTTATCTTAAATTAAAATAACAACTTTTTCATAAATGTTGTTGTTTATATTCTCCTCTTATTTAAATATCTCCATAATTTATTTTTTCTTTTAATTGTTTAAGTTTTTTTTATACATTTTTTTGTCAGCTGTATTTTAGTTAAGTTTAAATCTAAACAGAAAACAAAAAACATATTTTAATACTAAAAATGTTTATTAACAAATTAAAATAAAACCTGAAACAACAAACATGAATATACATAATTAAAACAATTATGCAATTTTTTATTTTATTTATAAAATAGCAAAACGATTACAGGCAAAATAAAATTTTAGTTAACCTTTTTTTGTGTGTATTTGGCCCCCTAAATAGAAAATGTTTTCGTAGTTAATTCAACATATCTTGAAAACGATTTTGATTGAAAAGCACATTAATGGAGTAAAAACAAAATTGGTCTGAAGACGTGCCAACACAAGTGTTTGGTGTGATCTACAGTTTTGAAGTAATTCACATCAAAACAATTTTATTTTTTAAAAATTTGTAAAAAAAATTAAAATGGCAAAAACTTACCATCGTTTTTCGGCGATCGCAAAACTATTAATATTTGGAATATTATATAAGCCTTATACTATAAAAATGTGATTTTATTTCAAAAAGAAACCATTTTTAACGAAAAATTGTGTCTTCTAAATCTTTTCACAGTGCAACTTCGCTATCATTGACTCCCAGTGGAACATAGGGCCTCAACCATCCTTTTTTATCGAACTCTATTGCGAGATGTTAGACATACGTCATTCCATCAATAGTTTGCTGCTTGCAACTCCAGGTGCAATTACGCTACGGCCGCTTTCCTGTTAAATCCAACGAAGCCCTTGTCGAGCAATGTTGGTATTTGGTCTTCTAAGTGTGTGGCCTATCCACCGCCATTTCCGTTGACATACCTCTATAGAAGCGGGTATTTTGGTTTGTAGCGTTTAGTAGACTTCATTTCTTAAGGATTTGCCTCAAGCATTTGTTTGCAAAGGTTTGTAGGCGCTTTTTGGTGGCATTTGTGCGTTTCCAAGTTTCGCAACTGTTACAAGATGGATTTAACATTATAGTTATAGGTATGTATATTCGTAACTTAGTTGTTGTTGATATTTGCCGAGATTTCCAAATAGCTTGGGGAATGCCGAATGCAGGTTTTGCCTTATTAATACGTGATTCAATATCCTCGACTTCTACACGTTTTGTAGATACCAAACTACTAAGATAATTTAAGGTACCTACACATCCAATAACCTCGTTACATTGATGTGTGTCGACAGGTTTGCGCCATAGCATCATAACCTTTTTCCTGGAAATATTGATTTGAAGGTTAGAAGACATACAGTTGTTTAAAGGGTGTCCATGGGATACCGTGTCTTCCATTTAGTGCCGTGCGCATTATATTGTCGATGGAAATGATAAAAAGTATAGGTGACAAGATACATTTTTGTCTTACTCCAGTAGTAACATCGTACGGATTAGACAATTTACCTTTATGTAGGACCTGACATTTAAAACACACGTACATTTCAGAATTTTTGTTGACATATTACGATTTACATTGCTTAATGGTCAACACAAGATCGATTCTCTCTGAACCCAAACTGATTTTCGCGGAGTGTAGCGGAAACTGCATCGAATATTCTGTTCAAAATTACTCGACTTATGCTCGGTATTGGAAGAAGTGTTATACCCCTGTAGTTATTGCAGTCTTTGGAGTCACTTTTTTTTGGTATTTTGACTAGTATACCTTCATTCCATGAAGTTGGCAGAGCTTCTTGCCACAGTCGCGAAGATGTTTTCAACATCGCATAAAAGCATCTCCGCTGAGATATGGTATTTCCCGGGGCCTTGTTATATGATTGATTAGTGTTGACTTGAAGTGTTACATCCAACGTATTAGTTGTTCATCAGGGGTTAAGATGGGTGTAGGTAGGTTTGTATAAGGTCTTCATGTCGCCTTTACTTGCAGCTGATTCAGCTTGGCTCACTTGTTCATCTATCCGTATTCTCTTGTCCCTCCTTGCAGACTTTTTTATATAATAGGTTACGGTATGTTGCACAGTGATATACTCCAAGAGGTACTTCGTAAATCTTAAGATTATGTAATTTAAACTTATGTTAGGATTAATAACTGCAATTTGATTTAAAATTTAAGCCTGAAGGTATGCAATGTTTTTTATTATAAGCAATATTCCTTGCCTTTTTTTTACCAAATTTTGATTTTTTCAAAATATTGCCAAAAGTTGCTGAATTTTTTTAGCTAATTCGAGAGAAAAGCCTTCTGTCTTTCATTTTGTTATACTGAGTGCACGTACTAAAACTACGTAAGCAACGAATTATTTTTTTTCTTTTAAACAAAAACAAGATGTCAGACTTAAATAAAATTGATACCAACATTTTGCCAGTTAAAATATCTTTGATACGTCCTTAAATTTCAATAAATTTACCATCAATTTTTGTTTCACAATATTCAGCTGACTTCAACCGATATATATATATACATATATATATATATATATATATGTATATATATATATATATATATATATATATATATATATATATATATATATATATATATATATATATATATATATATATATATATATATATATATATATATCCAAATCTTACAAAAAATACAGACTTTTTATTGTCAGATTCTTCTCTATAAAATGCCATTATTAGATTTTTGAAAAGTGATTGTCAAAAACCGCCGTGGTATAGCAGCCTAGCATACCAGAGGCCCAAGTTCGATCCCTGGCCAGACTCACTTTAAAAAATAAATTTTCAAAAAGCGGCGGTTCACCTCATAACTCAGCTAGCCACTGGTTATTGAGTATTAGGCTATGTAAAACTTCTCTAACTAATGCATTTGCCGTTCGGAGCCGGCGTTAAAACGTAGGTCCCTTTCAATAAGTCTAAAAATAGAATCGGATGCAGCTCATTGTCTGAGAGAAGTACCCCTTGTTCCAATTGGAAATTTTGCTTTTATGATCTTTAAATCCTAACGTTGTACGTTTGGGTGACACACCTTGAAATTCTACAATTGATTGTTTCTAATTTTTTAAATAGAAATCGGGAGTGCGTTTTTAATAAAAAGATCAGTTCGTTCAGAATAAAGCAAACCATTTTCGAACTTCTCGAAACGTAAAGAACAGTACAGTATCCAACTCTAATGACTGACTGGGGCATCGTCGAAATGTGTGGGATATTATACTCTTCTATCGATACTACACAAAATATTATAAGTATATTTTTTATATTTCCTACAACTATTTTCCATTTCACGTATCATTTTCTCAATTACATACTTTATTTATGTCAATATTTAAAAAACAGTAAAATTGCAACATAAACAAATTCTCTTTCATTAAATAAAAGCGGCAATTAAATGCACGCCATTGCTTTTTTATGACTCTCCGATTATTTAGTTTTATAACGAGTTTGTTTTTTTCTGAGTGTTTCCCAGAATTTCGCTTTCGTTTTAATAGAAATGAGAAAAAAAATGAAAGTTTTGTAAATTCTTAACACTTTATCATAAAATTTAGTTTATTTTATGTTTGTAATAATTAAAAAATAAAATTAAAGCCATTTTAACATGAAAAAAGTTTTTTATAAAAGAAAAAATTGTTTAGAATTGGAAAAGCATATAAAAAGAGAAATTAAACTATGTAAGTCAAAGTGGTTGAGGCTGTAAGAGAAATTTAAACGAAAACGAGAAAATATGAACGAGAAATTCGGTTTTATTACGGTTGTCGAATATACGACTTCGACTACGACAGTTAGTACTAGATTAAAGAAAACATTAACACAATTTCATTAATCTAGTACTAATTGTCGAAGTCGTATATTTGACAACCGCAATAAAACTGAACTTCTCGTTCATATATGTAAATATAAATTTCATTACATCTTTAATCGGTTGTTTGATTTATGTCTTATTAAGAGAGGTATGTGTTGCTGCTTTTAATATTATAATTCTCGTTTTCTTTTTTACCATGATTTAGATCAGTGATAAATATAAAATAAGAAATTTTATAACAGGTTATATGAAAACAGAAATGGTGTTCTTTGCAGATTTAGATCAAAACATAGAATCAATTTGATTCATTAAAAAAAAACAAATTTTGGAATTAGAAGCACATACCATTTTTAGAGTAAATTATATGTATAATTTGTTGCTTTCTTCTATCTTAAAAAAAAACTAAACTTAAAGACTTATTTAAACTTATAGAAACTATGTATAATATAATTTAGTCGTAGTATTATAAAAAGTATATGTAACACAATTGATTTTTCTAAATTTTAAGCAATTCTGGGGCCAAATTATCGCATTCGATATCGATCGAAAACTCAGACTTTTAAGCAAATATTGTGAAGTATACTTAAGGGATGTTCAAAATTACTTCGAAGCAAAAAGTTTATTGAAATTTGGTATCTATTTTGATTCGTTTTTTAAAACATATATTTAGTTCATTTAAAACCCTTTTACTATTGGTCATCTTTTGGCAAATAACTGCAAAAAAATAAAGTAAACTTGAGCAACTTTAAAAAAATTGTGATTATCCTTAAAGTCTGCTGTACAAATGTTTTGAAAATATTGAATGCGGTAATTCGGTCCCTGAACTGATGTTATTTTAAATTGTAAAGCAAATTTAAATTATTATACCGAATTGTATTATAACTAATTTTAATCAGTTACAAATGATAGCCTTAGATGACTCTACTATTAAGTGCGGGTAGTTTGAATTATATATTTTGTACCTCCTGGTGAAGAGGATTAACATAGTTATTTCGGGTCTTACTCCAATCCTTAATTGCTGAACCAGGAAGATAATTCTTCTAATACTGATTGCATAATCTTACTGATAATATGCAGAAACTTACCTGTTACAAGTATCACTATGCCATCAGGATAGACAACGATCTTCTTTATCAGTCGGTCAAATCTTTTAAGAATGACATTGTATACCCATATCCTTAAGTGAGGGTTTGATGGCGTCGATTGCGAAGTTGATTAAAGCCCCACAATGTCTAAGAAAGCCGTCAATGTAAGATCCTTGAATTCTAGGCATTTTGCGATAAAAACGACCACTCTTAGCAGTTCTACCTTTGAGAAAAGAATATTGAACATTTCTAACGAGTTTCTAAGATAAAGATCAATTAGTCGCTAGAGTGTTTTCATTATATAATGTTTAATGCTATTATAATTGAGATTTAGAAGTAAATTGGCTGTCAAAAGATGCAATTTCAAGAATTGACTTTGACATTTTTTCAGTGAAAAGTTGCAAAATTTTAACCATGAAACGCCGGCTGACAATTATTTGCGCCCAATCTTTGAGAATTGACTGTTGAAAAAATTAAACGAAAACAATTTTTCACCAAAATCATCTTTAGTTATGAGGCCCATTCTCAGTAAGGAGGTTATATAAACAAACTAAATTTTCGCATGTGAGGCTCACAACCCATACATTTCTCGATTTGACAGTGTCAATTGGCTGCATAGGCCTTGTGATTTAACTCCGCTGGATTATTTTCTCTGGGACCGTTTGAAATACAGGGTTTACTAGAAGCATTGCAAAGTAATCATATTATGCAGCGAAATGTTGCACTTACGAAAAGGGGGTTATTCCGTATCTCGATTCGAAAATAAAATTGTTCGAATTTGTATGCTTAAAACATTGTGTTTCGAAAACATTTTCTTTCGAATCGAGATACGGAGTAACCCCCAGGCCTATAACCAGTCTGTTCTTCATACCGGAAAGACTCGGAAATCTTAGAGTTTCGACCAAGCACTTTCACTTCTACGATATTACCGATAATATCGCAGTAACAACAACAAAGAGATCAGAACAAAAAAATTGTCGGCAGAGTTGCCGTTTTTAATACTTTTAATTTTGATCAAAAATTTGTCTATAGAAATTTCTTTATCAAAAATTTTTCTACAGAAAATTTTTGATAAACATTTAAAATTTTTTTTTTTAACAGAAATTTTTCTATAGTAAATTATTTTATCATTTTTTTTTTTTTTTAAACTTTTCTATAGAATTTTTTTTATCAAAATTTTTTTTTTTTTAATTTTCCCATAGAAAATTTTTTTATCAAAATTTTTTTTTTAACAAAAATTTTTTTTATCAAAATTTTTTTTTATCAAAAATTTTTCTATAGAAAAATATTTTTATCAAAAATTTTTCTATAGAAAAATATTTTTATCAAAAATTTTTCTATAGAAAAATATTTTTATCAAAAATTTTTCTTTAAAAAAATATTTTTATCAAAAATTTTTCTATAGAAAAATATTTTTATCAAAAATTTTTCTATAGATAAATATTTTTATCAAAAATTTTTCTATAGAAAAATATTTTTATCAAAAATTTTTCTATAGAAAAATATTTTTATCAAAAATTTTTCTATAGAAAAATATTTTTATCAAAAATTTTTCTATAGAAAAATATTTTTATCAGAAATTTTTCTATAGAAAAATATTTTTATCAAAAATTTTTCTATAGAAAAATATTTTTATCAAAAATTTTTCTATAGAAAAATATTTTTATCAAAAATTTTTCTATAGAAAAATATTTTTATCAAAAATTTTTCTATAGAAAAATATTTTTATCAAAAATTTTTCTATAGAAAAATATTTTTTTATCAAAAATTTTTCTATAAAAAAATATTTTTATCAAAAATTTTTCTATAGAAAAATATTTTTATCAAAATTTTTTATCGAAAATGTTTCTATAGGCAAATATTTATATCGAAAATGTTTCTATAAAAAACAATATTTTTATCGAAAATTATTGTATGGAAAAATATTTTTATCGAAAATTATTGTATGGAAAAATATTTTTATCAAAAATTTTTCTATAGAAAATTTTTTTCGGAAATTTTTCTGTAGAAAAATATTTTTATTATTTCTTTAGAAAAATATTTTTACCGAAAATTGTTCTTTAGAAAAATATTTGTATTAAAAATATTTATAGAAAAATATTTTTATCAAAAATTTTCTATAGTAAAATATTTTTATCGAAAGTTTTTCTTTAGAAAAAATTTTTAACAAATGTTTTTCTAAAGAAAAATATTTTTATCGAAAAATTTTCTATAAAAAAAAAATATTTTTATCGAAAATTTTTCTAAAGAAAACTTTTTCAGCAAAAACATTTCTAAATTTTATCAAAAATTGTTCTTTTTTAAAAAAAAATTTTATCATTTTTTATTGTTTTGCCCTCAATACCTTCCGGCCACCAAACACCTGCTTAAGTTAAATTGGAAATATTTTACTACAAAGCATGTTAACGCTACCCTATCTAAAATCTCTTTTCGGTATCCCAAGCATTAATTTTAATAAATTCAAAGATTATCCTACAAAATAAAAAAATTATAAATTATATTATTGCAGAATTATCGTCAAATAAATATTATCTTCAATTGTGTAAAAAAAATATAATTTTTTTCTTTAAAAGCCATTAATCATCCCTAAATCTTTTTATTAAATTTAAGAAAAAAAGTCATTCTTCCCATTAAAATCGCATAAGAATTCTTAGAAATCTTTTTTCTCTTTAAGAAAGTAAATACCGCTTATATGTTAATTATAAAAATCATAACAAAATAAAACAAACAAAAAAACAGTCCTTGAAAACACACAAACCTCCTCGTTCTTCTCCTCTTCCTAATTCTAGAAAAAGGAAAAGTTGTTAAAGTTTATAAATTACAAAAAAAATAATAATAATTAAAAACAAATTCTCATGCAAACAGAAACAAATAATATTAAATCTAATATTAACAAAAAAAAATAAACTAAAAATATACAAAATATATATTTTTTTAGCCAATTAAAATCATTAAGAAAACAAAAAAAAATTAACCTAAAATTTGCGAAAAAAAATCATTTGTAAATTTCATTTGCTTTTTAGAAGATTTTACTTAAACTTTAGAATTAACTTAAAAAAAATATCCTTTTAAATTAATTTAAATATTTTTATAAATGTTCATTTGTTTTTAGAGGAACAGCCTAAGTAATAATTTCAGTTAACTAAATTATAAATTGATTTAAAGTTTATAGTATTTTTTTTTCAGTTACAAAACGTGAAGAAGACAGACAGACATTAATATTAAAAATTAAATAATATTTAAACAAAAAACGAGTAATAAACGTTAAATATTGTATGTATGTATTCAAAGAATGAACATTAACATGACAAAGAAACAAACAAAAAATCACTTATATAAGAGTGGAAAAAATCCAAAAATTAATTATAAATAATAAAAATTATTACATTATATACTAAGTTCTTAGTTGTTTTATTTAAAAACTTGCCAAAATCTTCATAGGGTCCCCCTACCCACATTCATAAACATGCCATGTACAATTTTTGAACACTCTAACTTTAATAATAATAATGAACGGCAATAAAAATGTTATTTTTATTGGGCCGCTACTCTTCCCCTGTGATCCTACTTCTCCCAACAACGACTATCGTATCATCTTAAAACTACTGGGATGTAATTCTAATAGGACTATAATACTATGGGTTGGATCAGATGATGTAGGAGATGATATTTAGTTCAGAACTGAAAATTGGTCTTCTAACTTTTTAAGACACGAACGATTCAAGGATGGTCATCGGGACCGGTTCTGCTAAGAAAAATATCAGTAGGCCGATATTTTTGTTGGGTTAGATGTACAAAGATAAGTCTATTGTAAGATCAGTGATTCCGCCAATGAACTATTCAGAATTAGAAGAATTTTATCAAATCGGACGGCAAATAGTGTATTTCTGGTTGATACTCACTTTCCAGGTAATCGCATCTTAGATTCCGATACAAGAGCACCTCTTAGTTCGTTCTGACTTTAGAAAGAACAAATTGATAGACAGGATTGTCAACATGCGGTACAAATAGGACAGTTCTGAGGGCGCTATCCCGCTATGCTTGTCTATCCATTCTTCGCTGTATCTTCGTATGTTGTCTCCCTGAAGGTTTTACTCCCAATGAATGAAGAGAGATTGGAGTGGTTTTTGTACCAAAGGCAGATTAGGCTAATCACTCTTAATCCAAAGATTTAAGTCCAATTTTCTTCTTTCTTAGGAACTCCTTAGAAACGCGCAGCTTAAGTAATGTTAAGGGTAAAACAATTGATTGTGCACTTCGGATGTGGTCAGTTTTATCAAAAAGTCCTAGAATTCAAGGATTATAAATTAGCTGCCTTCAAAGATATTAAGGCTTTAAATAATACCGTAATTGAACCCATTAAAGACTTACTCAAGGATATGGGTATAAAATTTTATTCGCTCAGTGTAGTGTCACCAACAATCTTATCTTAAAATACTTCCTGACAAAAACTGTCTTCATTTTTTAAATATAAACAAACACAGTTTAGTCGTTTTGTGAACAAGTCCAATTTGCAAAAAAAAAATGTAGTATAAAATGACCATTAAAGATACATAAAATTTATAAGAAACAACAAATACAATTCGATACAAAAAAATATTAAGGCGATAAGATATTCTGCAGCAATGTTTCAGATAATTCGATCTGCTAGTTAGGATGTTGATGTAAATATCAAATATGCAAGATACATATTTATAAAAAAGATTACCGAAAAGTTTAAAATTTTGAACTTTATAGCTCATTCACATTGAGCTCGAAAACTAGTTAAAGTAGTTTTCGCCTCAAAACAATATTGAAAGCTTATGTTTTCACATACAAAACGAAAACTCCTTCCCCATGAGTTTTCAACGAAAACTTATTTGAATACTATTAAAATACCGATACAACACTGAGTTCATACCATTTATTGCAACTCTATATTAGAAAAATGGATAAATATCAAAAATAAATGTCAGTGTAAAATAAAATATAAAAAAACAATAATTTTAATTTTAAAAATTTCTGAAAAAAACATTATAAAAGTGATGAAAAAGTTATTATTTTATTGTGTTTAAATGAAATCTAATAAGTCGAAAGTATTTGGTGTTCGGTTTTTAAAAATAATCGCGGGTAATAAATAAATTTCATGCGAAAACTTATGAAATGTCAAATTTCCATAATGTGAATGGTAAAGTTTTCGATGGTGTTTTCATTTCCGAAAACATCTAAAAACTTATAGTGTGAATGGGCAATTAATAATAATTTAATTTAAATTATTCAAAAAGGCTTCTAGTGTTTCCAGCTCTGTATCAAATATGCAACTCTGTACTCTGTCTCTCTATACAAAAACAATCTGGCATCTCTGCTGACATTTAAACTGTTATTTACAATTCGCTTTTATTTAAACAAAGTATTTTTCTTTATTCAAAAACTTTATAAAATATAAAAATAAATGCATTTGAAGAGTTCGTAAAGTAAAGGAACACACATAATTCTTAAATTATTTTTATCTGGGGCACATGGCATGACGGCCACCATCAACTGCTAAACTGACGCCAGTAGAAAATGAGGCCAAATCACTGGCCAAGAAGCAAATAGCATTGGCTACCTCATCAGCAGTACCGGGTCGTCCCATGGCGTGAGTATTTTTAGAATGTTCCAAAAATTTGGCATAAGTTTCAGCATCCATGCCGCCACGTTTATGCAGATTGGTGACAGTAACACCGGGATTAACACAATTAGCACGCACACCTTTGGCGGCCAATTCCAAGGCCACACAACGAGTAAACTGATCCACACCCATTTTGGAAATGTTATAAGCCAACACACCGGGGAATGAACGTATACCATTCACACTAGATACATTAACAATATTACCTTTAGATTTGATCAATTCCGGTGTAGCCAACATGGTCAAATGATACATGGAGCGCAGATTTGTATTCATAACACGATCATACTGCTCTAAGCTGGTGTTTTCAATACTGCCGGTCTCTATAATTCCAGCATTATTAACCAAAACATCTAATTTCTGTTGATGTTTAAAGGTTTCTTGCCACAATTTTTCGGTGTCAGCCTCTTTGGAAATGTCACCCACTACCATTTGAGGTTTTTGTTGGCTCACCTCTTCGCATTGTTTGGCCACCTTCTTTAAGTTTTCCACATTACGTCCATTTAATGTGAGTATGGCTCCTAGTTTGGCAAATTTTACAGCAGCCGCTGCTCCAATACCAGAACTAGCGCCTGTTATCAAAACTACCTTGCCAGCAAAGTTCATTTCGTATCTAAATGTTAGAAATTAAAGATGTTAAAGCAACAGATAAGAATATAAAATTATTTTGTTTACTTTCGCGTTGCGTAATATTTTCTTCGAGGCTCCCGGCTTGTGGTCCCCGCTATCAACAATTGTCAACTGTCATTTATTATTATTTTGTCTTGGATTGATTATGTTTTTTTTTTTTTATTTTCTTTTTATGCTGTATTATTAACTTGTTGCTGCACCTTTATTTTATTTCTTTTTGTTTTGTTCTTAAAAATCGCAAGTTATCAAGTTTTTATTTCCTCCATGGTACAACTATGATTTCCTCAAGTCAGGGCAAGGAAAACAGAAAAGTGAATTTTTCAAAAAGTGAATTTATGGAATAATAAAATTTTGTAAAATTTTCAATAAATGGTGAAATAAACAAAAAAAAAAAAAAGAAATCTACGAATAGTCAAATTTTGGAAAATTTCTTTTAAGTAGTAGGTATGATTTTAAAAAATTTTCTAAAAAACATTGAATTTCAAAAAGTTTCCTATGAATAGTAAAATTTTAAAATTTTTTGTAAAAATAAAAATCCTATAAAAAAATTTCGAAAAATATAAAAAATTGACAGGATCATAGTCGGGATAGTAAATATTTATTCAAAACGAAAATTATTTGAACATATTCCTTGTCTTATTACATTTTATTTGTTAATGTAATAAGACAATTTATTGATAAAAGACGAAAAATGTTTGTGGAGACAAACAATTCCTCTACGAGGTTCGATGGTTAGTTAGTCGATCACCTTCAGGAGGATCCCTACTTTTAAACTGATCGAAAACCTTGCATTATTACCTATTTTAGAAACACAATCATCACGAATTTCCCAAAAATATGTAGTAAAATTTACAAATACTGAAATTTTTAAAAATTTCCTATAAATATAGAAATTTTAAAAAATTTTACAAAAATAGTAACTTTTTAAAAATTTTATGGGTATAAATAGTTTTTTTTTTTTGAAATTATCTATAAATAGCGACTTATTAAAATTTCCTATAAATAGTCCATTTTTCAAAAACACCATTCAAATAATGAAAATTCAACAAAAAATAGTGATTTTTTAAAATTTTAAATAATACCCAAGAATAGTGGAATACGTGCAGAATTTTGAATAAAATATTTTTGAAGATTTGATTTAAAATCATTTTTATTTAACAATCACATACAAATATTAAACAAAAATTTATCGTGGACACATTGCATGCTTACCACCATCCACAGACATATTAATTCCCGTTATAAAGCTTGCCTTATCACTGGCCAAAAAACAAATTACACCTGACACCTCTTCGACCCGACCAGCACGTCCCATAGCATGAGTAGCTTTACTATGTTCAAGGAATTTATCGTAAGTTTCTTTATCCATACCAGCCCGCTTGTGAAGTTCAGTTACAATAACACCCGGGTTAACGGAATTACAGCGTACACCATTTAAGGCTAGTTCTAGAGCCACACATCTGGTAAATTGATCTACACCCGACTTAGAAATATTATAAGCCAACACATTGGGGAATGATCTCAAACCACAAACACTAGAAATGTTAATAATGTTGCCTTTGGTTTTTTTCAATTCTGGAACTGCCAACATGGTCAATTGATACATGGAACGTAGGTTGGTGTTCATAACACGATCAAACTGTTCCAACGAAGTATTTTCAATGGTGCCAGTTTCCATAATTCCAGCAGCGTTTACTAACACATCGAGTTTTTTAAATTTGTTAATTGTTTCCATTATGATATTTTCCACCTGCTTTTCGTTGCACATATCTGCTTGGAGTTGTAGGTGATTGCCGGAGTTTTCACATTCTTTAGCCGTTTCCTTTAGCCTTTCTACATTACGACCAACTAGAACCAATAGAGCTCCATATTTAGCAAACTCTTTGGCTGCTGCTGCTCCAATACCAGAACTAGCTCCAGTGACAAGAACTACTTTGTCCTTGAAATCCATGCGGTGTCCGAAACTAATGAAATTTTATTACGAAAAATTCGACAGAAGAAAATAGGTTTACTTGAGTGTCAAATTTTTTTAAATTTGTAAAAAATTTCCTTATGAATTTATGTAAAATCGGTTAACCCATTTATGGCAAAAAAAAATACCTATAAAAAGTGATTTTTTTTAGTTTCCCATCTAATTAGTAAATCTTTGAAAAAGATCCTATATTGGATTTATTTTAAATTTCTTAAAATTGTGAATTTTTAAAATATTCTTAAGCAATAATAGTTACTTTTCTTAAATTTCCTTAAAATACTTTAAAAAAAATCACCTTAAAAAAAATTCACACTTGTTTGAATTTTTTAAAATTACGTAAAAGAATTTAAAAAAATGTCATAAAAATATTAAATTTATGAGAAATTCTAAAGGGAAAATTCACTGAATTAACTTTGTAGGATTCTTTAATGAAACGTTAGAATACTCTTGTACGATCTTCTTACTAACGGACGTATTAGGGCCAAATCATCCGTTCTAAATATACATATGTAACCTCGCTAAAAAATAGTAAATTGCCAAGAAATTACCTGGTGAATTTGTGGAAAATTCCCTATAAATAATACATTTTTAAAAAATTTTCTATGAATAATAAATAAAAAAAAATATGAATTTTTGAAAAATTTCCTAAAAATAGGTTTTCAAAAAATACTCGACAAAGGACCAAGAATATTAAATTTGAAATCATCTAAATTTGTTTATTAAACAATCACATACAAATTTTTAATTCACACTTTTATCACAAATTTATCTTGGACACATTGCGTGTCTACCACCATCCACAGGCATATTAACACCCGTTATAAAGCTAGCCTTATCACTGGCCAAAAAACAAATCACCCCAGACACCTCATCGACCTGGCCAGCACGTCCCAAGGCATGTGTGGCTTTACAATGTTCAAGGAATTTCGTATAAGCCTCTTCATCCATACCGCCCCTCTTATGAAGTTCAGTTACAATAACACCAGGGTTAACCGAATTACAGCGTACACCTGCTGAGGCTAATTCCAAAGCAACACATCTAGTGAATTGATCAACAGCTGTTTTAGAAATGTTATATGCCAAAACATTGGGGAATGATCTTAAACCACAAACACTAGAAATGTTAATAATGTTTCCCTTGGTTTTTTTCAACTCCGGCACTGCCAACATGGTCAATTGGTATATGGAACGGAGGTTGGTGTTCATAACACGATCAAACTGTTCCAAAGATGTGTTTTCGATGGTGCCACTTTCTATAATGCCAGCAGCATTTACTAAGACATCTAATTTATTAAACTTAGCTATTGTTTCCTTTATTATATTTTCCACTTGCTTTTCGTTGCACATATCAGCTTTTAGTTGTAGATGACTACTCGAATTTTCACATTTTTCTGCCGTTTCCTTTAGTTTTTCTACATTACGACCAACTAGAACCAATAGAGCTCCATATTTAGCAAACTCTTGGGCTGTTGCTGCTCCAATACCGGAGCTAGCTCCTGTGATGAGAATTACTTTTCCCTGAAAATCCATCTATGTGGCTGGTATCGAAAATTTATGTTTTTTCTTATAGAGGATGTATTTCTATTAAAATGAGATTATTGTAAGAAAAACCGGTGTTTTTTGTCAGTGTTGGGATTGGAGGGGCAATTTTATTAGAACATTATATTAGAGATGAACCTGATAGACAGTTTTTAGGTTCATCTCTATAATGGTATTTTTTGGGAAATTGGTATGTAATTATTTTATAATTTGTATAATTGTAAATTTAGAAAAAAATTTAAATTAAAATTTGATGGTGGATTAAATGTAAATAAAAATTATAAACTAATTGCAGATGAATTGGAACTTCTGTCCATCTAAGACTATTTAAACATTTAAAATTTTCGCGAACAGCAATTTTCATACCAAAGCAATTAAACTTGGTAACCATGCAGCCAAACGATCAAGTTTTTCTTTCAAGAATTTATAAAAATTGAGAGCAGTGACGTAGGCTGCACGCAACTTGAAATCAATTTAATTTTCAAGATTCAATCAACAAGAAGAAATCAGCAGCAATATTTTTTTTATTTTTCAGTTAAATGGTTAAAATTGTAAAAAGATTAAACTAAAACTTATGGTATTTTATAGTATGACGAAATCAGACCATATTATGGCAATAGAAACGCATATAAAACAATTGATTTATTAAGCGGAAAAACTAATCCTTAATATTACATAATGATAACGCTCAGTCACATGACCAGTTAATAGCTATTTTGAAAATGGTGTTCCAAATCATCACATCTTTCTTATATCAATACATGAAAATTAAAATCGTAAATTGTTCAAAGTTTTTTACTTTAGTACTATCAAACAAGACTCATATATACAGGTTAACGCATGGCTAGAACAAATACAACAACATAGATTTTGTTGTTGGATAATAAGTTTTTTAATGCCAAAATTTAAAACAACAATTCGACAATTCAGAATAAGAACAATAATTTGACATTAGAAAACTTAAACAAATTTTGAATTAGAACAAATTTTGAAAAACAGCTGACGAGTTGCAGTCACTTGTTATAATTACACTATGCTATCAAACTTTTGAGTTTTTATTTATATTTATCATCCCTGGATAGTGATTGGCAATAATCGATAATTCAATTTAAATTAGGTATGACTTTTACCAAGATCGAATAATCGGGTCAAATAATTGATCGTTTATTCTCATCATTTAAGCAGATAGATTTGAGATTTTATTAATTTATCATTTTAAGATATCGGTGGCGGTCTGTATCTAATCACATCCTTTAACAATTAATTAGAATGAAACAAGCTTGGCTTGTACATCAACCATATAGAGCAGGACTTACACAGATGTAACTTAATAATAATTATTTCATAAAGGGACTTACGTGTTACAAGCATCCAAAATATCTTTTTTCTAATTTTTTCGACTGAATAATTACTTCTGAAGATAAAAGCAGAAGATTTTATTTAAAGATTACATTTTCTAGTTCCAAGTGATCAATAATATTTAATACACATGGATTTAAAAGGCTACTACTATCCATTTCCGTAATTCTTGAAATTTTATACCTCCTTTTCGCAATTTTCCACAAAATGTTTCTCTACTGATTTTAATAATTGTTATGCTTCTAGTAGAAGTAGTAACAAGCTGCGTTTAACTTTTTTGATCGAAGTACTGTCTTAAAGCCAAACATTATATTCAATTTCAAAATCTTTCAAAACCCGGTTAAACTTACTCCGTTTTATTTTTAAACTTGAACAAAAAATTCTTGACAGCGTCTTTAAATATTGTTTAAAGTTTTCGGGACAATCTTCCGTAACACCCAACAAAGCAATAAACGATACAGTATGATTTATATTACATTTAAAAAGTTTATAGAATCATTAATGATTTGACTAAATGATATAGTAGTAACATTGTATTTTTTCAAAAATATAATACAAACATGGTTAAAAAATTTTGAACTTAGAATTAAAAATCAAAAATTATCAATAACATAAAAAATTTATAAAAAAAAAATGTAAATAACGCTAACCAAAAATGGAAAAATAATAACTGGTAAGGGCATTGCAATATAAATATGAATTTTCTTTCAAATATGTATAATATCGTTTTTTATAACAGATTTCAAAAATTGGTCTCTTGCGAAATTCAAATAAAATTTCTAAGTGAAGGTTTGTTGCGCAAAATCGTTCATTTTGAAGGTAAGTGTTAAAATTATAACAATAACTGGTTAAACTTTATATCGTGACTTTGAATAGAATATTCTGTCTATTCCTCTGAAAAAAAAATTGCTCAAAAGTTCACCGTGGATTTATAATCTTGTTTAAATTATCATAACGATTATATCTACCCATTTTATTTTACAGTCAAACATCGCCGTACTTATAGAGAAACTCCCTTGTGAGCACAATTTTGGTACGGAAACTAAACCAAAATTTTATATATCCTTTATTCCATTAAGAAAATTTATATAAAAATGCATATTTGAGTCAAAATGCATATTTTGAGCAAAAAATGCGGCAAATTTAATTTCATTAATATCATTATATTATAATTATTGTTAATAATGAATGATATCATTATAATATCCTTATTATTTTAAGTCTCGGCAAATATTGCGAAATTATCGTTTCTTTTGATCGATATCGTTAATGATATCATTATTTTTAAAAATGATGATATCATAATCGATTGTTCGAATCTTTTTTTAGGAGACTACTATTATAGAGTCTAAAATAATATTCTCGGAATTGCTTGCCGAGTATATGGTATCGTTATGATATCATTACGATATCGTTTGGTTTGTTGGACAGTGTATGACAAAAAATATTCATATATATCAGCCATTTTGTCAACTTCGTTTTGTTTTTTTAATTGAATTTTATTAAATTTGGAACACAATCGATTGTCCTTTTATGCCAAAAAATGGTCAATATTTTTTTATGTCTAAATAAATAATTCCGTTAGTTCATCTTAAGGACTTCAACTTCTCCAATTTTATCAGTCTTACAGATGAGTTCATCAACATTTCTCTACATAATATAAAATACCTTCGGCGTTATTTTAGAAATTTTTATTATGAATATTTTTATTTGAAACTGTCACAAAATTCACTTCACTCAAAAGTTTTTTAATAACTAGTTTAGAAATCGAAGTAAACATAACTAAAAAAACAACAGAAAATCAATTTCGTTGAAAAATTAAAAGGAAAGGTTGACTATGATACATTTTTTATATTAAAAAAAAATGTATATTTACTTTTGGTCAAAAACAGGGAAAATTTGCTATAGTTCAAAGATATGATAAATTGAAAAAAATGTTTTTATTGTCAAAAGACCATAGCGAATATTAAAAATATAGTGGTGATAAAATGTAAACAAAAAGTTGAATTTTGTTGACTAGTGTTATCGATTATTTGTTCAATATTAAGAAAATCAATAAATAATCTTTATTATCATCACTAATTATTTAACCTTGAGATCACTTATCAATTTAATAACCGACTACTTGAGTTTTTAAATATTTTGTAATAGCTCTCACGCAGCTGCTGGAACACTTGTGGTGCTAATAATCAATTCAATAAAACGCAATTTCCACAAAATATGGACTTTACTGATAAAGTTGTTATTGTCACTGGCTCCAGTTCAGGAATAGGTGCTGCAGCTGCTGTACACTTTGCCGAATTAGGTGGACAGCTGACGCTAGTGGGTCGCAATGCTGATAAACTACAGGAAGTAGCAAATAAGATTCAGCAGATAAAGGGACAAGCGCCTCTAAGCCTACAGGCTGATATGGCTAAGGAAGACGATGTCAAACATATTATAAGCGAAACTCTAGCTAAATATGGTAAAATTGATGTTTTAATTAATAATGCGGGAGTTTTAGAAACTGGCACAATTGAAAACACCAGTTTGGAGCAATACGATCGCGTAATGAACACTAATATTAGAGCAGTCTATCAATTAACCATGTTAGCAGTGCCGGAATTGATAAAAACCAAAGGTTCTATAGTTAATATATCCAGCGTCAATGGCACACGCTCTTTTCCTGGAGTTTTGGCTTATAATATTTCCAAGGCTGCCGTAGATCAATTTACACGTTGTGTTGCTTTGGAATTAGCCTTGAAAGGTGTGCGTTGTAATTCCGTAAATCCTGGTGTTATTATTACGGAAATTCACAAAAGAGGCGGTATGGACGAGGAGACATATGCCAAGTTTTTGGAACACTGCAAAACAACACACGCCTTAGGTCGTCCTGGTCAGGTGGATGAAGTAACAGGAGCTATTGCATTTCTAGCTAGTGATAAAGCTAGTTTTATTACGGGTGCCAGCCTGCCAGTTGATGGCGGACGTCATGCTATGTGCCCTAGATAATTTGTGTAATTATTAATGAATTTATTTGCATTTATTATGTTTGTTGTTATAATTTTTGTTTAAAATTTTACCTAAATGACCTTATTGTTACAGATTTGTATTAAGCCATTCGTATTCTTTTGAAAAAAATAAAAACCTAAAAATTGAGAACAAAAAGAACAAGTAAGTGGGAATCTTATATACCCACCATCAATTCAAGAATAAGAACAATAAGAACTATAGCCAAATGTTGACCGATTTTTACAATATTTTATATACTGGCTGGTATTTATATTTTATTTGTTCATTTGTGCAAAATCTAGTGGCCATAGCTGTTACAGTTTATAATTTAATAGCTTCTAACTGACATTTGTGGCATTTTAGCGGTTTCCGGGAGCGGTTTTTATATGAAAGCTATGGTCAAATATGGACCGATTCCTATAAAATTTTACATACTGACCAAAAGTTGCATAAAACGTCCCTGTTCTCAATTTAGTTGTCATAGATATTACAATTGTATTCAATTTATCATCATAACCCGGGGCAGGGTTATATGGGAGCTGTAATTAAATATGAACTGATTTCGCCCATTTTCAGTACACAACTTTAATAACATATCAAAAATACTTTTGTAAAATTTTGTCTCTCTAGCTCTTGTAGTTAGGAGCTATCGCGCTTTTATCTGACGGACAGACGGACATAAACCCCCTATTCTTTTTGTATTTTTGTGTTTCCGTTTTTTAAATGGAAGCTATGGTCAAATGGTGACCGATTGTGACAAAATTTTGCGCACTTGTTGGCATTGACATAAGACTTTGTTGTGCTAAAATTAGTGGTTATATCTGTCATAGTTTTATTGGCATTTAAGTGTATTTTAGGTGAAATTTAGGCTGTTTCCGTAAGTTTTTTGTATGGGAGCTATGACTAAATGTGAACCGATTTTGATGAAATATTATATGCCTAGGGCTTATGTAAAATTTTCCTATACCAAATTTTATCATGATAGCTGTTATAGTTTGTTATTTATTAGCAAATAAGCGATTAGCGTAGGTGTGGTTATACGGGAGCTATGGTCAAATGTTATCCAATTTTGCCCAATTTCAATACCAAAATTTTCTCAGAGATGAAGAATGTTTTTACTATGTTTTAGTGAGCTAGCTCCTTTCGTTTAGGCGTTATCGTGATTTCAACAGACAGACAGAGGGACATCGCTCAATCGTCTTAGAATTTTATAAGGATTCAGAATATATATTTTTGATTTTTGAGCCAATATTAAGGAAATTACAAACGGAATGACAATCACAATAAATATACCCCCCATTCTTTTTGATGGTGGGTATAAAAACCAAAATCATTTTAGTTAATATGTCTTTCACAGCAATATTTTGAAATATTAGATTTATACTGATGTTTATATCGCATAATAAGTATAGCAATATACCGAGAATTACATTTTGAGTCGATTTAACAGTTTCAGCTGTCCAAAGTTGTCGAGTTACGCAGCAAACAATCTGACTTCTTACATGAAGATAAAGGCAGCGTAAGTCAATCATACTCTCAGTTCAATTTCTGGAAAATATTGGTCTAAATACGCATTCAAAAACCAATATATATTTAATTGATATAGTGTAGTTAGAAATGTTATATCAGCTTTTGATCAGACCTTCAGTATGAATCGATAAGCAGATATCTTTTAAGTTTTATGTGTTCGTAAATAATTTTGACCATTTATCTATAAAAAAAATCGTCATAGCAATAGCTATGTGCCCATACATAATTCGAATGATTTTTTCGATCTTTTGGTTTGAAACTGAAAAGATCTTTAGTTTATTTTCCGAAAACAAACCGAAGATAAAATAACAAAATGATTTAGATTTTGAGATGACTATTTCGTCATCTTAAAGACAAAATAACCTATCTGCAAAAATTTCAAAATTGAGTTTTTTGGATTATTATTCCTTATATCATAACGTATGTCTGTGCAAAATTTTGAACATCTAATATCACAAATGACACAATTGTTACAGTTTCTGTACTGTTACGCATTTAAAAAAGATAAAACTTAATCATCAAAAATCGCGATAAGAGTTTAATTTTGTTGCATTGTGTAATTTAAACAAACTATTATTATTTAATTTATATATGTATAAAAATTTTGATTTATTCATACTAATTAGTACTGCATATAGGTTATTTGGTTTTAGATTTTTGCAATTGCAAATAGCCTAAGTGACATAACATAAGCTGTGTTTAGAAAAACAACATTTTTTCAACCGATATATATTTCCGGTTTCATTTTAATCTAAATACATAATTTTCGTTCAAATTTTGCAAATACAGGCCTGTTCTGAAAATCACGTGATTTGAAATCACATTCCGTTTTGAAATCACAAATGTGATTTGTACCTGTTCTGTAAATCACAATTTTTTACGTTTTTTTGTGTGATTTAAACTTCTCAAAACACAAGGAAATTTGTATAAACTAGTGCAAATGCACTATTTTTAGTAATTTTTAGCATCATAAATAAAATTTGATTGATTTTATTAGTATTTTTGCAAAAACTTAACACTTTTAACGTTGAAAAAGTAAATTTTTCTACTTGGTTGGCTTTAAGAAAAATCACAAAAAGTTTAGCTTAAAATGAGTGTTTCCGTTTTTTCATATTTTTCAATGAACTTTTAAGTAAAATTGCAAATTTTATTACACAAAATTATAAAAATCATATTAGGCTTTTAATCTATTCAATTAGTAATAGAAATAAAAGTAAAATTACATGTAAAACAGACAAGTGGTTTCAAATCGATAGTGTCTTAGCTGACCGATTTGAAATCACAAAACTTTTGTGATTTTTGTTTGCAGAACACCTTTTATGTGATTTTAAATAACTTTCACAAAATGTGATTTTCAGAACAGGCCTGATAGTTCCAATTTTATAACGTATTTTCCCTCTCCTGTAAACTTTTGAAAACCGGAGATAGGTTAATTCGTCTTTTAGGTAACGATTTGAAACTAGCCTTTGTTTAAAGCCCTTAAGAACCCCAAAAGGACGTATTTAAAAGTACATATCACACAATTCCAATGTATGTTCACTGTATAAAAAATTCTTGTTCCATTTACTAGATTGTCGACTGACTAGGCTTTTCTCAACGAATTGCGAACGTGCTAATATTTTTTTCAAATCCATCCAATATCAAATGTTCTTTCTATTCAAAATTCCTAACATTATCCAAATCCCTTACAAACTAAAATAAATAAACAACTCCACCCCTTTCAGGGCTTAAGTAATTTGTTTTAACTTATTTTTTTATTAAAAACATATTGGGCTTTTGCTTCAGACCGTCCCTTTTTTCTCAATAAAAATATGAGTGTTTTTTTCATAAAAAAAACCTATTTCACACAACTAAATTATATTAGAAAAAAATACCATACGAAAATTAACATTCGTAACCATAGGACTTGATGATCTTGTTGAAGGGTTCGGCTTGCTTGGCAATGTTTTCGCGGGCCTTAACAGTCAACTTCTTCATGAGTCTGTTGTGTTTCAAAGTAACTTGCAACTTAGCCTTACGCTTGCGTTCCAAACTCTTGACAACATCACCGTGGTGCCAGCCGACTTCGTTGGACAAACGGCCCAATTGACAGTACTTGCGGTCAGAGCGCAAAGTCAAGATGCGCATAGCGATGGGTACGCAAACACGACGACGCTTATCGTAGGGGGATGGAATACCATCGAAGACACGGAGACGAGCCAAAGCAGCTTGACCGCGCTTGGTCTTGTGTGGGATCATGCCTGCAAGAAATAAAAATTTCATTAGTAATTTGTTCTAAGAATGGAATACTATCAAAAAAGTATTTTGAAAGTTTAAATCAGTTCTAAGGTTGGTTTCATGATTTCACATCAAATAATGTAGGTAAGAAAATTTGTTCATCATGTAAAGAATTTTTAGGAATTGATGTTTATTTCTCGTGGCTTTGAATTACGTACCTAAAAAGATAAGAATGAAAAAACGGCATTAATAAATTGTTTTGATTGTGAGAAATATAGTTTTTTTCTATTTTTATATCAGTTAAAGATTTGTTACATATTTTAGAATTCAAATAATGTAGGTAAGATAAAATTGTTCATCATTAAATATAACGCAGATTTCAAACGTGGTTTTATGTAAATGTTCAGTTAAGAAAGTTGTATTCTTTTGTAAGTTCGAATTTAAAAGCTGAAATACTTTTAACAAACATTTCAAAGATAACAATTTGAGTTGATCAACTGGTTTAAATTTATTTCTAATTTGATTGAGATGTCAATAAGTTAACGATTATAGGTTACCACAACAATATTGTATTAAGAAGTAGTGGATGCTCATGCGAAACACATTAAAGAGTTAGGAGTGGAGTAAAATTAATAATAACTTCAAGCCTTGTATACAGAAACATGTGATCAGAGTACTTAAATTTCTAATTGCTAGGCCCTATGCACCACTGGGAGTCAAGGATGACAGAAGGCTCACCATACTTAATCCAATTCAAATAGTCTAATGCAATTAAAGTAGTTCAATTTCCTTGCCTTGACCTCCAGACAATACCAACTCCATTTTATTATTTAATTTTATTAATTAAACATTGTAAATAATAAAGCATCAACAACCAGTATAATATAATATTATGTAGAAAGCTCGTATTACAAATTCAATGGACGATATTAAAGGTTGCAAGATTGATGGAATGTTATTTAAAAAATTAATATATCGTAATCATGTACGATTTACTGCGTATTTCGATTCGAAAGAAATTATTTTCGAAACAATGCTTTGAGCATGCAATTTCAAAAAGTTTTATTTTCGAATCGAGATACGCAGTAACCCCCCTGTTGTAATTTGGAGTTCACATTCACATTATCTAGGGCCCCTCACAAAAAAATATGGTGAAAACCAAAATGTTGCCAAGGCTTTGTAGAACTAATCTAAGGAGATTTCATAGGTATCTTGACAGACCACTGTGCCCTGAATTCTAAGGTGAGATAGACGGAAAACAGATGTATGCAGATAAGGCTTAGATGAGTCGATAAAACATATTGCCTGTCACTGTCCAAAGTTTAAATGCCACAGAATCAAAATTCTAGGTAAAGGGTTCCAGGATGAAACAGCTTTGTTTACTTCTACAATTACACTATGGAATCTTTGAGTATTTAGGTGAATTTGACAATTAGTGCCACAATTAAAAACTACAGAAACAGTTCGTTCCCACGTCAGCCGGTTCTTCGTACCGGAACGACTTGGAAATCTTTGGATTCCGACCAAGAACTACCACCTCCGCTATGTAACCAATAATATCGCAGTTACAACAACAAAAACAGTTTGTTTACTTTTAAAGTTTGAGGTAGTCCATATTTTGAACTTAGAAATTCTAAGTAATAAATCAACTTGTTGATCCCATTGTGGCGTGAACTTTTACATAAAACTACACTTCTGAAATTTACAAAACTCCCATAGATTGTTCCGAATAAAACTTACCTCTAACAGCCTTGTAGAAGATTCTGGAAGGAGCACGGAAGTGGAATGGACCACGGGCAGGGTTGACATTGCAACGTTTGCGCAAGTAAGCCAAGTACTTGATCTTGTTTCTGTAGAAATGACCAGAAAGGTTCAATTCTTCGCAACGGACAACAGCAACTTTGCCACCTTGCAACAAGTATTTGGCGACAACGGAAGCCAAACGGCCGACCAAATGGCCACGACCATCAATAACAACGGCCTAAAAAGTAAAGAAAACAAATTTTGTTTAGTAAAGTGAGGTTAGATTTTTTACAAACAATAAAAACACATAAACAAATACAAAAATGGCCAAGACAATTTTCCACGATTTTTTTAGATAAATTAATATAAAATTTACACGATTTTCTTTAAGATTTAAGCAAGTTGAATTAAAATTAACACTTATTTCAGTTATTTCTAAGATTTATTAGAAAATTTCTTAAGTTTCTTCACTTTGTGTCAAATTACTGGATACTTGTCACTTTCTGGTACACAGCACGTGTGAGTTGTTCGACACAATTTAACTAAATTTTCCCAATTTCTCTCAAAAATTGTGGAATTTTCTACACGCACTCCATTAAGGATTTGTTAAGGCACATTTTTGTTTAGTTGTTCTTTAATTTTTCCTTATAAATTTGTGATTTTTTTGAAAAAATATCACAGCTTACCCTATTCGTTAAACCAGTCATGTTTAAGAACCGCACGGAAAGAAATGGACGAGAGTTGGTTGCTTTGGGCGGAAACGGCCATGTTGAATTTTATGTCATTTTACATGCTTGCACAAGCATTGAAATGTCAATTTGCATACAGTGTTGTATTTCTGAGTAGCAGAGTTGTATTTTTGCAGCTATAGTAGATAACAACTCTGTACTAGAACCGGCTCTTGACTCGAAATGACACAAGAAAGAATGAGCAGTGAAAATGGGAAAAGAAACACTGACAAATTGTCAAAGGAAACAAGAAAAACAGATAAAGACAAAAATTTTTTCATTGCAAGTAACAAAATTAGTAATTTAGTGAATTATTGGTATATATTTTTGTTTAGTAATTAATTGTTAAAGTTGAAAGTATTGCAGATTTGCTCATTTTGAAATTGGTGAGTTATATGGTGATAAGTTTTTCTTGGGAAACAAAAATGTTTTGCAAATTTATTCTGACCACTCCCCATATAAAGAAAAAGCAAGTGCATTTTCGTCTTCTGGTACCCTACAGTAGTATGAGTGTGTCGAGGTATTTAAGTTTATCATTTCGGTTGTAAATTGCTGTTGCCCACGCACTCTTAAATAGAAATCTATCATTGGCAAATTTTGAACGAATGATAAATTCAATATATTTGTGTTGGCACGCCACTCCCCCAGCTCTGATCAAGCTTCTGTTTGATCAAACCTGCAAACAGTGTCCCATTGAACTAAAAATGAGAATCATATTAAAAGTACAAATTGGACGAGAATACCACTCATTAAATCCATAAGGTCATCACAACAAGCAGACGTTTCCACGGCAGCCGGTTTTTAGTACCGAAATGACTCGGGAATCTTAGGATTCCTACCAAGGACTAACACTTTTGCGATATTAACAATAATATCGCAGTTACAACAACAACAATCAGACTTACAATAGCCTTTAGGCCAGAGCTTCACCCGGGCAATTTGAATTTCGTTAAGGTATTTCTTGATTTGACCAAACTAAGACTCTCAGGGTTTATGCTTAATTATTGGTTTTGAAAAAACATTTGGTAAGCTTCCTTACAACTCCATCTAGGAAGCTATAAAATGCAAAGACATCGCTCCAAACCTAAAATGTCAAAATTATATATCGTCACTGAACATGCAAGGACTTCATGAAGTATAAATGGTGTGAAATAGTGATGTCTCTTATATTGTTTAACATCGTTTACCATGTAGTAATGGGTAACGTAGCAAGATACTCCAATAGCATGCAGCGGACCCTATTTAAACACTAGAAGATTAAAACTATGCCGAAGGTATCTACCCCTTCTCTTACACTTTTATTGACATGTGTCAAAAACTAGCGCTACTTTAAAGGTTTGACAAAAGATAAATTAAGTTAGGGCCGTCGTTGGTCTACCACTACATATAAACAACACAGACCGTTTTCTTCTGTTATCCTTGACTCCCAGTTTCGCATAGGGCCTTAAACATCCTTTTATATCGAACTCTACTGTGAGATGTTAGGCATACGTTATTCCATGAGTAATTGACCTCCACGTTCTAGCAGGCAGACCAACACGACTGTGGATTTTAACGAAGCGCTATTCGAGCAATGTTGGTATTTTTCCTTCAAAGTGTGTGGCCAATCCACCGCCATTTCCATTGACACACATATGTACCTCTATAGAAGCAGGAATTGGCTTGTCATGTTTAGTACATCTTCATTTCTTATGCGATTCGGATTTGCCGCAAGCATTTGCTTGCAAAGGTTTGTAGGCGTTTATCGATGGCATTTGTGCGTTTTCAAGTTTGCAACCGTAATACAGACCATAGGAATGTCGAACATTTTGTTACCAAAAATTCACTATTTATATGGAATTTTTCAAAAATTCACTATTTATAGGGAATTTTTCAAAAATTCACTATTTATAGGGAATTTGTCAAAAAATTCACTTTTTATAGGGAATTTTTCAAAAATTCACTATTTATGGGAAATTTTTCAAAAATTCACTATTTATGGAAAATTTTTCACAAATTCTCTATTTATAGGGAGTTTTTCAAAAATTTACTATTTATTGGGAATTTTTCAAAAATTCACTTTTTATAGGGAATTTTTCAAAAATTCACTCTTTATAGGGAATTTTTCAAAAATTCACTGTTTATAGGGAATTTTTCAAAAATTCACTATTTATAGGGAATTTTTCAAAAATTCACTATTTATAAGGAATTTTTCAAAAATTTACTATTTATAGGGAATTTTTCAAAAATTCACTATTTATAGGGAATTTTTCAAAAATTCACTATTTATAGGGAATTTTTCAAAAATTCACTATTTATAGGGAATTTTTCAAAAATTCACTATTTATAGGGAATTTTTCAAAAATTCACTATTTATAGGGCATTTTTCGAAAATGCACTTTTATAGGGAATTTTTCAAAAATTTATAGGGAATTTTTCAAAAATTTACTATTTATATTCCCTATTTATAGGGAATTTTTCAAAAATTCACTTTTTAAAATATTTTACAAAAAATACACTTTTTAAAGGAATTTTTCAAAAATTCTCTATTTATAGGGAATTTTTCAAAAATTTACTTTTTATATTTATAGGGAAATTTCAAAACTTCACAATTCGTAGGTTATTTATAATTCGGTTTAACTTGATCTACTGTAATACTCACTTGTTTCGTTTTCACCAATGAGTGTTTTATGGTGGTGCCAGGTCTTTGTTATCTTTCATTACTTGGCCCAAAAAAGAAATACATATTAATACTTTTTCATTTAAATTTTAGATGACTAATCATTGTAATCTTATACATTAAATTATTTATTTTATTACCTACTGTTGTTGTCGCCATTGTGGACGTTGTTATTGTTTCTTTAGCCGCTCATTGAAAACTAAGATATAAATTGATATTAATAATGTGGAAGGCTACTGCTGGTTTACAAATACAAAACACCACTGCCGCTGAAGATGATGACTGGGAGACGGATCCAGATTTTGTAAATGATGTTAGTGAACAGGAACAAAGATGGGGTTCCAAAACTATAGAAGGTAGTGGACGTACAGCCGGAGCTATAGAGTAAGTTTTACTTAATTTCAACAATGTTTTTGTAATTTAACTTTAAATTGTATTTTTAGCATGGACAAATTGCGTGAAGAAACAGAAAAGGCCGATCACGATAAGAAACTCAAAGAAATTGAAGAAATTAATCCTGGCTATGGTTATGGTGGTAAATTTGGTGTACAAACCGATCGCATGGATAAATCGGCTGTGGGTCATGACTATCAGGGCAAAGTGGAGAAACATGCCTCTCAAAAAGATTATGCCACCGGTTTTGGTGGTAAATTTGGTGTACAATCGGATCGTGTAGATAAATCGGCTGCCGGCTGGGATCATATTGAAAAGGTGGAAAAACATGCCTCACAAAAAGATTATGCCACCGGTTTTGGTGGTAAATTTGGTGTACAGTCTGACCGTGTGGATAAATCAGCGGTTGGTTGGGATCATGTAGAAAAAGTAGAGAAACATGAGTCACAAAAAGGTTTGTAATTATAATATTTTGTGGATGATTATGCCTGAAATCTATTTTTATAAATTTTCTTTGTTTTAAGATTACTCGAAGGGCTTTGGTGGTAAATTTGGTGTTCAGGAAGATCGAAAAGACAAATCAGCTGTTGGCTGGGATCATATTGAGGCACCACAAAAACATGAAAGTCAATTGGATCACAAAATTGTAAGTAATATGTGGAAATTATAGCAAAAATGATAAAGTAAAAAAACAGCTTAAACCACTATTAGATAGATTTTTCAAATCAAGGTATATTTTTATATGGTTATTCAATCTTAATCGATTTTGGTATAAATTTTGTTTTAATGTTGTGCCATGGTTTCAATGGTCACTGATTTGAAAGTTACATTAAAAAAGTAACGAAAAATAGTT
Organism: Stomorhina lunata; assembly: GCA_933228675.1. Classification (NCBI taxonomy): domain Eukaryota; kingdom Metazoa; phylum Arthropoda; class Insecta; order Diptera; family Rhiniidae; genus Stomorhina; species Stomorhina lunata. Next base: position 36,529,069 of record OW121740.1, on the reverse strand, counting down.
TTACCCCCTATTCGGACCATATATCATAAAACAGAAAACACTTGTACTCTTGTTTTCGATGCTAAAGTAAATTATGTTTCTATCCTTTCAGTTTTGGAAGTATAACGTTATCGGTTTTCCTTTTATACCCCCTAAATTTTCAAAAATCTCTTAGGGGACTACAAGTCAGAAAAGATCATTTGGGCAGGGCGATGATGAATCCGTCAGATCAGATGAATCAGTTAGGCTGACAGTCATTAATGTAAAAGTTTTATGCAAATGTTTTAATTATATCTCTTCCTCAGGGTTTCGGCGGCAAATTCGGTGTACAAAAGGATCGTATGGACAAATCTGCAGCCACCTATGAAGATGGTGGTAAACAACAGGTCGGTACGAACTATACGAAAACTAAACCTGTCATTGAGGGAGCTAAACCCTCAAATCTTCGTGCTAAATTTGAGAATTTAGCTAAAAATTCCGAAGAAGAAAGTCGCAAAAGATCGGAAGAACAAAAACGTTTACGAGAAGCTAAAGACAAAAGAGATCGTGAAGAGGCGGCCAAGAAAACCGTTGTCGAGAATAAACCCTTACCAGCTGCTGATGAAGCTAAACAACCACCACCCAAAGGAGCTCGTTCCCATATAGTGACAGGACGTGAGGGTGGCATAGGCAATGCAATAAGTGCATTTAATCAAATGCAATCGCCAACTAAAGAAGATGCACCCTCATTGCGCAAAGAACCCATACACATTCCAAGAGAAGTTAAATCGGAGAAAGAAGTGGAACAAATTAAGGAAGAGGTTAAGCCACAACCGGAAATAGTGGCTGAAGTCAAGCAGGAACCGCAAAAGCCAGTACAACAAAAAGTTTTAGCTCCGCCACCAGATTTAATACCCTCCATCGAAATAGATACAGTAGCCACACCAGTGCAATCACCTGAGCCAGAAGAAATCAAACAGACTCCCGCTGTAGTCGAGGAAGCAGAACCTTTGTATCAAAATCAAGCTGAAGTTCAGCATGAAACCGTTTCTAAATCACCACAGTCTACTATACAAGAACAAGAAAATGCTCAACCGTTGTCACAAACTGAGGTAGCGGCTGCCGCATCAGAAGAATCTGTTGGTGGTGAAGCTATTTATGCAAACTCCGAAAACTTAGCCGATTATATTGAAGACACTCATATCCATGCTATTGCCTTGTACGACTATCAGGCAAACGATGATGATGAAATATCCTTTGATCCGGATGATACCATTACGCATATTGAAATGGTAAGTTTAAAGATGTGACTGAAGCTTAGATAAGAGATTTTTCTACAGCTGTGACCAGACATGACTAAGCAATAACTTCAGCTATGTATGTATGTAGCTAATACCAGAATATGTCTAGACAATTACAGCCTCTGCTGATTTTAAAAATTCTACAAAGATTACTCTCGACTCAATGATCAGATAGGTTTCGGGATCTACTCTCAGCCTGAAGGCTTCATTTGTTGAAGCCTGAAATCAGCAAATGATAGGAGGACGCCTGTCAAAGGATGTATTAATTTTAGACAGATAGGAAACGTTCTCAGTAATCACTAAGACCAGATTCGGATTAAAAGGCAAGCCGATTTACTGAAGGTTGTACTTGTCCTGCACTGCTGTACTGGGGCCAACTAACTATGGGCTATAATTTTATGTTAATCTAGCCTATCTTGCTGAATGTTGATACTCGCACTATTTCAAATGCCATTTAACGGTCCAACTGACAAAAGTAAATAAGTTTAGCAACTCTTTCTTTCTCTTTCCTAACAGTTCTATCAGAAAATTAGCTCGTACGATTAAATACTTTTGTACATAGAGCTTATACCTAAGCAAAATTTCCTGATTGTAAATCGGCAAAAAACTTAAAGCTAAAAAATGAGCGAACTAATTTAAGTCAAATTTCATAAAAATATAGACCTGGGATGTTACTGCGTATTTCGATTTTAAAGAAATAATTTTCGAAACACAATGCTTTAAGCGTACAATTTCGAACAGTTTTATTTTCGAATCGAGATACGTAATAAACCCCTTGGATAAATCAAATATCCCTCGCGGACCAAACAGGTAGTAGTGGGTTGCTACTTTAAACTAACACCAACATTTCACCCCTATATCCCGGTGTCATTGCGAGCCTTGCTAAAGGGTTTTCGGTCCACAGTCGGGGATAAATGTCAGACTGTGTTTTAACAGCGCACTGGTCGGATTCCTTAACGCCTCCATCAGTATCTATTTATTCCTTCGTCAATATGATCCATCACGCCGATGACTTATTTCCCCGTGCTCGTGGGAATAAGTCATGAATAATTCTAATAAAACAAAAAACAAAAACGAACATAAATCGGACAAGGCAACCTTGGATGACAGGGATGACCTATACAAACTGATCCTTAGCGACGTAAATGACACCATACTCTAAAAGGAAAAACTTATACTGACGCACTTAGTGGAGATGGTTAGGCTTGTGGATGATCTAGACTTATCTCATTCTACTGGAGCCACTCAGATACTGGCGGAGGTCTCGATCGAGTAGGATTTGGAATATAAGATCACTATTATCTCTAGTTCTGACCGGTCTTAATCGGGATCTCCTACAAGATCTTGAGCTTTAATGGTTGTGTCAAGTCAGACAGATCGGTCTAACACTATCTTTGCCATCAAAGCTAGCCAAACCTCAGCGGTTGTCTTGCTGGACTCTTGACTCAGAGAGTAAGATCACGGTGATCTCGATTCAGGGTCAAGTGAATGCGGGATGCCCTCTGAAGTTTCTGGCTTCTGTGGGGAATGCGAGCCTGATGCTGGCCTGATTCCGGCAGCCTGATTCAAATCAGCTCAGCCACTCAGACCTCAGCGACTACAACGCTTGACTCTGTCTCGGAGAATGCGATCTCGACTTCGGACCAGGTTTAAGCGGGATCCCTGATCTATTCTGATCTATTGGAAATAAGGCACTCTTATTTAGAAAACAATGTCAATTTGGAACAATGAGAAGGAAATAAACTCCCCCAAATGGTAATAGAAGCAACTATAAAAACTTTAATGGAAGGATTTCCGAAAAAAATCGATAAATTTATAAATACACAAATTCCTTTCGGATTCAACCATTCCTTACATAAATTCTGATCGAAATAGATTTAGGTTCTATAGACTCCGAAAAAAAAATGAAATGATTCAAAACCTTACAATACATGATTTATTCAATTGAAATCGGTAACTTTATCTCCGTCTCAACAAATAATACTGATTACACTGTGCTAGTTAAAAAAAACCGACAAAGGGAGACCTAGTAAATACATACATACATAATTTCTACGACATTCCTATTGGAATAAGGGGTACTTCTCTCAGACAATGAGCTGCATCCGATTGTACTTTTAGACTTATTGAAAGTTAAAACGTAAGAGACACGTTTTAACTCGGGCTCATGCATTAGTTAGTGAAGTTTTACATAGCCTAATACTCAATAACCAGTCGCCAGCTGAGTTATGAGGTGAATCGCTTTTTTCTGAAAATTTATTTTCTCAAGTGGGTCTGGCCGGGAATCAAACTTGAGACTCTGATATGCTAGGCGGATGACTAACCTGCTAAACCACGGAGGATCAAGGGAGACCAGGAGGTTAGCTCTAGTTTTCGAGATATAGTGTTATTTAAAAAATTGAGGAGGTTGAGCGATGAATATTCGCGTTACTCGAAAATTGTTCATTTTCTTGGACTAAGTAAAAAATCGAAATTTGGCAACAAAATTATCTTTCAGAAACACTAATAATCTGAGCAGTAAAAAAAATATTTTTGAAAACGGAAATTTTTGTGATTTTTCAAAAAAAAATATTTTTTTTTGCAAACAAAAAGAAATTAATTCCAAAACGATTAAAACGGATTAAAAAATAATTAGTGTACCTGGGAGATAATTTTGTTGCTGAATTTTAATTTTCTTCCTTAATTCAAGAAAATAAAAAGTTTTCGAGTTACGCGAATGTTTATTGCGCAACCCAGTAAAACTTTTCATTACCAAATAATGAGTTAAACAGTTAAACTATTGAACACGAACTACTTACTCATTCGCTGTTTAAGTCATTACATTAACATGGGGATGTCATTGGAGGCAAGTACTTACCAATTGCAGAAAAGTAATGACTTGGGTAAGTAATTTGAAAGCAACAACAACAACAGCAACAACTTTTTTGTTGTTGTTTTATTAAAAACATATATTTTTAAACGAAATACAAAATTTTTTTTATGATCCCATGGGGGCTCGAACCCAGACCCTCCGACTGCTAGGCAGAGACTCTTCCACTGAGCTACTTCATATGTTGAAAACTTAGCAGCTTATAATTAATACAAACAATTTTTATTTTTAGATCCAAAATCATGTGAAAATAACTTTGTGTTTCCCTGCTTTTTTTTGTTTTGTTGTAATTTTTGGAAAAATATTTTTATACGATTTTTTGTAATTATTTTAAAACTTTTTTAAAATTATTTTAAAACTTAAACAATTTAAATCTTTTTTGTATAAGTTTTTACATAAGATTGACTCTTACTTACTTAAATGTTACAACCTGTTAAGGTCAAAGTCCGAGCATATTTTAGAATTCCATGGATTTCGATCTTGTGCGAATATTCTCCAATTTTATAGGCCAAGCTTTGAAAAATGTTCCCCTACTTGGTCTTTCTATCGAAGTTTCGGACATCCTCCTCTAACATTAGGTAGTGCGACATTTTAATTCTAATTTTATCCTCTTCATTGTATTTTTTTTTTCAAGAGAGGGTTACTAGCCCGTAATCCTAACCCATTTTTATCGATCTTATGGGACAACTCTCGGAACATGTTAACTCACAATATTAATGGGTGTTAAACTAGCTCCCCGGGTGATACCATGAGGAGGTGTGTGTAAACAGTTGAGATGAAGGATGACCCATATATGTTGGGCTTACCAAGTTAAGACCAATTAGAATCGTGTTTGGTATTCAACATCCCCTATATAATCAAAATTGACTCATGATGGTATTTTTTCATTAAAGTGAGTTAGTTTTACAATTTTTTTTTGCAGAAGATAATATTAAAGTTCTTAAAATTCAAAAATCATTTAAAAAGACTCTTTTAATAAAAAAAAAACTAAAAAAAAATGGTTGCCCTTGGTGGGATTTGAACCGGGGCCATTCAGTTTAAATTACCATCTTAATTACAAATATGTACTTCTGTAATAACTTATTATTTATTCGGATGGTATGTTGTAGTCGTTACAAGGTAACCAGTTATCAGAGTACTTGCCATTACCAAAGTTTTGCTGGGTAATTTAATATTTCAACATATTAATGTCAAATAGACTTGGGCAATATTTCAATAAACTTCAGTATTTTTGGGAATTTTTAATACAAATACAAATTTTTTTTGGAACACTCATCATGGCTAAGACTAGAAACAATGACTAGGGATCTTGATCATAGACTACCACACAGACTGCGATCATATGTTCTACTAAGCAACAAAAAAAATAGAAAAAATATACCTTGACGTCTCTTAAATGTACTTTGACAGTTCGGAGGGTCTAGTTGTGGTTTATAATCCTGATTGTGACTGAATAAAGAATTTTACTTGTTTTTAATAAATTTATATAATTTGTTTCTTTTTATTCAGATCGACGAAGGTTGGTGGCGTGGATTATGTAAAAATCGTTATGGTCTCTTCCCGGCTAATTACGTGCAAGTTGTTAATAATCAAAATTGAGTATAATGGTTCGTGAACGCGGCATGACAACCTCTTCCTATAGAAAGCTAATAGCTATATAAATCTTTGTTTAAATCCTAATTTTTGTTTTAATCAAAGTATTTTACTAAATCAAAATTTTTATTTAAATCAATATTTTTATTTAAACCAAAATTGTTTAAGTATTTCGTTTTTGTTTTTTTTTTTTACTAAAAAACAACGATAATTCTGTTTCTTTTTTTTTTTTTTAATTATGTCCAAATTAAATTCGTATTTACATATTTTATATGTGTATTAAACATTCTACTTTTTATGTTTTAAACATAGCATTTTTACAAAATATTTTATTTTTATAAACAAATTATTTTTTTTAACTAAATTTTATTTTAATTTAATTCATTCAAACTAGCTTAAGCATTTAACTATGAAACTTACATTGTTATTATACAAATCATTAAAAAAAAAGAATCATGTTTAAGACAAAAAGGCATTAATTATATTAAAAAAGAGAAAATTGTGTCAAATAAAAATTGTTCATTATGAAAACAAGTCAATAATTTAATTAAAATCATAAAAAAAACAAAACAAAAAACATTAAAGAAATTACACAGACTGTATTAAAAGTTTTACTAAATAAAAGTTGAACCTTATAAAAACTAAATGAAAATGAAATGAATTTATTTTCAAATTCTAAGAAATTAGAATGATATGGAATTGGATTAATTTTAGAAGATGACTAAAAAACGGGGAATTTAATTTAAATGCTTTTATTTTCTCCTTTTGGTTCTTTTGTTTTAAATGCAATTTTTTTTATGGTAGAACTTAGACGCCTTAGAACTTATTTAAAAAATCCATCTTAATCAACTTATGTTTGAGTGTCAGGTTATTTAGATAACAATTGCGTGACTATAAAAACGCTACCAAAAAAATGACAGAAAACTTACCGATTTGCCAAATTTTGTATACGATGATTTCAAAGCATTTATTTCTTAACCGTAAAAAAGTGCTGATATCTCTATAAACATTTCAATCTCAGGTATTTTAGATTGATTAAAAGGCCTAACCTTTGTCCGACATATGTTGGGATTTAACCTGTCCTAAAAGGCTGTTGAACTTAATTCTCCCTACTTAATTACTTAAGTCTCCTATAGTATTTAAAATAATGACGTAGTGTTTGAACCAATATCAGTTTGTGCATATTTTTATATAGGGCCATTGTAGGTTATCTCTAAAATGCTTCTAAATTGCAAATTTCTAATACAATCATTGCTAATACGAAATTTTGATGCAAAATTATAAAAATTTTCTAAAATAAAATTAAAGAGCTAAAATACCTCGGAAAAACTTTATTACAACAATGTCTCAGATTTCTATTCTTTTCGTACATTCTCGAGGTTTCTCGTGCAAGGGCTGTCAACTCAGCAACAACATATTTACAATTTTTAATTTTGGAGCAACATATTCCGGCAGTGGTGCTCCACATTCTTTTGGTTCGTGCCGGAGTTAAAACAAATCCCGGACAACGGATCTGCACCGAATGCACTATATGCAGACCCAGCTATTGTGCAACACTTGTTTGGGCTGATGTCACCTCAGGAACTGTTAAGGACTTCAGCATGACAGGGAGTGGTTGGAGAGTTTCGTTGCGCCCTGCTGCCAACAACGGGGAAACTCAGCCTATTCTTCGACATCATCATCTTCGTCGTCGGAATACGCAACTCTCCCACCGTCCGTTCAGCAATCGCAACAACCTTGGTAGCATCAGCAGCACAATCCATCGCCGCTAACAAAATCGATTGCAGTCCGAGTTCCTGGGGTGATATCAATTCTGCAGTTTAACTGCAATGGTCTCCAAGGCAAAATATCTGCAGCAACACAACATTGTGGTCGCAGGCGTCGAGGAGACAAAACTTAACAAAAACTCCCGTCTGCAAAGTTGTAATGGGTACAACGTTCTCCGAAAAGATCACAAAAAAGTCACGGTGAAGGCATCGCATTTATAATCAACAAGTCAGTACAGTATAGAGTTCTATCTCATGATTTAGACAATAGACACCAATACCTTGAGGCTCGGGATATTGCTGTCAGATCAGGGAACACGGAGTTAGAATTCTATAATGTCTATATTCCGAATGTAACAGGTTGTCCAACTGATTACCGTCCCGACAATAGAACTTTTTTAAAAGGAGAAACACGGCGGGTTCTGGAAGACTTTAACACGCAGCATGATATTTGGCACTAATTTATTGGAGAAGACCACAGGGGTGCGTCGTTAGCGGAGCAGATTGACGACCTCACCTTCTGCGCTTTAAAATACGATGCCCCCACTTAAACTATATGTAATTGAGCCATTTTCCCCGACATAACAAAAGCTAGTTCTAGTCTGATTAACTGCTTAACCTTGTGCGCAGTTTTGTCTCTAGTTTCAGCTCACCTGCCCATAATCGTTAGAATGGAGCGACCAAACGATTTTATCGTCTCTGAACGCCGTACGTACATAAACCAGAAAAAAAACGGACAACACTTCAAAGATGGTTGGAGATCTTTGAAGTGTTGGTCGGTGAAACCCTCGAACATGCACGATGCAGAGAGGATGTTTCGTGTAACCATCAACGCTGCAGCCACTCGCTTCATTCCTGCTGGTAGAATACCCGTAGTGAGGCCGCACTTCCCAGCCAAAGGAGTGGAATTAGCAGATGAGCGTGATGCGATCCGCAATACCAACCCTGATAATTCCAGGATCGTCCAGATGAACCGTGACATCAGCAGGTTGGTGAATGAGGACAACCCCAACCGTTGGCTTAATCATTGAAGAACTGCAATCTTGGCACAGGACTAAGCAAGTTGTGGTCTACTGTTCGATCTCTCTCGAAGCCTATATAAAAGGATGATAGTGTCACAATTAAGTTTGCCGACAACACCATCCGACCCGAAAGTGTGCTCGCATGCTTTTAGACGATTATTTATTAAGCACACTCGCTGAAGTTGTAAAGGCCATGCATACAGCTAAGACGGAATTTCCAAGCTGATGCATGGCGAGTCTGTCTGTCTAGCATCGAGTCTGTATATGGCTAGCCTCATTATATCCGATGTCTGGAAAGTGTGTGGAGTGATTTGAATCCTAAAACCTGGGAAACCCGCGAATGAGGGATCATTGTACAGACCGATATCCCTTCTGTCACTAATCGCAAAGACACTCGAGGCTCTACTCCTTAACCAGCTGACCAGCCAACAACCAGAAGCTCGTAGCTAGCATGGTTTCTGCCAAATACATAGCATTAACAGCCATTACCACTCAGATCGCACAAAACTTAAACCAGCAGAGGCCTTATACAAAATAAACCGTCCTTGTAGCGCTTAACTTGTGAAATAACGGTCCTTGTGACGCTTAAATTGTCAAAAGCCTTTGATACGGTAAGTCATGTTACCGTCATGCTGAACATCCTGCTGTCCATAATGCTAACAGATTTAAAGAAATGGATAGTAAGTTATTTGAGTGGCCCTCAGTTTTTCGTAGAGTTTAGGGCTCAAAACACCGTAGAGTTAAACAGGAACTTCCACAGGATGAAGTCCTGTCGGCACTTCTGTTTAGCTTTTACGTCTCTAAGCTCCTAGCTATTCCAACTAAATCCTCAGCAGACCTATTTACCACCTGGACAAAAGAAGTAAGTCTACAGCTTGGCGTCGAAATCGATAGTGTACCAATTCCGATCGTAAGTCACACGAAAATCCTGAGAGTCAGTACTTAGGGAATAAGCAAAGAAACCTTGCTGTGCACCTATAATGAGATTGGTTGCTCAGTGGCAAATTATGCCGCTCCGCGTGGTCAAAGTCGCTAAGTGATACTCAGTGGAGAAATAACCAGTACTGCCAAATGAAGCCCTACGAACTATAACAGGCTGCATAGAAATTATCTCACCACATTATCTTCATGACTAAACAAAGATCCTTCCAGTTAAGGAACACAACATTTTGCTATCTCAGCAGTTCCTTCTGAGAACTTGGCGCAGAAAATAAGAGTCGTTCTGGGCTCAACTCCTCACATTTTCAACTGTACAGTAAAACAAGTATACATAGATTCCGTAGGGGACGCTTCACGGGAACCTGCTAGCGTTCCTAATGGAAAACCGTTTTGGCGAAAGTAAACTTGTGGCTCTGCATATTTCCAAGGCGTTTAATAGAGTGTGGCACGAAGCACTTCTATCAAAACTTATTGCCTTTGGTGTCGATAATAACTTCTCTCTGTTTATATTGAGCTTCATCAGAGATTGCACTATACGAGTTGTTATAGATGGGTTCAAGATTAATTCAGGGGTACCGCAAGGCACTTTTCTTTCTCCTACTCTATTTCTTATCTTTATAAATGATCTTATACGTCAAACTTCCAATACTATCTACTCTTTTGCAGATGATAGTAATATTTGCCATTCATATTCATTCAATCGTAAGCCAAGCCTTCTTAAGATAGGCGCTATGAGACAAAACATGAATGAATCATTCCAGAATGGGGTCGTACGAATAGAGATTTAACTCGCGGAAAACTCAACGTTGAATGCTTAGGAATAAACGCATTACAAACCTCCAAACCTGCAAATCTCCTTACTATACATATACAGCACCTACATCCTACCGAGAATGGAATATAATTCTGATGATGGCAGGTGCTTCAAAGTCTATTTTGGAGCTTCTCGACCGAGTGCAGTAGAGGGCAAAAGTGCTCATCGATGAGGGCATCAACCTCTAGAAGTTTACCCTGCCAGTTGCAATAAAGGTAAAATCAAATATCCACAAACACTACTCCATCTGTCCTCCCTCTCATAACCTATTTTCCTAGTTCCAACACAATGCATTGTATAAGTAGGGGTCATCCCCTGAGTGCTGGTCCTAAATTAAAAAAAAAAACACTAAGTTTTATTGATCTAAATCTAGTTTTTCTACTTTTAAAGTTTTTACAACACACATACTATTGTTAGTGAACCGCAGCTTAGTTATCCGCCTAGCATACCAGAGGTCCCAAGTTTGATTCCTGGCCAGAACCACTTGAAAAAAATCGGCTGTGCCGAATCTTATATACCCATCATCAAGTTGTGTTAAATTTAGAAGCATATCTCATATATCTACGGGGGTGCAGCAAATTCAAAACGTGGACGAAATTCGAAAAAAGTTGTTACGGCAGTTGATATTGTTGGTAAAATATTTGGACTAAATTCGGTTGCAGTAGCTTTATAGTTCAACATTTAAAAGTATGTAAGTGGTTTCCCTAGTAGTTACTTTGAACAAAATTCGTCAAATATGGACCGATTCCTATATACTGACCAATATTTAGTTGCATAAAACTTCTCTATTCTAAATTTAGTCGTCATAGCTATTACAATTGTATTTAATTTATCAGCATTCATGTGTTTCCCGGGGCGGGGTTATGTGGGAGCTCTAACTAAATGTGAAACGATTTCGCCTGTTTTCAGCACACAACTTCTATAACATATCAAAAATACTTTTGTAAAATTTTGTCTCTCTAGCTCATGCAGTTAAGAAGCTATCGCGCTTTTATCTGAGCGGCAAATAGCCTCTTTTCTTTTTGTATTTTTGTATTTCCGTAAGTTGTTTATATGGGAGCTATGGTCAAATGGTGACCGATTGTGACAATATTTTGCATACTGGCTGACTTTGACATAAGTCTTCCTTGTGCTTAATTTGGTTATATCTGTTATAATTTTACATTTATTGGCATTTAAGTTTATTTTAGGTGAAATTTAGGCTGTTTCCGTAAGTTTTTTGTATAGGAGCTATGACTAAATGTGAACCGATTTTAATGAAATTTTATATGCTGCCTAGGGCTTATGTAAAACTTCTATACACCAAATTTTATAGTTATTATAGTTTGTTATTTATAAGCAAATAAGCGATTAGAATAGGCGAGGTTTTATGGGAGCTATGGTCAAATGTTAACCGAAATGAAGAATGTTTTTACTAAGTTTCGTTTAGGCGTTATCGAGATTTCAACAGATAGACTTACATCGCTCAATCGTCTTAGAATTTCATAAGGATTCAGAATATGTATCGCTCTTGGTTTTTGAGCCATTATTAAGAAAATTACAAACGGAATGACAATCTCAATATACCCCCATTCTTTTTGATGGTGGGTATAAAAAAGCGGTTCACCTCATAACTCAGTTATCCACTGGTTATTGAGTATTAGTCTACGTAAAACTTCTCTAACTAATGCATTTGCCATTCCGAGCCGGAGTTAAAACGTAGGTCCCTTTCAATGAGTCTAAAATTTGAATCGGATGCAGCACATTGTCTGAGAAAAGTACCCCTTGTTCCAATTGGAATCTTGTGTGGGAACTATATATACATATATATCGTTACTTTAATATAGAAAAACCCTAACTAATATTTTTATTACACTACAGGAGAGGGAAAAAAACTAAATAAAATCTTAAGTTTTGAAGATATAGAAATTTTCTAAATGCAGTTTTTTATTAAATTCTCTAAAGAACTTAATGCTATAACATAGTTTTTTTTTTAATTAAATAATTTTTATAGAATTGTATTAGATAAAGTTTTTAGAAGCGATTTGAATGAAAAACGACTTAGGGCCTTTCTATGTTAAAGTAATTATTAACCAAAAGGTTTAAGAGCTATTCATTGATATAAAGCTTTTTGAAAATAAAATTTTTACTTTAAAGAGGAAATAACACCATATCCGTTTAGTACTAGTTTAAAATAAACTTGTACCTGTTCAAATTCAGTGAACGATTCTGAAAAAACTTATCATACCTTTCCTGCTTTAATGGCGGTGTAGGGTATAAAAATGATAAGGATTAAAAATTGTGCGGTAAGGTAAAATTATGCGTTAATTGCTTATTAATTTAAATTTGACACGAATTTTAAATATTGAAAACACATTTCACATGTATACACATACATATAAAAAACAGTTAAAAATAATGTGTTTGTATGGCTACAATAAATAAAAACCCCTTAAATTTTCTTTATTGTTAATTTAACTTTTTTTTTTATCATATTCTACAAAAACAAAAGAAACTGTCCTTTATCTAACAAAAATCCCCTATAAAGCTCCCAAAAAAGCAACACTGTGTATTAAGTAGTTGGTGTTGTTTGCACAACCGTTATTCGCTCACTTGAAACTTATAAATACAAAATTTTAGCTCTGGACTCTCTTAGTAGTTTGACGTTTGTCGTTGATTAGAGTTTAACTAACGTGAAATTAAGACGAAGGAAAAAATAGCAAAAGAAAATTCAATTTTATTGGTTATTGTTTAAAAAGAAAGAAATGTTTTAAAGAAATTTTATTTGTTATTACTTGAAGGGAATTAAAATAAAAAGTGATAAAAGATTTAAAGTTTCTTTAGAGCTACAAGATAAAAGTTGAAAGAATAAGAAAATCTTCGCATATCAAGTTGAAGTAGAAAAGAAAGAAAAGATTTTTTGTCTAAACTCTTGGCATTTAAGTGATTATGTTAAAAAAGAAAACCTAATTATTATTATTATAATCATCATTATCATCATCATCATCATCGTCAACAACTGCTGGTCTCTCTTAATTATTTTATGCTGGTTCATTTATAAAACGACAAATTCAAAAACAAGTGTTTTTTTTCCAACATTTAGCTATTACTCTCTTTGTGCTTAACAAAATATAAGAAAAATACCAAAATTTTCTTTAACAAAGAAAAGGAATAATTAATTTTTTTATAACCAAAACAAGAAAAAATACGCATTTTGCAATAAAAGAACTGCCAACGTCTTCAGTTCAATAAATAAAATAATAAAACAAGAAAACAACAGCAACACCAACAACGACAAATTGTATTGAACAACTATAACAAAAATAACAAGAAGAAAATTTAATAAATACAAAAGCAACAACACCAACAAACAAAAACATTAGCTCTTCATTTAAGCAAAACAGCAAAATCAAAAACAACAGCAACAACAACGTCAAAGTGTTCTTAATTATTTAATAAAATAACAACTTTTAAAGGAATATTTAATTAAACCACCCTTAAAAGTAAGTTATTTTCATGTATTATTATTTAATTTATTGATTAAACACAATTATTAATATTAATGTTGCTTTATCTCATGCATATATGTTATACTAATTATTATTCGTGTCAAAATTTACACATATCATGAAAAAAAAGGAAAAACAAATATTCAATAACATTTACGTGTTACCAGAGTAGCACGAAGTGAATCAGCTGATAAAAGATATTTGAGACAATCAGAATGAAAACAACATAAAGCAAAAATGGCACAGTCATGTATTTAATTTTTTGCACACAATGTTTGCATGTTACACTGATCAACAACAAAAATTAGACTATTTTAATACCCAACTGAAAAATGGGGTTATATTGAGATCGTCATACCGTTTGTAATTTTTTAAGGAACAAGTCTAGTTTAGGTGAACTGCACCGATTTTTTTTGAAATTTTTTTTTCTGATAGGGACTTTAAATAGCTTTTGTTTGAAATCTTTTTTTATGGGAAAGAAACTTTTGGGTTGGGAGATATAGTGGTTTTAAGTTCCGAAATATAAGTAGGTACATCTCTCTTAATGTAGGACCGATTGCCACAATATGTATGTCATGTGAAAGTGCACCGAAATATCTTTCAGATAAAATAATTTGTTTTACCATTTATTAACCCATTAAGGAACTATCAAGAAAAATATTAAATTTTAGCCTTAGTTTTTTAGCAAAAATGTCCATATCTCGAAAACTTGTCGATATAACGTAATCCAATATTATAGATTTATAGGTTTTCATCTGATACTAATAGTTGGCTCATATCCCTTAAGATAACAAAGATATTAAGGTTCAAAGTTGATTTCTTTTTATCTTTCATTTTTAAAGTCTGGTTTAATTGAATTGGACCGATTTTAAACATTTTTATAGCCCATAAAGAACTTTATATTTTAAGAACATTAGTATACAAATTTTTGGCAAGAAACTTTTAGTTTAGGAGATACGGTGCTTTAAAGTTTCAAAATATCAATCTATTTATTACTCTTAATATTGGACCGATTGCAACAATATGTATGTCATGTGAATGTTCATTTTTTATTAACGCATTAAGAAACTATTAACAAAAATATTGAATTTTACTATTGGTTTTTGTAAAAAAAGTCCATAAAATCGCGCCAATCGATATCGAGGAAAGTGACTAAAATATATTCTTTAAATTCCACATTCAGCCATACAAAACACTTATGGAAACAGCCAAAATTCCGTCTTAGCACAAGGAAGTTTTATGTCAATGCCAGCCAGTGTGCAAAATTTTGTCACGATCGGAAATACAAAAAGAAAGGGGGTTTTTGATAGAAACCCCCTTTCTTAATTTAGAACAGAGAAGTTTTTTTGATAACTTTTGGTCAGTGTATCAAATTTTATAGGAATCGGTCCATATTTAACTATAGCTTTCAAATAAAAACCACTAAATGCCACAAACGCCAGTTAAAAGTTATTAAAGTTACAAAATTTTGCAAAAGTAAGTTTAATACAAAAATAGTGTATAAAATTTTGTGACAATCGTTCACCATTTAACTATAGTTCTATTCTATTTTTATATCTACAATCAAAAAGAGTTGGGGGTACATTCAGTATATTAAGATTGCACCTACGAAATTAGATAGCTATCAATCAATGTTAAGTCCAGACTTTATATCCTAACAAAATATATGGACCTGCCGTATTACTATCAAACGTGTTTGGCCCTATTATTAAGCACAATTAAAGGTATTTAATAGCTTATTTATGTAAAAATAAAGGCAATATAATATCAAGTTATTGCACTCCATAGTATGGAGTCCATACATTGTTTTCTATCAATTGTGAAATAAGAGTGGATAAAGAATAATGAAAAATACATAAACGCAAAAACAAACATGGGGAATATCAATGTATGGAAGTGCAACATCTTTATATTATAGAGTCTTTGGTAAAACTTTACCCGGTTATGAAACCAAATTTTGGGCAAAGTGCATATATTTTACCAACAATTTTTTCGAATTTGGTTTATATTTTGAATTAGGTTCACTTTCGTAGATATTTATATAAGATTCGGCACTGCCGAATTAACTAAAAGTCTTTTTTAATGTGTAATGGTCACCTAAGTACAAAAACAACAGAAATTTTAAAATTTTTTCATAGGGTTTTAAAAACAAATTTTTTTAAAATTTGGTATTTTTGAAGACGTTGTCGAACTATAACCACAGAAAAAGATTAAGCAATATTATTTTTGAATTTGGGTTTCATATGAAAATAAATAGCCACGGCTATTTATAACCAGTCCAAAAATTTCACAAATGTTCAAAGTACCCTTACGATCTTACATATATCAAAAACAATTTTATCTTAAGTGCGTTTTTTTTATCTCCAAGTTAAATTAATTATTTTCATTTAAATTGCATAGGCACCACGACTTACATGTTTTCATTAACTCTTAATTCCAAGTTGATGCTTAATTCAAAATTTGCATTAACATAAAAGAATAATCAAAAATTGTCAAAAACAAAAAAGTCTTTGCCTTCATTACCAACTGACAGATGGTTAAAGTACGAAGTAAATTCAGATTAATAAAGAATAGGGATACAAAAACATAATGTAAAAAATCGATCATATAGTTATAAGTATCAACTTAATTCTTGTTTTAAATTTCGCTAAAGTGTTCAGTTAAATAGATGATCTTAACTAATGATATAAAACAATGGTTGATAAAGTGTACTGACCAAGTCCGTAGCGCGACTGAAAATGCAGCATTCCACAATAATAAAAATATATAGAACGCCGCCAGCTGATCCATTAAAATTTAGTATTATACCAAATCACACGTACACGAAATAAAAGCTTTTTTCACCCAAATGTGAAAGTGAAATTTTGAGTTCAAGGCACTGTTCTAAATAGTACAAACTTTTGTCGATGTCGAACCACTTTTTATTTTTTACAAACTAAAAATTTTTTGTTTTCTTTCGGCATTCTTTTTTTTTTGCATAATTTTTTTGAACAAGTACGCAATTGTTGGTATTAAAAAATTAACGAAATTTAAAATATAGAATTTTTTATGTATTTTAATTGTCCTAAAATCAAGTTAAACTCATTATACATCTTAAAAGATAGATTTCTAAGAAAATTACTTTAAATTACAGAAAAAATCTTGAATAAAATTTTCATCCCAACATATCATGCTTTTTTGAGCAACTGTTTGTATTCGGTAGGAAAAGTAAAAGCTCTGTTTAGGCTTACCGATACCATATTACAGATTCGTACTTTTGACAAGTACCAGAGCCCTATTTCACTAAGCTACAAGTCTACAATTACAAGTGTTTTTGCCTGTAAAATTGTGAACTTGTATAAAATTGTGTTTCATTAAAATACAATTACAAGTTTGTAGCTACAAGTGATTTTTACAATTCACAATTTTACAAGTCATACTTCTACAAGTGGTTTTGTTTCACTAATCAAAATTTGTACTTGTACACATATAGAATTGTAGAAAAAAAGCATAGGGTCGACTGAGACTCTCAAACAAATTTTTACAAGTTACAAGTGAATGATAAATTGAATTCAAATTTGGTTTTTAAGTATCTTTTAATAAAAATTAGTTAAAATTAACACAAAATCAAATCAATATTAATGACCATTTATTTATTTTGTTTGATTACAAGGTTTACATGGGGGTCCAGCCAGATGGACGGACGGACTGACATCGACTCAGCAATGAATTCTAAGTCCATTGGTGTACTGGATCGGAAAACAAAAAACTTTTTCTAAAACAATTCATAATATTTCAGTACAAATTTTGAATTTGACTACAAAACATAAGCATAGTCTTATAAAAATCTGATAACAGTATCAAAAGTTATAGGCATATAAAGTGGGTATATTTCGGAAAAAATCTTGAAAAGAAAAAAACTTTGAACTTCTGAACCAAAGCGAAATTAAAAATTTTGAAGAAGGGTAAAAATTGCCTAGGCTAGGATAATGTATATAATTTCATGAAAATTCATTGTTGTGAAAATTTTAATGAAACACAATTGAACAGCGCTTGAGGTGTAATTTGACATTTCCTAGGCCTTCTATGTATATTTATTCTATGTATGTATATTCTGATTATGATTATTAGAAGTTGTACTTAAAAGTTTTATTAAAAAAAAACTCGTCAAAATTGGTGAGTTCGTGAATAGACATAATACCAGATATTATGTCACTTTCCTTTTAATATCCATGAACATTCATCAGAGATAACATATTTTGTATAAATTTATATGGTATTAAATGACATTAAAACTAAATGACAATAAAATTAAATGACATTAAAATTAAATTTCAATGAATATAACTGATAACAACTGTTGCAGGGGAAAAATAATTGCACTGCCATTTTTTTGCATTTGGCTTTTGGCATTAAAATTGATGGACTGGCAACACTATTTACAGCAAAAAAAAAGTCATCACTTTGTTTGTTGTCATTGCTCTTTAAAGGAAATTTTGAAGAGTAAAAAGAGAATTATATTATTAAAGAGAACCTCTTTCCTTTTAAGAGAACAAATTATTAAAGAAATGCAAATTGTTAATAGGTATTTTTTATGTTAAATCGACTATGCAAATAACTTTATAAGTATTTGTTAATTTATAAATGCTAATAAATATGTATTGTATAATTTATAGAGTATTTATAAAATATTTATCATTTTTTTTGTTATTCAATTATCTAAAGATATTGATCTCTATGTTTAAATGTTTACAACTGAGTTTTTCATTACATTTTGTTACTCTTTTTCTTTTTGTTTAATTTGAAACTAAATAATTTAGCTTTTTTGTAATATTTATATAATTTGAATATTAATTTTTATTAAATTTATAAAAACAAGTTTCGGTCAAATTTAAAGATTCATCCAGGCGTAAAATATTTAAATACTTTTGTTTTTGATACCGATAAGTGAAATTATTTAATTTCTCAAAATTATTAATACTGTGCGACAAGAAAAAACAACTGATCTGGGATTGTATGAACTCAATTTTTGGCAATCGCCTAAATTTTCTATAGAAAAGTTGGCGATCGCCTTAGTTTTCTATAGAAATGTTGGCGATCGCCTTAGTTTTCTATAGAAAAGTTGGCGATCGCCTTAGTTTTCTATAAAAAAGTTAGCGATCGCCTTAGTTTTCTATAGAAAAGTTGGCGATCGCCTTAGTTTTCTATAGAAAAGTTTGCGATCGCCATAGTTTTCTATAGAAAAGTTGGCGATCGCCATAGTTTTCTATAGAAAAGTTGGCGATCGCCATAGTTTTCTATAGAAAAGTTGGCGATCGCCTTAGTTTTCTATAGAAAAGTTTGCGATCGCCATAGTTTTCTATAGAAAAGTTGGCGATCGCCATAGTTTTCTATAGAAAAGTTGGCGATCGCCATAGTTTTCTATAGAAAAGTTGGCGATCGCCATAGTTTTCTATAGAAAAGTTGGCGATCGCCATAGTTTTCTATAGAAAAGTTGGCGATCGCCATAGTTTTCTATAGAAAAGTTGGCGATCGCCATAGTTTTCTATAGAAAAGTTGGCGATCGCCCTAGTTTTCTATAGAAAAGTTGGCGATCGCCATAGTTTTCTATAGAAAAGTTGGCGATCGCCATAGTTTTCTATAGAAAAGTTGGCGATCGCCATAGTTTTCTATAGAAAAGTTGGCGATCGCCATAGTTTTCTATAGAAAAGTTGTCGATCGCCATAGTGTGATGTTAATAATTCAACATGTCTTTATTAACTGCCTTAATTCATGTTTACATTAATTCTTGTATTCTTATTATCTATTTTAAGTTCACATTTGTTTATCATATTTCTACTATGAATGACATTTGCAAATAAGTAAAAGCTTTACAAACAGTAAGTTTAACATAACAACTTTATTATGTTACATCTTCCCTTTTTAACTTTGAAATGTTATTGGATATTGAGCGGCTTTAAACTTTTGTTTTTTAAAAACCAACTATTTCTTCGGTACTCTCTGCCTTCATCATCTTCTACAATGTACGAACGTGGTGTTTGACATTTGTTTACGATAATTCCATTTTTCCAGTTGTTGCGATCTTTAATTAGTACTTTATCTCCCACGCGAAACGTTTGTTCTCGTCTTGACGAATTGTTGTAATATTTTTCATTACGCTTAGTTTTTTCCAATATTTGTTGTTTTATGTTGTTGTTGTAGATTGGAGTCAATAATGTCTCTGAGACTGGTAATTTTGTTCTCAACAATCTATTAAAAACCATTTGTGACGGCGAAAATGTCATACCTTGAATTGGCGTGTTTCTATATTCCATCAATTGTAAATATTTTTCTTCATTTGTTGTCGATTTTTTGAAGATATTTTTTATAATTTGAACTGATCTTTCAGCTAATCCGTTCGATTTTGGATATAATGGCGAACTTGTAATAATATCTATATCCCATTTCGTGGCAAAGTTTTTGCACTCAAACGAGCCGAATGGAACATTGTCTGCAATTATAGTTTTTGGTATACCAAATTGAGAAAAAATTTCTATCCAATGTTTAATTATTTCAGCCGATGTTTTATTTCGTAATAATTTAAATTCAATCCATTTACTGAAATAGTCAACGACTATAATATAATCTTTACCATCAAATGTTGCAATATCACAGCCAACTTTTTGAAATGGTACTAGTGGTATTTCATGCGGTATCATAGGTTCTTTAATATTATTTTTTGAAAACTGGTCACATTTTTTACAGTTGAATATTTTTTCTTCTATATCGGTATTCATATTTTTCCAGTACATTATCGATCTTGCCCTTTTCTGTGTTTTTAAAACTCCCATGTGAGACTCATGAAGTAAATTTAAAATATCTGCTTTCATAGAATCTGGTATCATAATTTTTTCATTGAAATATAAAATACCATTATTTTCAATAATTTCATGTCTCTTACCAAAATAAAAACGTAAATTTTCTGGTACTTTGCTTTTGCTCTTTGGCCATCCATTTTTATAAAATGACATGATTTTATTTAAAATAATATCTTTCTTAGTTTCTTCTTTAATTTGATTTTCTCTTTTTTCACTCACGTTTATTGATAATATTGTTTCATAAAAAATTAGTTCCTCGTCTGATGGTTTCAAAGTCAATGGATCTCTTGACAAATAATCTGCAATGAACATGTACTTTCCCGGCAAATATTCTAATTTAACATCATAATTTAATAAACGTAGACGCATTCGTTGTAGTTTTCCAGATGGTATTTTGTGTATTTCTTTTTCAATCAACCCTAAAAGTGGCTTGTGGTCTGTTTTAACAATGACTTCTCTTCCGTAAATGTAATGATGAAATTTTCTGCAACTAAAGATTATAGCTAAAAGCTCTTTTTCAATTTGAGCATATCTTTGTTCTGTTTCCGACAAACTTCTCGAGGCGTATGCAATCGGAGCATTGTTTTGTATCAAACAGCAACCTAGACCATGTTGTGAAGCATCTGTTTGTATCACGGTTTGTTTGTTTTCATCAAAGGGCTTCAAAACCACTGAACTTACAAGCAACTCTTTAATTTTAGCAATAGTCTCAGAGTGAGCTTTTTGCCATACAAAGAGAGTATTTTTCTTCAAAAGTTCTCTTAATGGAGAAGTTATTTCGGCTAAGTTTGGAATGAATGATCTAACATAATTTACTAAGCCCAAAAATTTTTGTAATTCTTTTTTGTTGTTTGGATCTTTTAAACTCTGAATAGCACTGATTCTATCTTTACTGGGTGATATTCCATTATTCGTAATTTTATGACCAAGATATTCAATTTCTTCAAGGTTATATTGAAATTTATTTGGATTAAATTTTATGTTTAAGTCTTTTGCTCTGCTAATAACTTTGTTTAATGCGTCATTATGTTCTTTTAATGTTTCTCCATAAACAAGAATATCATCAATGTATATTGCAATATTGGGTATGTTAGAAAAATTTGTCTCGTTTTTCTTTTGAAAAATTTCTGGGGCTATACTTAAGCCAAATGGTAATCTATTAAAATGAAACATTCCAAAAGGGGTACCAAAAGTGCATAACTTTCTCGATTCCTCATCTAACTCAACTTGATAAAATCCTTCTTTTAAGTCTAGGACACTAAAATATTTCGCCTTTTTTAGTTTTGGTAAAATTTCATCCAAAGTTGGAATTAAATGTTGTTCTTTTTTGACATATTTATTTAAATTTCTGGGATCAAGACATAAGCGTAAAGTACCATCAGATTTTTCGATTACTACAAGATTATGCACCCAATCTCTTGGCTCGTTTACTTTTGATATGATGTTTTTTTCAATTAAAACATCTAGTGAATTTTTTAGGTTGTCCATAATTTTTAAAGGAACTCTTCGTGGTGGCTTAACTACAGGGATTGCATTTTCTAATAATTTAATCTGATATTTTCCTGGAAAACTTCCTACTCCACTAAACACCTCAAGATTTTTTTCTAAAAATTCTTCTTTTGTTGTTTTTTCTTCTTTTTGTATATCTAGTTTATTTACTTTTTTAACAATCGACAAATTGTCAATGGCTTCAGCTCCCAAAATCGAACAAAAATTTTCATTAAGAATGATAAATTTTTCATTACTCACTTTGTTATTGTAATAGCATCGTAAGAAACATTCTCCTTTAGGGACGATTTCTTGGCCGCCGTAGGCTTTGAGTACCGTAGATGTTGGATTTATTTTAACCTTTGGTGCTATTTTTTGAAAAATTTTCTTTGATAAAATATTTACGTCACTACCTGTATCCAATTTCACTTCAACAAAACTTTTTTCTATTTTTAAATTTTGTACCCACTTATTTTGTTTCTTATCTGAAATCATATTCACGTAAAAAATTTCATTATTATCATCAAAATTATCGATAGAAGATACATATTTTTTGTTACAACAAACAGCAAAATGATTAAATTCATTACATTTTATACACTTTTTGCCAAAAGCTGGACATTGCTTTGGCTTATGATTTCTATTACATTTTTTACACTGAAATTCATCACTTTGCTTGTTTTCAATTTTTCTCTCATTTGTAACATATTTATTTTTAAAGCTACTCTCCTTTCTATTTTCGGTAATTTTGTGTACAACACCACCAACAACTTCAGTCCCAGCAGCAACACCAGCACCCATGTTCATTTGAATCACCTTTGTTTGACCTTCAGCTATTTCAGCAGCTCTACACATCTCAACCGCTTTCTCAAAATCAACATCCTTCTCCAAAAGCTTTTCTTGCAAACGCTTGTTGCTTATTCCAAGAACAATCCGATCTCTCATTAATGAGTTTTGTTGTTCACCAAAATCACATGCTTTACCCAGCTTTTTGATGTCCACCAAAAAATTGTCGAATGGCTCCCCATTTCTTTGATTTCTTGAGAAAAACAAAAACCTTTCATAAACAATACGTTTCTTTGGAACACAAAAACCTTCAAAAGCAGCAACAACTTTAGTATAATTCTTTTTTTCTTCGGCCGACAAATTAAACGTTTGAAATAGTTCTAAACCTTCTTCACCAACAGCATTTAAGAAAACTGCAACTTTCCTTGGATCTGGCTTGTCCGATAAATCCGCTGCTTCCAAAAAGATGTCAAAATTTTGTTTGAATTTTCTCCAATTTTCAGAAACGTTTCCATCTAACATCAGACTGTTAACAGGCTTAATATAATCCATTTTTATGGCGTATTTTTCCTCTATACCACCTTCAGCTTCTTCAAAATTTTCTTCCTCTTCTGTATCCACTTGATCAGTTTCTTCTTTTAACTTTTGTACATAGGCTCTTGTTAAATACGGCTGCGCCATGTGATGTTAATAATTCAACATGTCTTTATTAACTGCCTTAATTCATGTTTACATTAATTCTTGTATTCTTATTATCTATTTTAAGTTCACATTTGTTTATCATATTTCTACTATGAATGACATTTGCAAATAAGTAAAAGCTTTACAAACAGTAAGTTTAACATAACAACTTTATTATGTTACACATAGTTTTCTATAGAAAAGTTGGCGATCGCCTTAGTTTTCTATAGAAAAGTTGGCGATCGCCATAGTTTTCTATAGAAAAGTCGGCGATCGCCATAGTTTTCTATAGAAAAGTTGGCGATCGCCATAGTTTTCTATAGAAAAGTTGGCGATCGCCATAGTTTTCTATAGAAAAGTTGGCGATCGCCATAGTTTTCTATAGAAAAGTTGGCGATCGCCATAGTTTTCTATAGAAAAGTTGGCGATCGCCATAGTTTTCTATAGAAAAGTTGGCGATCGCCATAGTTTTCTATAGAAAAGTTGGCGATCGCCATAGTTTTCTATAGAAAAGTCGGCGATCGCCATAGTTTTCTATAGAAAAGTTGGCGATCGCCATAGTTTTCTATAGAAAAGTTGGCGATCGCCATAGTTTTCTATAGAAAAGTTGGCGATCGCCATAGTTTTCTATAGAAAAGTTGGCGATCGCCATAGTTTTCTATAGAAAAGTTGGCGATCGCCATAGTTTTCTATAGAAAAGTTGGCGATCGCCATAGTTTTCTATAGAAAAGTTGGCGATCGCCATAGTTTTCTATAGAAAAGTTGGCGATCGCCATAGTTTTCTATAGAAAAGTTGGCGATCGCCATAGTTTTCTATAGAAAAGTTGGCGATCGCCATAGTTTTCTATAGAAAAGTTGGCGATCGCCATAGTTTTCTATAGAAAAGTTGGCGATCGCCATAGTTTTCTATAGAAAAGTTGGCGATCGCCATAGTTTTCTATAGAAAAGTTGGCGATCGCCATAGTTTTCTATAGAAAAGTTGGCGATCGCCATAGTTTTCTATAGAAAAGTTGGCGATCGCCATAGTTTTCTATAGAAAAGTTGGCGATCGCCATAGTTTTCTATAGAAAAGTTGGCGATCGCCATAGTTTTCTATAGAAAAGTTGGCGATCGCCATAGTTTTCTATAGAAAAGTTGGCGATCGCCATAGTTTTCTAAAGAAAAGTTGGCGATCGCCATAGTTTTCTAAAGAAAAGTTGGCGATCGCCATAGTTTTCTATAGAAAAGTTGGCGATCGCCATAGTTTTCTATAGAAAAGTTAGCGATCGCCATAGTTTTCTATAGAAAAGTTGACGATCGCCATAGTTTTCTATAGAAAAGTTGGCGATCGCCATAGTTTTCTATAGAAAAGTTGGCGATCGCCATAGTTTTCTATAGAAAAGTTGGCGATCGCCATAGTTTTCTATAGAAAAGTTGGCGATCGCCATAGTTTTCTATAGAAAAGTTGGCGATCGCCATAGTTTTCTATAGAAAAGTTGGCGATCGCCATAGTTTTCTATAGAAAAGTTGGCGATCGCCATAGTTTTCTATAGAAAAGTTGGCGATCGCCATAGTTTTCTATAGAAAAGGTGGCGATCGCCATAGTTTTCTATAGAAAAGTTGGCGATCGCCATAGTTTTCTATAGAAAAGTTGGCGATCGCCATAGTTTTCTAAAGAAAAGTTGGCGATCGCCATAGTTTTCTAAAGAAAAGTTGGCGATCGCCATAGTTTTCTATAGAAAAGTTGGCGATCGCCATAGTTTTCTATAGAAAAGTTAGCGATCGCCATAGTTTTCTATAGAAAAGTTGACGATCGCCATAGTTTTCTATAGAAAAGTTGGCGATCGCCATAGTTTTCTATAGAAAAGTTGGCGATCGCCATAGTTTTCTATAGAAAAGTTGGCGATCGCCATAGTTTTCTATAGAAAAGTTGGCGATCGCCATAGTTTTCTATAGAAAAGTTGGCGATCGCCATAGTTTTCTATAGAAAAGTTGGCGATCGCCATAGTTTTCTATAGAAAAGTTGGCGATCGCCATAGTTTTCTATAGAAAAGTTGGCGATCGCCATATTTTTCTATAGAAAAGTTGGCGATCGCCATAGTTTTCTATAGAAAAGTTGGCGATCGCCATAGTTTTCTATAGAAAAGTTGGCGATCGCCATAGTTTTCTATAGAAAAGTTGGCGATCGCCATAGTTTTCTATAGAAAAGTTGGCAATCGCCATAGTTTTCTATAGAAAAGTTGGCGATCCCTATAGTTTTCTATAGAAAAGTTGGCGATCGCCATAGTTTTCTATAGAAAAGTTGCCGATCGCCATAGTTTTCTATAGAAAAGTTGGCGATCGCCATAGTTTTCTATAGAAAAGTTGGCGATCGCCATAGTTTTCTATAGAAAAGTTGGCGATCGCCATAGTTTTCTATAGAAAAGTTGGCGATCGCCATAGTTTTCTATAGAAAAGTTGGAGATCGCCATAGTTTTCTATAGAAAATTTGGCGATCGCCATAGTTTTCTATAGAAAAGTTGGCGATCGCCATAGTTTTCTATAGAAAAGTTGGCGATCGCCATAGTTTTCTATAGAAAAGTTGGCGATCGCCATAGTTTTCTATAGAAAAGTTGGCGATCGCCATAGTTTTCTATAGAAAAGTTGGCGATCGCCATAGTTTTCTATAGAAAAGTTGGCGATCGCCATAGTTTTCTATAGAAAAGTTGGCGATCGCCATAGTTTTCTATAGAAAAGTTGGCGATCGCCATAGTTTTCTATAGAAAAGTTGGCGATCGCCATAGTTTTCTATAGAAAAGTTGGCGATCGCCATAGTTTTCTATAGAAAAGTTGGCGATCACCAACTTTTCTATAGAAAAGTTGGCGATCGCCATAGTTTTCTGTAGAAAAGTTGGCGATCGCCATAGTTTTCTATAGAAAAGTTGGCGATCGCCATAGTTTTCTATAGAAAAGTTGGCGATCGCCATAGTTTTCTATAGAAAAGTTGGCGATCGCCATAGTTTTCTATAGAAAAGTTGGCGATCGCCATAGTTTTCTATAGAAAAGTTGGCGATCGCCATAGTTTTCTATAGAAAAGTTGGCGATCGCCATAGTTTTCTATAGAAAAGTTGGCGATCGCCATAGTTTTCTAAAGAAAAGTTGGCGATCGCCATAGTTTTCTAAAGAAAAGTTGGCGATCGCCATAGTTTTCTATAGAAAAGTTGGCGATCGCCATAGTTTTCTATAGAAAAGTTAGCGATCGCCATAGTTTTCTATAGAAAAGTTGACGATCGCCATAGTTTTCTATAGAAAAGTTGGCGATCGCCATAGTTTTCTATAGAAAAGTTGGCGATCGCCATAGTTTTCTATAGAAAAGTTGGCGATCGCCATAGTTTTCTATAGAAAATTTGGCGATCGCCATAGTTTTCTATAGAAAAGTTGGCGATCGCCATAGTTTTCTATACAAAAGTTGGCGATCGCCATAGTTTTCTATAGAAAAGTTGGCGATCGCCATAGTTTTCTATAGAAAAGTTGGCGATCGCCATAGTTTTCTATAGAAAAGTTGGCGATCGCCATAGTTTTCTATAGAAAACTAAGGCGGTCTATAGAAAATTACAGCCATAGTTTTCTATAGAAAAGTTGGCGATCGCCATAGTTTTCTTTAGAAAAGTTGGCGATCGCTATCGTTTTCTATATAAAAGTTGGCGATCGCTATCGTTTTCTATAGAAAAGTTGGCGATCGCTATAGTTTTCTATAGAAAAATTGGCTATCGCTATAGTTTTCTATAGAAAAATTGGCGATCGCTATAGTTTTCTTTAGAAAAGTTGGCGATCGCCTTAGTTTTCTGCCGATCGCCTTAGTTTTCAATTCGGTTATCGATAGAGCAGTTGATAATCTGCTATAAGTTGCAAATTTTTTATAATAAATTATTTTAAATAATTTTGTCTACTCTTGTAACACATAAAATTGAATTGGTTTTTCTTATCTCGTCTCGGTTGTTAAGACCATCGAACTAAATATTATCAATAACTTATTTGCAGGTGTTCAAAGTCGAATTAATTTACATAAAAACATTTATGGATTCAGCTTTTATTCAAATTCAATGTTAACTATTGGGAAATCAAGTCAGGTCTTTAATTTTATCAAACAATTTCAGATAAATAAGAGTTAAAATCGCAGTAGTGAAGATATTAGAAAATCAAAGAAAAGTTGGCGATCGCTTAATAAGAACAATTTCTCTCTTTCTGCGGTCTTTAGTTGTCCCAAGTTGACCACTATTTTTAGTAATGTTTTTTTTTTTTTTAGTTTATGTTTATCAATATTTATGATAAATTCTATCGATACTATTTAATTGTAATTATGAAGATACATTTAAAGATAACAACAATCAATATAAAAGCGGAAAATATTATTAATGTAATAATTTTATAGAAAAAAAGTATCTCAACTGAAAAGAAGAAACATATACTCGAATATTCAAACACACAATTGTTTAAATGAAGGTCATTAGTAATGAAAATTTTAGAAAACAATAAAAAAACTGAAAAGTAGACAAATGTAACTGATATCGGATCGAAAACATTATTTTTGTAACGTGAAATTGTTGTATAAATTACTACAAATGAATAAATAAAACGAAGGTGGGTGTTATTGGAACAGTTATTCTAACAATAGCTTTTTATTTTTAAAAATATGTAGTAAAAGTTAACAGTCGAGTAATTACTCGAATTACAAAAATACTTGGAAAATATTGATGACTACGTAAAGTGGCAATAAACCTTCTTATGATTTAAAACAATAATTTTTTTTATAAATTTTGTATGATTTTTAGAACGCCTAAGCTTTTAATTTGGTATTCAACTATAAATTCTGGCGATCGTCAACTTTTTTAAAGAAAACCAAGGCGATCGCCAACTTTTTTAAAGAAAACAAAGGCGATCGCCAACTTTTCTGAAGAAAACAAAGGCGATCGCCAACTTTTCTGAAGAAAACCAAGGCGATCGCTAACTTTTCTAAAGAAAACCAAGGCGATCGCCAACCTTTTTAAAAGAAAACCAAGGCGATCGCCAACTTTTCTAAAGAAAACCAAGGCGATCGCCAACTTTTCTAAAGAAAACCAAGGCGATCGCCAACTTTTCTAAAGAAAACCAAGGCGATCGCCAACTTTTCTAAAGAAAACCAAGGCGATCGCCAACTTTTCTAAAGAAAACCAAGGCGATCGCTAACTTTTCTAAAGAAAACCAAGGCGATCGCCAACTTTTCTAAAGAAAACCAAGGCGATCGCCAACTTTTCTATAGAAAACTATAGCGATCGCCAACTTTTCTAAAGAAAACCAAGGCGATCGCCAACTTTTCTATAGAAAACTATAGCGATCGCCAACTTTTCTAAAGAAAACCAAGGCGATCGCCAACTTTTCTAAAGAAAACCAAGGCGATCGCCAACTTTTCTAAAGAAAACCAAGGCGATCGCCAACTTTTCTATAGAAAACTATAGCGATCGCCAACTTTTCTAAAGAAAACCAAGGCGATCGCCAACTTTTCTAAAGAAAACCAAGTCGATCGCCAACTTTTTTAAAGAAAACCAAGGCGATCGCCAACTTTTCTATAGAAAACTATAGCGATCGTCAACTTTTCTATAGAAAACTAAGGCGATCGCCTACTTTTCTATAGAAAACTAAGGCGATCGCCTACTTTTCTATAGAAAACTAAGGCGATCGCCTACTTTTCTATAGAAAACTAAGGCAATCGCCTACTTTTCTATAGAAAACTAAGGCGATCGCCTACTTTTCTATAGAAAACCAAGGCGATCGGCAACTTTTCTAAAGAAAACCAAGTCGATCGCCAACTTTTTTAAAGAAAACCAAGGCGATCGCCAACTTTTCTATAGAAAACTATAGCGATCGTCAACTTTTCTACAGAAAACTAAGGCGATCGCCCACTTTTCTATAGAAAACTAAGGCGATCGCCTACTTTTCTATAGAAAACTAAGGCGATCGCCTACTTTTCTATAGAAAACTAAGGCGATCGCCTACTTTTCTATAGAAAACTAAGGCGATCGCCTACTTTTCTATAGAAAACTAAGGCGATCGCCTACTTTTCTATAGAAAACTAAGGCGATCGCCTACTTTTCTATAGAAAACTAAGGCGATCGCCTACTTTTCTATAGAAAACTAAGGCGATCGCCTACTTTTCTATAGAAAACTAAGGCGATCGCCTACTTTTCTATAGAAAACTAAGGTGATCGCCAACTTTTTTATAGAAAAGTATAGCGATCGCCAACTTTTCTAAAGAAAATCAAGGCGATCGCCAACTTTTCTAAAGAAAACCAAGTCGATCGCCAACTTTTTTAAAGAAAACCAAGGCGATCGCCAACTTTTCTATAGAAAACTATAGCGATTGTCAACTTTTCTATAGAAAACTAAGGCGATCGCCTACTTTTCTATAGAAAACAAAGGCGATCGCCTACTTTTCTATAGAAAACAAAGGCGATCGCCTACTTTTCTATAGAAAACTAAGGCAATCGCCTACTTTTCTATAGAAAACTAAGGCGATCGCCTACTTTTCTATAGAAAACTAAGGCGATCGCCTACTTTTCTATAGAAAACTAAGGCGATCGCCTACTTTTCTATAGAAAACTAAGGCGATCGCCTACTTTTCTATAGAAAACTAAGGCGATCGCCTATTTTTCTATAGAAAACTAAGGCGATCGCCTACTTTTCTATAGAAAACTAAGGCGATCGCCTACTTTTCTATAGAAAACTAAGGCGATCGCCTACTTTTCTATAGAAAACTAAGGCGATCGCCTACTTTTCTATAGAAAACTAAGGCGATCGCCTACTTTTCTATAGAAAACTAAGGCGATCGCCTACTTTTCTATAGAAAACTAAGGCGATCGCCTACTTTTCTATAGAAAACTAAGGCGATCGCCTACTTTTCTATAGAAAACTAAGGCGATCGCCTACTTTTCTATAGAAAACTAAGGCGATCGCCTACTTTTCTATAGAAAACTAAGGCGATCGCCTACTTTTCTATAGAAAACTAAGGCGATCGCCTACTTTTCTATAGAAAACTAAGGCGATCGCCTACTTTTCTATAGAAAACTAAGGCGATCGCCTACTTTTCTATAGAAAACTAAGGCGATCGCCTACTTTTCTATAGAAAACTAAGGCGATCGCCTACTTTTCTATAGAAAACTAAGGCGATCGCCTACTTTTCTATAGAAAACTAAGGCGATCGCCTACTTTTCTATAGAAAACTAAGGCGATCGCCTACTTTTCTATAGAAATCTATAGCGATCGCTAATTTTTCTATAGAAAACTAAGGCGATCGCCTACTTTTCTATAGAAATCTATAGCGATCGCTAATTTTTCTATAGAAAACTAACTTTCCTCTGTCTCGTCTATGACATATTTTAAAATAAACTAACAATTTAGTGGATACAATTTTGATTAATGGATTTTAAATAATTTAAATAATGATGAGTTTATTATGACAGCTTTTTTATTGAATCCCATTTAATATATATTAATTGTTCAATTAAACTCATTAAATGATTATTTTTTTCAAAATATTTATTAATTTTATTTTAATATGTTAATATGGGCAAGACAGTTTTTTAGTCTGTCAAGCCTAACCATATTATACCCTATACCGCAATGAATTAATATATAGAGACATACATATTTTTTTATAAAATTTTGTCATCATACACAAATTTTCTGGAGACTTATATATGTAAATTTAGTTTATTCAAGTTTTGCGTCTTGTCCGGCAGCTATGGTCAAATATGGAACGATTCCATAGTAGCAAAATAAATTATGATTTTCTAAGCAATGTTTCTTCTAAGTTTCACAAAAATATACAAACATTTTTGGAAAAACTCCGAAATTAGGTCTAGTCAGACCTTTAAGAGGTACCCGAAATAATGTACCGATATCCATCAAATTATCTTAAAACAGCCGTTCAGACAATGTTTAATCGACTCAATTGATCTGTATGATATAGAATGGATCTCAGACCAATATTCTTATGCGTTACATACATTAGCACAAACTTATTATAGCCCTTCCCTTCTAAAGTGGTGATGGGTATAAGTATTTATTTGTGTATTATTTAATAGCTTGTGTCTAAAACTAAAACAACTGAATTGTAAATTCCACAAATATTTTTCTAAAAATATTAAAAAATTTGTTTCATTTATAAAATTAAATTTAATTAACTCAATTTACTTTATTTTATTCAAATCACTTATAATTAAATTTTGGAAATTTTTAAACTTAGGACATATTATAATTTAATTGCATTAAAACACTTTCGGATAATTTTATAATATTGTTAACAAATTACTTTAATGTCTACTTCAGTATTTGCAATTCCCAAAAGCCAACTGAATAAATATTTGTGAAAAATAATATTTTAAAATGCCCAGCGAACATAACATTCGAAATTTTTATAAAATTACCTCTACCAGAAATGTTCTAAATTACGGGTTTACAACTTTGTACAATTTCCAAAACTTTAGATAGCCGTTTTCTTGGTATTTTTGCTAAGAATTATTGACTCTAAAAAAGGAGTTCAAGTTCCAAATAACTTTCAATTATTCAATTATTTTTACGCTGTGATTCAAAATAACAAAATACGATCACTTAAAATGTTATTTACAATTTAGTAGAGTACGAGTAAAGACAAGAGATACACTTAGGAAAATTCAATCGCTAATTTTTTCTATAAAAAATTAAAGCGATCGCCAACTTTTTTAAAGAATAGTCTAAACTAAGGCGATCGCCAACTTTTCAATGGAAAACAAAGTCAATCGCAAACTTTTATAGAGAAAACTTTGGCAATAGCCAAATTTTCTAATGAAAACTAAGGCGATCGCCTACTTTTTTATAGAAAACTATAGAGATCGCCAACATTTCTATAGAAAACTATAGCGATCGGCAAATTTTCTATAGAAAACTAAAGCGATCGCCAACTTTTCTATAGAAAACTATAGTGATCGCCAACTTTTCTATCAAAAACTACAGCGATCGCCAACATTTCTATAGAAAACTATAGCGATCGCCAACTTTTCTATAGAAAACAAAAGCGATCGCCAACTATTCTATTGAAAACTATAGCGATCGCCAACTTTTCTATTGAAAACTACAGCGATCGCCAACTTTTCTATAGAAATCTATAGCGATCGCCAACTTTTCTATAGAAAACTATAGCGATCGCCAACTTTTTTTTATAGAAAATTATAACAATCGCTTTTCTATAGAAAACTTTGGCGATCAGCAACTTTTCTGTAAAAAACTTTGGCAATCACCAACTTTTTTATAGAAAATTAAGGCGATCGCCAATTTTTCTTTTGAAAATTAATGCGATCGCTAACTTTTCTATAGAAAACTTTGTCACTTCTATAGAAAAGTTGGCGATCGCTATAGTTTTCTATTTTTTTTCTGTTTTTTTATTTATTAAAAAAAATAATGATGAATAGGAATGGTGACGATCGCCAAAGTTTTCTAAAGAAAATTGCCTTAGTTTTCTATAGAAAAGTTGGCGATCGCCATAGTTTTCTATAGAAAAGTTGGCGATCACCATAGTTTTCTATAGAAAAGTTGGCGATCGCCTTAGTTTTCTATAGAAAAGTTGGCGATCGCCTTAGTTTTCTATAGAAAAGTTGGCGATCGTCTTAGTTTTCTATAGAAAAGTTCGCGATCGCCTTAGTTTTCTATAGAAAAGTTGGCGATCGCCTTAGTTTTCTATAGAAAAGTTGGCGATTGCCTTAGTTTTCTATAGAAAAGTTGGCGATCGCCTTAGTTTTCTATAGAACAGTTGGCGATCGTCTTAGTTTTCTATAGAAAAGTTCGCGATCGCCTTAGTTTTCTATAGAAAAGTTGGCGATCGCCTTAGTTTTCTATAGAAAAGTTGGCGATCGCCTTAGTTTTCTGTAGAAAAGTTGGCGATCGCCTTAGTTTTCTATAGAAAAGTTGGCGATCGCCTTAGTTTTCTATAGAAAAGTTGGCGATCGCCTTAGTTTTCTATAGAAAAGTTGGCGATCGCCTTAGTTTTCTATAGAAAAGTTGGCGATCGCCTTAGTTTTCTATAGAAAAGTTGGCGATCGCCTTAGTTTTCTATAGAAAAGTTGGCGATCTCCTTAGTTTTCTATAGAAAAGTTGGCGATCGCCTTAGTTTTCTATAGAAAAGTTGGCGATCGCCTTAGTTTTCTATAGAAATGTTGGCGATCGCCTTAGTTTTCTATAGAAAAGTTGGCGATCGCATTAGTTTTCTATAGAAAAGTTGGCGATCGCATTAGTTTTCTATAGAAAAGTTGGCGATCGCCTTAGTTTTCTATAGAAAAGTTGGCGATCGCCTTAGTTTTCTATAGAAAAGTTGGCGATCGCCTTAGTTTTCTGTAGAAAAGTTGGCGATCGCCTTAGTTTTCTATAGAAAAGTTGGCGAATGCCTTAGTTTTCTATAGAAAAGTTGGCGATCGCCTTAGTTTTCTATAGAAAAGTTGGCGATCGCCTTAGTTTTCTATAGAAAAGTTGGCGATCGCCTTAGTTTTCTATAGAAAAGTTGGCGATCGCCTTAGTTTTCTATAGAAAAGTTGGCGATCGCCTTAGTTTTCTATAGAAAAGTTGGCGAGCGCTTTATTTTTTTAAAGAAAAGTTGTCGATCGCTTTAGTTTTCTATAGAAAAGTTTTCGATTGCTTTAGTTTTCTATAGAAAAGTAGTAGATAGCCTTAGTTTTCTATAGAAAAGTTGGCGATTGCCTTTGTTTTGTACTGTTTAAGTTGTTCTTATTATTATGTCCCCTGCTGTTAAGTTATTAAATAAACAAACAATTATTAATCAAAATACAATACAATGTTTATTAAACAAGTGTTTTCACAAAAGACCTTCATATTCAACTGAATTCAGATTTAAAAATGCAACAAATTAGGAATAAAACAATAAATATTTTTTTTTTGTAATTATTTAATTATTCCCACAAAAAACATGCACAAAAAAAACATATTTTCCCCAGTGTAACAACAGTGGGTCACAATAATACCAAAGCGCAACTTTTTAGTTAATTTCCTTAAATAGTCTTTACAACTTCGATGTCTAATCACGAAAAAAGAAGTTTCTCAATATAAACGATTTTAGACAAGTCATCGTCAAGGCGATCAAGTTTTCGTTGTAATTCTTTCATTTAATTGCAAATAAGTATTTTAAAGTGCCAGTAATTTTTTTGTTAAGAACAAAAGCATTTTATGCTGAGTCTTTAAGTAAAATAATTGCGTAAATTTTCTGTCTATTAAATAATTATGCAGAGTCTCTTTATTGCTATTTCAAAAATATATTTATAAGACATAAGTGGACTTACGTTAAGAATAAATAAAGAGATTTTTATTTTTAAAGCAGGTGTTTTTTTTTTTGTAAATTGTTAATGAAATTTTGAAAAATATTAAAAAAGGTTTATTCTTTCTTTTCTTGCCGGTAAAATCCCGGTATTCACTTGACAGTTTATTGACTTGGCTTGAGTGAAATTAAAATGTTTGCAATTTTTTTTTTGTTTGCATTAATTGTAAAAAATGTTAATGAGTTTATTATTAATAAAAAAAAGCTAATATTGTTGGAATTCGTGTTTGTTTTCTTAAAACTGCAGTAACCTTAAAATTTGTATACCCTTCACCAAAATACGTAGATCGAAAAGGTATACTAAGGTTTATCGACCCTTTCGATCAAAGTCGATCAAATAAACGCAACGTATTGAAGCGAAATTTTCGTTTAGGCGAAATCGCTTTTTTATAGGTTGGGATGACGGGGGAATGGGGAAATTTACTAGAGGGATCGCAAAAGAAAAATTTCTTTATATTAAACTAAAGATCGCCAACTTTTCTATAGAAAACTAAGGCGATCGCCAACTTTTTCATGGAAAACTAAGGCGATCGCCAATTTTTCCATAGAAAACTAAGGCGATCGCCAACTTTTCCATAGAAAACTAAGGCAATCGCCAAGTTTTCTATAGAAAACTAAGGCGATCGCCAACTTTTCTATAGAAAACTAAGGCGATCGCCAACTTTACTATAGAAAACTAAGGCGATCGCCAACTTTTCTATAGAAAACTAAGGCGATCGCCAACTTTTCCATAGAAAACTAAGGCGATCGCCAACTTTTCTATAGAAAACTAAGGCGATCGCCAACTTTTCTATAGAAAACTAAGGCGATCGCCAAATTTTCTATAGAAAACTAAGGCGATCGCCAACTTTTCCATGGAAAAC
Source organism: Stomorhina lunata (assembly GCA_933228675.1). Classification (NCBI taxonomy): domain Eukaryota; kingdom Metazoa; phylum Arthropoda; class Insecta; order Diptera; family Rhiniidae; genus Stomorhina; species Stomorhina lunata. Next base: position 36,493,315 of record OW121740.1, on the reverse strand, counting down.
TAAGGCGATCGAAAACTTTTCCATAGAAAACCAAGGCGATCGCCGACTTTGGTATAGAAAACTAAGGCAATCGCCAACTTGTCTATAGAATACTAAGGCAATCGCCAACTTTTCTATAGAATACTAAGGCGATCGCCAACTTTTCTATAGAAAACTAAGGCGATCGCCAACTTCTCCATAGAAAACTAAGGCGATCGCCAACTTTTCCATAGAAAATTAAGGCGATCGCCAACTTTTCTATAGAAAACTATAGCGATCGCCAACTTTTCTATAGAAAACTAAAGCGATCGCCAACACTTCTATTGAAAACTATAGTTATCGCCAACTTTTCTTTAGAAAACAAACGCGACCGCCAACTATTCTTAGAAAAACTATTGCAGATAAGCCAATCCAATCTTTATTTTTATGAATTTTACTTAATAAACAAAATAAATATGAAGCAAAGTTTTGTTTGCTTGTGGTTATTTATAAATTCGTTTGGACATTGAATGTTATTGCTCATCAATTCAATTGAACAATTTTCGCTTTTGTTGTCTGTAACTGTCAAATGAAATTATGTATTTTTTAAATTTATTTATTTTTTTTCTTCTTTGGAAAACGTTTTTTGTATTGTACATGCATTAATCAGTCATTCTGACAATTGCCGGTATTTTTTTTATTAAACAAAACACTTAAATATTAAGAGTGATTACATTTCTGTACTTCACTATAGGGTGATCACCAAATTTCCTAGCGATCTTTAAATTTCTATAGCGATTGCTAACTTTTCTATAGAAAACTAAAGCGATCGCTAACTTTTCTATAGAAAACTATAGCGATCGCCAACTTTTCTGTAGCAAACTATAGCGATCGCCAACTTTTCTATAGAAAACTAAGGCGATCGCCAACTTTTCTATAGAAAACTAAGGCGATCGCCAACTTTTCTATAGAAAACTAAGGCGATCGCTAACTTTTCTATATAAAATCATGAAGAAAAGCATTCATTACTTATGTTTCTGTAAACCCAACCAGACAAATATTTAAAAAGTGCTAAAAAGTTTATTGCCATCATAATTCTGATGAATTCACAATATTAAAGTTGCTGATAAAGTGGGGGATAAAAAATATTTAATGTACACTAATAAAGTGCAAAAGAACTTTTACGAATTAAATTTATTTTCTAAGTTTAATTTATATTAAAGATAAGATGAGATTCCAAAATTAATTTTGTACAAACAAATTAATTAATATAATGAGTTTTAATAGACTTCACGTTCCAAATAAAAGCAAACAAACAATTTGGAAATTAAAGTGATAGATTTCTAAGAATTTAAGGCGATCGCCAACTTTTCTATACAAAAATCTGGCGATCACCAACTTTTCAATAGAAAACTCTGGCGATCACCAACTTTTCTATAGAAAACTCTGGCGATCACCAACTTTTCTATAGAAAACTCTGGCGATCACCAACTTTTCTATAGAAAACTCTGGCGATCACCAACTTTTCTATAGAAAACTATGGCGATCACCAACTTTTCTATAGAAAACTCTGGCGATCACCAACTTTTCTATAGAAAACTCTGGCGATCACCAACTTTTCTATAGAAAACTCTGGCGATCACCAACTTTTCTATAGAAAACTCTGGCGATCACCAACTTTTCTATAGAAAACTCTGGCGATGACCAACTTTTCTATAGAAAACTCTGGCGATCACCAACTTTTCTATAGAAAACTCTGGCGATCACCAACTTTTCTATAGAAAACTCTGGGGCGATCACCAACTTTTCTATAGAAAACTCTGGCGATCACCAACTTTTCTATAGAAAACTCAGGCGATCACCAACTTTTCTATAGAAAACTCTGGCGATCACCAACTTTTCTATAGAAAACTCTGGCGATCACCAACTTTTTTATAGAAAACTATGGCGATCACCAACTTTTCTATAGAAAACTATGGCGATCACCAACTTTTCTATAGAAAACTGTGGCGATAACCAACTTTTCTATAGAAAACTATGGCGATCACCAACTTTTCTATAGAAAACTCTGGCGATCACCAACTATTCTATAGAAAACTATGGCGATCACCAACTTTTCTATAGAAAACTCTGGCGATCACCAACTATTCTATAGAAAACTATGGCGATCACCAACTATTCTATAGAAAACTATGGCGATCACCAACTTTTCTATAGAAAACTCTGGCGATCACCAACTTTTCTATAGAAAACTCTGGCGATCACCAACTTTTCTATAGAAAACTCTGGCGATCACCAACTTTTCTATAGAAAACTCCGGCGATCACCAACTTTTCTATAGAAAACTCTGGCGATCACCAACTTTTCTATAGAAAACTCTGGCGATCACCAACTTTTCTATAGAAAACTCTGGCGATCACCAACTTTTCTATAGAAAACTATAGCGATCACGTACTTCTCTATAGAAAACTATGGCGATCATCAACTTTTCTATAAAAAACTAAGGCCATCACCAAATTTTCTATAGAAAACAAAAGCGATCGTAAAATTTTCTATAGAAAAATATTGCGATTACTATGTTTTCTATACAAAATTATAGCGATCACCAATTTTTTTCTGGTGATCACCAAAATTGCTTACTCTTTTCTATAAATCTGAAGTGCATATTTTTATGTCTTATCTCTTAAATTTGTTATTGAAATAATATATTTAGTTACTTTTTTTGTTGTCGCTTAAAAAAATCCCATTATTTTAAATATTTTATACTGCAGTTTTGAGTAGTAGAACTAAATATAAATAAAGTAAAATGGACATTGATCGTGAAAAATTAAATACTTTGTCTAGATGCACATGAAAACTTAACATTAAGCGTTATTTGTACAAAAATTTCAGTTGAGACGTCTTGACAATTTACAGTCATATAAACAAAATAAAAAATATTAAACAAAAGTAAAAATTTATCACGCTTGGCATTTCCTTTTTTACGCTGATAAACTAAACTAAAAACTACTTAAATAGTTGAGCAACAAAATAATTAAGATTAAATTTTAAACAAAAAAAGATAAACTTTCTTCCATAGAAATGTAAAATATTTAAATTGTTTTGTTAATTTGTATATTTTTTTTATCATAAATCATTTCAGATTTTTACTTTAAAAGTACGAGTATGTCATCAAATGATGCCTATAATCGTAATGAAGAACAAAATGGTGGCAATGGATCGGTTGCATCATTTAGTGGTAGCTCAACGGAGGCAAACAAACAGCCCACAAATACACAGCAACAGATAGTACCGAATGAAGAGACACATTTAAGGGGTGAATCAAAACAGGCCTATTTCAGTGATGAAAAAGTTTTGATACCAGAATCGGATAGGGTAAGAATTAAATTTTAAGATATTTAAAAAAAAGTCATAAATTTCTATAGAGAAGTTGGTGATCGCGATAATTTTCTATGGAAGACTTGGTGATCTCCATAATTTTCTATAGAAAAGTTGGTGATCGCCATAATTTTTTATAGAAAAGTTGGCGATCTTCATAATTTTCTATAGAAAAGTTGTGATCGCCATAATTTTTTATAGAAAAGTTGGTGATCGCCATAATTTCTGATAGAAAAGTTGGTGATCGCCATAATTTTCTATAGAAAAGTTAGTGATCGCCATAATTTTCTATAGAAAAATTGGTGATCGCCAATGTTTTCTATAGAAAAATTGGTGATCGCCAATGTTTTCTATAGAAAAATTGGTGATCGCCAACGTTTTCTATAGAAAAATTGGTGATCGCCAATGTTTTCTATAGAAAAATTGGTGATCGCCAATGTTTTCTATAGAAAAATTGATGATCGCCAATGTTTTCTATAGAAAAATTGGTGATCGCCAATGTTTTCTATAGAAAATTGGTGATCGCTAATGTTTTCTATAGAAAAATTGGTGATCGCCAATGTTTTCTATAGAAAAATTGGTGATCGCCAATGTTTTCTATAGAAAAATTGGTGATCGCCAATGTTTTCTATAGAAAAATTGGTGATCGCCAATGTTTTCTATAGAAAAATTGGTGATCGCCAATGTTTTCTATAGAAAAATTGGTGATCGCCAATGTTTTCTATAGAGAAATTGGTGATCGCCAATGTTTTCTATAGAAAAATTGGTGATCGCCAATGTTTTCTATAGAAAAATTGGTGATCGCCAATGTTTTCTATAGAAAAATTGGTGATCGCCAATGTTTTCTATAGAAAAATTGGTGATCGCCAATGTTTTCTATAGAAAAATTGGTGATCGCCAATGTTTTCTATAGAAAAATTGGTGATCGCCAATGTTTTCTATAGAAAAATTGGTGATCGCCAATGTTTTCTATAGAAAAATTGGTGATCGCCAATGTTTTCTATAGAAAAATTGGTGATCGCCAATGTTTTCTATAGAAAAATTGGTGATCGGCAATGTTTTCTATAGAAAAATTGGTGATCGCCAATGTTTTCTATAGAAAAGTTAGTGATCGCCAGAGTTTTCTAAAATCTGTTTTTATTTTTAGGTGGGTTTTAGTTGGCGCAAACTATGGGCCTTTACTGGTCCTGGGTTTCTAATGTCAATAGCATATCTCGATCCGGGTAACATTGAATCTGATTTACAAAGTGGTGCTGCAGCAAAATATAAAATTCTATGGGTTCTACTGTGGGCGACCGTTTTGGGTTTACTAATGCAACGCTTGGCTGCAAGGTAATTATTTACTCAAACATGTATGAAGTACAATGATTTATTACTTTCTAAATATTTTTATTTAAAATTACAGACTGGGTGTTGTAACTGGCCTTCATTTAGCTGAGATGTGTTATCGTCAATACAAAAAGTTTCCCCGTTTTATATTATGGATTATGATAGAAATTGCCATTATTGGTTCCGATATGCAAGAGGTTATTGGTACAGCTATAGCCATATACTTGCTGTCAAATAAAATGTGAGTAAATTGTTTTGAATTTTATTTTGAATTCAGTGTTTTGAATTGCCTCTTTTTTTCAACAGAATTCCTTTATGGGGCGGTGTACTGATAACGATTATCGATACGTTTACGTTTTTGTTTTTAGATAAATATGGTCTGCGGAAACTGGAGTTCCTATTCGGTCTTCTTATCACTGTTATGGCTGTGACATTTGGCTATGAGGTGGGTATTAGTTATTTTAACGAAGTAAATGTTTTCTTTATTGTAAGAAATATTAAGCGATCGCTTTAGCTTTTTATAGAAAAAATTTACAACCGCAATAGTTTCCTAAAGAAAAAAAAAAATAAAGATCGTCTTCTTGATTTACTTATTTTTATATTGTAAAGTTAATGATCGATTTAGTTTTCTATAGAAAAGTTGGCGATCGCTACCGTTTTTTATAGAAAATTTGGCTATCGCTACAATTTTCTATTGAAAAGTTGACGATCGCTACAATTTTCTACAGCAAAGTTGTCGATCGCTATCATTTTCCATACAAAAGTTGGCGATCGCTACAGTTTTTTTTTTGTAGAAAATTTGGCGATCGCTACAGTTTTTTGTAGAAAAGTTGGCGATTGCTACAACTTTCTATATAAACGTTGGCGATTGCTACAATTTTCTATAAAAACGATGGCGATCACTTTAATTTCCTATAGAAAAATTGACAATCGCTACAATTTTTTATAGAAAAGTGGACGATCGCTACAATTTTCTATTGAAAAGTTGGCGATCGCCCTAGTTTTCTATAGAAAAGTTGGCGATCGCCCTAGTTTTCTGTAGAAAAGTTGGTGATCGCCATAGTTTTCTATAGAAAAGTTGCTGATCGCCATAATTTTCTATAGAAAAGTTGGTGATCGCCATAATTTTCTATAGAAAAGTTGGCGGTAGCCCTAGTTTTCTATAGAAAAGTTGGCGATAGCTCTAGTTTTCTATAGAAAAGTTGGCGATAGCTCTAGTTTTCTATAGAAAAGTTGGCGATAGCTCTAGTTTTCTATAGAAAAGTTGGCGATAGCCCTAGTTTTCTATAGAAAAGTTGGCGAAAGCCCTAGTTTTCTATAGAAAAGTTGGCGATAGGCCTAGTTTTCCATAGAAAAGTTGGCGATAGACCTAGTTTTCTTTAGAAAAGTTGGCGATAGACCTAGTTTTCTTTAGAAAAGCTGGCGATAGCCCTAGTTTTCTTTAGAAAAGTTGGCGATAGCCCTAGTTTTCTTTAGAAAAGTTGGCGATAGCCCTAGTTTTCTAAAGAAAAGTTGGCGATAGCCCTTTGTACACATTTTAAATTATTCCTAAATGCAGAAAAGCACAAATAGTTTTTACGCAAAAAAATACTAGACATTCTTTCTTATCTTTGTAATATCTAAAGTAAATATTTCGTGAAGTAGACAAAATATTCAGACTTTTACTGCCTGTCTTTTATCTACAAAGAATTTGACATATCGTTATCTTTCTTGGAAAGAAATCAAGATACATTTTTCTATTATTTAAAGTTTACTTTGATGCTTTGCAAATAATCACTTGTGCTATACTTATGTATAATTTATTGTGATAACAGTTTGCAATGCTTTTCTAACGATCTTGATAGATAAGTGCTATTGAAATTTGCCTTTGGAAATTAGGGTTGGAAGAATTTTATTTCGAAATCTTAAAATATTTTCCCAAATTGTGGACCTTGTAAACTTGCTAGGTTTACAAGATTGACAAGGACAGTTCTAGTATATTAACCTAGTTTACAATTTGCTATAATTAGTCTAGAATCATAGCATTTGCAAATGTATAGAAAATAAATCATTTTCTAAATAGTTTTAGTAGGAATAATTTAATTTTATATCCCAACTAGCCAATGCTACTATGCTACACTATTTGCAGCGGATTGTGAACTTAAAAAAATATCTATTAACCTCTTATACTCTGTTTTTCTTTTCAGTATATTGTTTCTGCTCCCAATCAAGGCGAAGTCTTGGAGGGAATGTTTGTGCCCTGGTGTAAAGATTGTGACTCCCAAGTATTACTGCAGGCAGTAGGCGTAGTGGGTGCAGTTATTATGCCACACAACTTGTATTTGCACTCAGCTTTGGTTAAGGTAATTCAAAATCCAAAAACTTATAAAAAAAATCAATTACAAGTTTTCAACATTTACAGTCTCGTGATGTAGATCGTCGTCAGCCCTCCAAAGTACGTGAAGCTAATTATTATTTTTTCATTGAAGCCGCCGTAGCCCTATTTGTATCATTTATTATCAATTTATTTGTGGTGGCTGTATTTGCCCATGGCATGTATGGTAAAACCAATGCAGATGTGGTAAGTTTACTAGAAAATTATATCGTAAAATTTCAATTTCAAAAGAATTGCCTTAAATTTCTTCTAGCTCCAAGTCTGCCAGAATCAATCCATGTACGAGGATGCCAAACATTCCTTTGTCGATAATCAAAATGGCACAGCCATCATTGATGCTGATCTCTATAAGAGTGGCTTGTTTTTGGGTTGCACCTTTGGTGTGGCTGCCATGTATATTTGGGGTGTTGGTATTTTGGCTGCTGGTCAATCATCTACCATGACTGGCACCTATGCCGGTCAATTCTCGATGGAGGGTTTCTTGAATTTGCAATGGCCACGCTGGCGTCGTGTTTTGTTCACTCGTCTCATTGCCATTGTGCCCACGTTTTGCTTGGCCTTATTCAGTAAAATGGAAGATCTAACAAATATGAATGATATCTTGAATGCGGTTATGTCTTTGCAATTGCCATTTGCTGCCATACCAACGATAGCATTTACTTCTTGTGCGGCGATAATGGGAGAGTTTGTTAATGGAATGTGAGTATTTTTTTGGAAGAGACTGAAGTATTTGGTGGCGATCGCCAATTTTTCAAAAGAAATCGGCAATTGGCAATTTTTCTAAAGAAAACTCGCCATAGTTTTCTTTAGAAAAATGTTTCCAAAGAAAACTATAGCGATCGCCAAGTTTTCTAAAGAAAACTAATGCGATTGCCAATTTTTCTAAAGAAAACTATGGCGATCGCCAATTTTTCTAAAGATAACTATGGCGATCGCCAATTTTTCTATAGAAAACTCTGGCGATCGCCAATTTTTCTTTAGAAAACTCTGGCGATCGCCAATTTTTCTATAGAAAACTCTGGCGATCGCCAATTTTTCTATAGAAAACTCTGGCGATCGCCAATTTTTCTATAGAAAACTCTGGCGATCGCCAATTTTTCTATAGAAAACTCTGGCGATCGCCAATTTTTCTATAGAAAACTCTGGCGATCGCCAATTTTTCTATAGAAAACTCTGGCGATCGCCAATTTTTCTATAGAAAACTCTGGCGATCGCCAATTTTTCTATAGAAAACTCTGGCGATCGCCAATTTTTCTATAGAAAACTCTGGCGATCGCCAATTTTTCTATAGAAAACTCTGGCGATCGCCAATTTTTCTATAGAAAACTCTGGCGATCGCCAATTTTTCTATAGAAAACTCTGGCGATCGCCAACTTTTCTATAGAAAACTCTGGCGATCGCCAATTTTTCTATAGAAAACTTTGGCGATCACCAATTTTTCTATAGAAAACTCTGGCGATCACCAATTTTTCTATAGAAAACTCTGGCGATCACCAATTTTTCTATAGAAAACTCTGGCGATCACCAATTTTTCTATAAAAAACTCTGGCGATCACCAATTTTTCTATAGAAAACTCTGGCGATCGCCAATGTTTCTATAGAAAACTCTGGCGATTGCCAATTTTTCTATAGAAAACTCTGGCGATCGCCAATTTTTCTATAAAAAACTCTGGCGATCGCCAATTTTTCTATAAAAAACTCTGGCGATCGCCAATTTTTCTATAAAAAAACTCTGGCGATCGCCAATTTTTCTATAGAAAACTTTGGCCATCGCCAATTTTTCTATAGAAAACTCTGGCGATCGCCAATTTTTCTTTAGAAAACTCTTGCGATCGCCAATTTTTCTATGGAAAACTATTGCAAACGCTAATTTTTCTGTAGAAAACCTTTTATATAGAAAACTATAATTTTTGTAAATATTTTTTTTTGCAGTGCCAATAAAATAATTTCAATTTTATTAACAATTGTTGTTATTGCTGTAAATCTATATTTTGTTGTTAATCAAGTGGAGACCTTTAATGTTGAAGGTGGAATTTTAGCTGTAGTTTGTAAGTTTTAAAAATAATAAAATTTAAATGGGTTCTAGCTAATTTAACATTTTCTATAATTTCTTTAGGTATATTTGCCATTTTATATTTATTATTTAATTTATATCTTGTGATACATATGGCCGCTTGTATGGGCAATCAATTTCTAATGAATAGTCAGGTGAGTAAGATCTAATTTTACTATAAGTTTTTACTATATTTAAAAATTCGCACACATTTTTTGAAACTATATTTCACAACTTTTCAAATCAGTTCATTCAACTAAAGATAACCACAATTATTTATCAATATATTTTGATTTTAAAAATATTTTATCTAAGTCTCGCTAATTTATGATTGCATCAATTTTAAATTTTTGCCGGTAGCTTCTTTAGTCTCAAAATTGTATAATTCATAAGATATCTGTCTGGTATTAAACATTACATCTATTTAAATAAACAACTTATAATTGACAGCAAAATTTAAGTATATTTTAGATAAAAGGTTGTACTATTGATAGTCACGTATTGTCCGATTGACAGTTATAAGCTTTCAGAATGAAATGATAATATAAATTATTTATGATTCCAATATTAATTTTGTTCATAGAAAACATTGATCTAGAGACTGTTACTAACTAAGAAATGTTCAAAGGAGTTTATACGTACTTAAAGTGACCTTTTATGAAGACAAATTGTTTTCTAATTTCAAAGTCGTGGTATTACATTTTTCGACCATTCATCAATTTGTTAATAGGCTTTTATACATGCTTAAAGTGACCTTTAATGAAGAGAAATTGTATTCTAAAATTAAAGTCGTAGTATTAATTTTTTCGCCAGTTTATCAATTAGTTAAAAGGTAACTTAAGTTCTTATTAAATTTAGAAGTACATTAGCCTGTTTATGAATTTTATTGGATGTCGAACATTTTATTTAATAGTTTTTTATAAGTGTATTGCACTAGGATTGCAATTTATTACAATTATTAATTATTGTAATAAATAGGTTATTTTTTAAACCAAAAAATGTTGTTGGCGACAACCTTTCCTCGACGCTTATTAACGGTCAGTTATCAGTAAAAGTATTCCTAATTCCAGACAGATTGAAAATCACGCATTATATCTAATTCGCAAGACCAACTAAATACGAATTATAGTGTTTATACAAATTATACAATTTATACGGTCAGTTATCAGTAAAAGTATCCCTAATTCCAGACAGATCGAAAATCACGCATTATATCTGATTCGCAAGACCAACTAAATACGAATTATAGTGTTTATACAAATTTTGAACATTGAACAGTAACACAACATTTTTCAGTTCAATCTTTTCTTTTTTTCTCAAACTGTTGTTGTTGCTTTTTGGCGACTAAAATCATTTATACCCTTTATTTATTTATACCCTTTACCACTATAGGTGAAAAGGGTATTATAAGTTTGTGCTGATGTATTTAACGCATAGAAATATTTGTCTTAGACCCACCTTTTAGCATACCAATAGGCTTAGAATCACTTTCTAAGTTGATTTAGCGATGTCCATCCGCCCGTCTGGCTGGCTGGACCCCCATGTAAACCTTGTAATCGCAATTCTAAAGATAATTTGATGAAATTTGGCACAGATAATTTTTTGATAATGGGACCATGGCTATTGAAATTCGTCAAAATCGGTCCATCATTTATGGTACCTCCCATAAGTCCCACTTCCCGAAATTGATATATTGGCCACAAATATAAATATTTTTTCATGAAATTTAAAACAAATACTGCTTATGTAAACTTAAATCACTGTACCAAATTTCGTTTAAATCGGTCCACATTTGACCATAGCTCCCATACAAAGTCTTTTCTCAAAACAAAATTTACTCAAAACAAAATTTACAAAAACGCTCGTAAATCTAAAGATAATGAGAATTTCAAGTTTATTTTTTGCACACATAATTTCTGTAACAACTGAAATCAATTTTGAAAATTTCAAGATAATTGGTTCACATTTGACCCTAGCTCTCATATAGGTCCAAATGACGAAAACAGTTTAAATATATAAGTTTTGAGAAAATGTTTGTATGATGGCAAAATTTAGCAAATATTTGACTTTAAACAGGAAAAAGAACACCCTTGACCTTAGTGGTGAAGGGTATCGTATGGTGGGGCTTGACCGACTATAGCACTTTCTTACTTGTTAAGAGAGTCAATGTCCGAATACTCTACCAACTTATTGTGTCTCTTTAATGAGGAGAAATGACCGCATTTGGTAAATTTTCTAGGTGAAAAGAAAGTGCTAAGTTGAACACATGTGTAGTTTTCATGACAAAAATCCATTAATTTGACTACCAATTGCCCCCTGCTCCGCCATATTCCTTAGTTTTACGCCCTACAGACTATTTCTTGTTTTCAAACTTGAGGACATGACTTGGCTTAAAGAGATTTGTGTCTAACAATAAAGTCTTATGAATATTTAGATTTTGAAGACTTCTACAAATCATATTTTTCGGAAGGAATACAAAAATGAGAAGAAACGTTAGACTAAGTAATAGCGTTTAAAGAAGACTATTAGTACGTGAGTGTGCCTTAGCTTTCCCTCATTGAATAATCTTTTCCATTAGTCGTTTCCGAATTAAAGTAAAAGTGGTATACTAACTTTTTTATGGAACTTTTCAAACGGACCATACGGCAAATCAATGTTTAGTAGTGCAAGAAATTTATATTATAGAGTTTTTGGCATTTGAGTTGCCAGTTTCCGAGTTTTTGGCATTTGGGTTGCCAGTTTCCGATATTTTAATAGTAATCCTTGTATTTTATACCGTTGTCTCATGTATCTAATATTGAGATTTGGAAATGAAAAAGTCAAATTTAACATAATTTGGTTTTAATCATGATTTAATAATTCTGAAGGTTGTTCCATTCTCTCTTTTTGTCGCCATGATAACTTTCTGACGTTTGTTAGGATAGTAAAAGTTTGTGCTACCATATTTTTGCCGACAATTCCTCTTTTCTAATATTTTATGATAACAAAATTTATGTAAGTATATAAAAATATATAATCATACAATTTGTTTCAACTATATTTCTATAATGTTGAATATCTTCATTATATGCTAAATTTCAAAATTACACATTTTTGACAATTAATCCCAATGTATTAGGTACACCATTTCTTAATGTGGCAACGTTTTTCTTTCAATTGTTTTCCAATATCAAACTTCAAAAACCCAATATACTTTAAAATAATTTTGAAGAGAGAGAATGAAATTTCCTTGTTATTATTAATTCATGGTTTTAACCATGATAAAAGAAATTAGTAAGGTATAACCGTTCTCTCTTTTGTCAGCCATATTAACTTTCTGACGTTTGATCGAATTATTATTTTCTTTTCTCAAATTATGCTACCATACTACTTTTGAAAATCCCAGTTTCTGTTTGCTATTATACTATAAACACAATCACGACTGCAGGCTACGGGCTACAACCTGTTAAAATTAGAATACATTCATTCAAATAGAAATCATTTTTTTAAGCGTCGACATAGCCACACGACTACCGAATACCGTTGCAGATATAGACAAAAAAAAATATATACATTTTATATATCGGGTGTTTTTTATTGAGGTATAGAACTTTAAGTTGGCATCACTTTTTTAACTTGCGGCCATTTTGTCAGCTGTCAAGTGATTAATATTTAGTTTGGTTTGCCATTTCATCATGAACAGGTTGACAAAAGAACAACGCTTGCAAATCGTGCAAATTTATTTCGAAAATAATGGTTTACCGCAAGCTCCGTCCATTTTATGGTCGACATAATCGTCCATCAGAGCAATTAATTCGGTTAACCATGGATCGTTTTCGCACTACGTTTACTCTATGTGATAATACGCATCCGTAGCGACGTCGAACAGTGCGCACCGAAGAAACAATTGCCGCTGTAGAGCAAAGTGTTGAAGAGGACCCGAATGAATCGATTCGCCACCGTGCACAGCAGTTGGAGCTTTGTCCATCAACTTTATGGAAGATTTTGCGCAAAGATCTGGGCTTGCGACCTAACAAGATCCAGCTTGTGCAAGAATTAAGGCCGCGAGACCATGCAATGCGTCGTGATTTTGGTGTATGGGCCGAAAATGAGATTGATCTCGATGCTGATTTTCATCGCAAAATTTTGTTCAGTGATGAGGCTCATTTTTGGTTGAATGGCTACGTCAACAAGCAAAATTGCCGCATTTGGAGTGAAGAGAGTCCACATGAGACCCTTGAGACGCCATTACATCCACAAAAACTGACTGTTTGGTGTGCTCTATGGGCTGGTGGAGTCATTGGGCCATACTTCTTCCGAAATAATGCTGGAGAGTCAGTTACCATAAATGGAGACCGGTATATTTAGAGCCATGATAACCGACTATTTTGTTCCCCAATTGGATGGCATGAATGTGGATGAGTTGTGGTTCCAACAAGACGGCGCTACATGCCACACAGCGCACGTCACAATTGATTTATTGAAGGAAACATTCGATGAGCGCATAATTTCGCGGAATGGACCTGTCAATTGGCCACCAAGATCGTGCGATTTGACACCACTGGATTATTTTCTTTGGGGATATGTGAAGTCGCTCGTCTACGCCAACAAACCAGAAACGTTAGGGGACTTGGAAGCCAACATTCGTGGCGTTATTGCCAACATACGGCCCCATATGCTCGAAAAAGTAGTTGAAAATTGGACCTGTAGAATTGGCTTTATTCGAGCCAGCCGCGGCGGCCACATGCCCGAAATCATATTTAAACATTAATGGCATAAAATTATCCTTCCAATGAAGCCAAATTGATGGACATTAAAACGATTTTCTTGTGTTTTATTTCAATTCGAAGTTCTATACCTCTAAAAAAAACACCCTTTATAATATAAAAATGTATATTTAATAAATAAAACATTACTTCTATTGAGTTAGAGTTATATAAATATTATTTATATAACTCTAACTCAATAGAAGTAAAATTTTACGCTGTCATAACTAACTCGCTACATATGCTAGAGCTAAGTAGTTTATGTTATATAAAAGCCCAGTATATCCTGTATAAAATTCATTATATAAAAGACCATACTTATATCTATATTATTTTAAGATATGCTCATTTTTATAAACAAAGTCGGTTGTAAAAATATGTTTTGAGTATATGAGCTCTTAATCTTTATAAATCGGAAGAATGTATAATATGTCATTTGAATGATACTTTCAGTAGCTTTTGTTTGATATACCAGTTTATATCGGATAAAAACTTCTAAAGTTATGCCGTATAATTTTTGAAATTTAAAAAGCCCATCATAATTCTCATACTATAAAAGATCACACCAAAATCTATCTATAAGAACATATTTGAAGATACGTTTTTAAATAAAATTTTGGTGAAAATAAAATTTTCAATCCCAAAAAGAAGCTGAAAAACTGTAACATAAATTATAAAAAAAATATGTTACACAAAAATACTTTAAATATATTATGACAAAATTTAATTGTCTCAAGTCTTTTTTTTCCTTGTGCAGGATCCGCTAAACTTTATAAAATAAGTTTTAACGAAATGTTTACAACACATTACACATTATATGTTCAAAATTTCCTGATAATAATATTCCCATTTCTCACATGTGGCAACGACTTTTATAATTGTTTTCAAAAAACAAATTTCAAATATTTCGCATTTACTTCAAAAATTTTTTTTGTAAGAGAGAACGGTTATACCTTGCAATTTTTTTGCCATGGTTTTAACTATTTTTGTAATTTTTGTTTAATAAATATTCTTCCTTTTCTTTACAGTGGGTCCAAAAATATGTCCTTCCCAGCCAAAATAGTTTTTCAATAAAGAATGCCAATTCCACCTATGCAAGGTAAGTTCAATTTAAAAATATTTTATAATCCTTCCAAACTATATGTATTAATTAAATGTATAAGAAAGGATACACACTATTATTGCACTAATAATTTATTGCACTTAACTTTTTAATAGCACCCTATTTTTTATGAATCATTATTGCATCCATTTACACCCAAACTTATTTATATAAACCTAAAATATTTGGAATTAATTTAAATCTGGCATTTATTATCATTTTATTTTAATAATTTATTGTATATTTCTTAAGAATTTCTAGCGGTTTGAAAAATTAAAGAAAACGACAACCCAAAATGATCTTTTTTAAGTCTTGACAGGGTTGTAATTTGGTCTAAATATCTCTCTTCTTCGAACTATTTCTTAATTATTTTCCACTACTTTCTACTTTTCTATTGTCTACTCTCTCTCTCTCTCTTTGTCTTGGTATGTTTATTTTTTTTTTCAAAATTTTTTTAATATTTTTTTTTAATTTCAAAAACTTTACTTTTTTTAACAGTGGTGTTACCATAGAAATATCCAATGCTATTTGTCCCCCTATTAACACGATTTCGGAAAAAGTTCCTAATAATTAATCCATCCATTAACTTATATATTAATACTCTTAATTCTTAGGTTTCATTCTGTTAAATATTTTCAGTTTTTAATAAATTTATACTAATTTAAATGTTAATAACAAATTATATATTTTGTAATAATTGTAACATAATTTTTTTTTTTTATTTTAAATTTGTAATAATTTGAAATAACTGCATATTAATACTAATAATGTGTGATATTTTGTAAATATTGTAATTTACTAAAAACTTATTATTTTAATCGTATTTATTATTAAGTAATTAACATTTTTAATTTCCCGTAATTATATTGTAATTAACCCTTTGTAATTATATATATCTTTTGATATTTGCTTTCCATATTTTATGATTTTAGTTATAAACAAATGATCATTAACTTAAAGTAAGGTCATCTAAAAAAGTGAATAAAATTTAATATTATTTTGATTTTACAATTCTTATTTATGCGATTTTTATGAAGTTTTATTCAAATGTAAACAGTTTAAATTATAACATTTTTAACTTATGAATTTGAGGCTCTGAAAGGATATACCCTTAACTGAGATAAAAAAAATGACTTCTATAGTACTGTCGATTTTAAAGGCACTGGGTATATCGATGTTTATCGCGCTATACATATGCTATACATACATATACGCGATACATCGCGCTCAAAACGCCATAGAGTCAAACAGGGAGTTCCTTAGCGGGAAGTCCTGTCGCCACTCCTGTTTAACTTCTACCTCTCTAAACTCCCAACTCCACCGCAAGGGTTAAAGTGATATCATATACGGACGACTGCACGATAATGGCAACCGGCCATAATGTGGAAGACCTATGCGGTAAGGTGAATCGTTATCTCGGTACCATCCACAATTTCTTCACTGAACGTAACCTGAAGATGCAACCAACTAAATCCACAGCGACCCTCTTTACCACCTGGACAAAAGAAGAAAGCCTACAACATAGCGTCGAGATCGATGGTGTACCAATTCCGACAGTGAACCACCCGAAAATCCTGAGAGTCACACTCGTCAGCCTTTTTACTTCGTCAGCACATGCCACAACTGTCGCGCATAAATTGCGATGTAGAAACAAGGTCCTTAAAGCATTAGTCTAACTATAAAGCGATTAGTCCGTCAGTGGGAAATTATGCTGGTCCCGTGTGGTCAGCGTCGCTAAGTGATACTTAGTGGAGAAATATTTAATGCTGCCAAAATGCAGCCCTAAAAACTATAACAAGCTGCCTACAAATTATCTCAACCATCATCTTCTTGAGGAAACAAATATCCTTCCAGTAAAGGAACACAACATTATGCTATCTCAGCAGTTCCTTTTGGGATGTCATCGGAGAAATCATCCAAACTTTAACATCACACAATTGGCATCTTCCCCGAGGAATGTCCGGAAAATTCTTCGCGTGTATGAGGACAGCAGATGAAGATATGTACTTGATCCTTTAGATTATACCTCGTACATGGTAGCATTAAGCAACATTGATAAACTCCGCGATTTCAGGTTATCGCATGAATGTTCTATTAGGAGGTCGCCCACCGCCTACAGCAGAAGCAGAAAAGAACCTGCAGCGGAAAACAAGAATCGTTCTGGCTCAACTGAGATCGGGATGGAGCAATAGATTAAATATATTTTGGTCTCCAACATATGCTCAGCTTGTGGTCAGGGTTCTCATGATACCCCCATATTTTCAACTGTTGGCGGTACACTTAGTCTTGAGGTTTTGTGGACTCATCCAGTAGAAGTAGCACAATTTCTTGGCCTTGATCTCCAAACAGATCCCCCATAAAAACAAAATTATAAAATTGTTAATGTTAGAGCTGTTTCAACAACAACATCGCAGTTTATTGTCATGACCTTTTGGTACATTTATATTTAGTTCTGCCCTGCCACCGGACAACGCTATCTAGTTTTTTGTGTGACATCATACAGATGTCGTCAGCAAAGTCCAGATCCTCTAATTGAAAATATAGCCTTCACACTACTTCTCGTTCTTCCGTCTAGGACAATGTTGAAGAGCCATGGAGATATAACGCGCCCATAACTCACACCTTTGAGTACTGGGATTATGTGAATTAGTTGGTTTTCATGCAGGATTCGACTGCTTGCAAACCTTATATACATAGGGTTGACTAGTTTTCCGAAAGTCCTTACAAGCCAGTGTTGCCTATACAACTTCATGCGAGAGTGTATAAAACATTGTTTTGCCATATGGTCGTTTTGTCATAGCTCCCATACAAAAAACTTACGGAAACAGCCAAAATTTCACCTAAAATACACTTAAATGCCAATAAATCTAAAACTATAACAGATATAACCACTAAATTTAGCACGAGGAGCTCTTATGTCAAATCCAACGAGTGTGCACAATTTTGTCACAATCGGTCACCATTTGACCATAGCTCGTCATATAAAAGCATGATAGCTCCTTAACGAAAAGGGCTACAGCAACAAAATTTTACAAAAGGAAACCTGTACAATTCAACAAGGGCTCATCCCTTTGTAGTCGATTTTCCAGTGGATCGCACGACGCACTATAGGGAAAACTCATTTTTTAGCGGTACAGCACGAATGTTGAATAAACTTCCTGTATCAGTCTTCCCCTCTAATTAAGATATCCAAAGGTTCAAATTGAATATCCACAAACACTACTCCCTCTATCCTCCTTCCTACAATATTTTTTCCTAGTTCCATCACAATGCATATGCATACGTAGGGGTCATCCCCTGAGTGTTGGTCCAATACAGAAAAAAAAGTTATCAAATTCCAAAATTTTGTCAGAAATGCGAAAAGACAGACCTAGAGAAACTTCTGTGGCTGCGTGAAGGTTGATCCGAAACTAACAAGCTTCACTGATACTGACAACTTCGATTCTGTCATTGGTTATATTCCAAAAAAACTTGTGGAATTAGGGACATCAGTAGCTTTGAAACTCTAGATGTCCTCATGGAAACTCATTTCCCAGGATGCAAACAAAGACTTCATAATATAAAGATATTGCACTTCTATACATTGATTTGCATAGGGTCCCCTTGAAAAGTCCCATAAAATAGGGAGTATAACGCTTTTATTTTTATTCGGAAGCAACCAATGGAGAGAATTATCCAATGAGAGAAAGCTAAGCCACACACACGTGCTCATGAAATGTATGCTTGTTGTTGCATTTATGTGTTTTTTATTGCAATATCTTTATATTATATATGATTTCTTTGATGAGAAATGTATATTTCAAATATCCCTAAGCATTGGAGATATAATTTTAGCATTTAATATTAGATCGACTTTAAAGGGCTCTCGTGGGAACCTGTCACACCCAGATGATTTGTTATTTTTAAGGCCTTAAACAAAATTACTAGCATATCTGGCAATAAGTGAAAATATCCATCCTACATTTATGGCAATAAGTGGAAATATTCATCCTACATTTATATGAAGTAGATTGACATTTGACGAGATTGTTTGACCACACTCGTTTGTCTTTTTTGGACTGCGTTTTACTGCGGAGTCGAGAGTGCTACATTAACAGCTGCATTAGCCTTTTTTCTGTAAAGAACCAGATTCCACATAGGGTCAGATATCCATTGTTTCTGCCTATAGTATTGAACGATCGAATGGAAATGCGGATTTTATTTTTTAAAGATTATGTCATCAAAATGTCTTCCGACATGTTGAACACACTGTTCAAAAGGGAGCCCTCAGTAGTTTTGCGCCACACGCTGCTGTAAACTTGGTTCAATTGAGCTGATTTCTCGACGAATATTTTCCTTTAAAGCCATAAAAGATTGGGTACCTCTTTGAGGTAGACACAAAAAACAAAAATCCATGAAAGTTAGATCGGGTGACTTCGGTGGCCATGGGATGTCTCCAAAGCGATTGATCAGTTTTTGGGAGAAATTTTCCCGAAGCAAATTAATGGAAGCTCTGTCTGTGTGTGCAATTGCCCCAACCTGTTCAAACCATGTTTGTAAAGAGGACGATGGATAAGCTCGCAGGTTTGGCAAAAATAATTCCATAAACATGCGTCAATAATTTTCTCCTTTCACATTCGTCGCCTCGAGAATTTTTGAAAAAAAAAAAAATGATTCAATTGTCTCCTGCGTGGATAAGGCACACCAAACATTTATCCTGTGGTAATGCAATGGTTTTTGATGTTTCAATTAAGGGTTGTGGATTCTTGGAGACTAGTCGCTTCGCGATTTACAGTGCGAAAACGCTTCAATATCGTTTCACAAAAATGTTTGCCTAAATTTAAGACACCTTTTTTAACATGTCATGAATAATCGCTCTTAGAAGTCCCAGTGAGGCTGCTCGTTTCCGCATTGAATTTCGCGGATTTTCACGTAAACTGCTTTCAACTAGTTCAATGTTTTTGGAAGTTCTAGAAGATCGACTGGTCCCTGGTCATGGGTCATTCATAGCCGAAGCAGTTGCGCGGAATTTGGTTCATCACGTATTCGCCAAATACCGAACTTTGAACAAAATTGTCGACGAGCAATTACGTAAGAATCATTACTTTTTGAAAACATAAATTTGGTATTATATGATCAATTTGGTTTGGCAGTTAACCCCTTGACGTATCAATCTGCGCAACGAAGTTCGCTTCCAACTGTTCGCACACAAGTTGCACTAAACAAACCGGTTTTGATGCTTAAGAACAGTCGCACAACAAGTCAGACTCGTGATAATCATGTTAGGCACATAAATAGTACCACGAGTCGGACTCGTGATAATCATGTTAGGCACAGAAATTATACCACGAGTCAGACTCGTGGAAATACGTCAAGTTGTTATTTGGTCAAAATATCAAAAAGGGGTGACTCCAAAAACTAAAGTAACTACAGGGGTATAACACTTCTTCCAATACCAAGCAAAATACTCAGTCAAGTAATTTTCAATAGAACATCAGATGCAGTTTCCGCTACACACAGCGAAAATCAGTTTGGGTTCAAAGACAATCGATCTTGAGTTGACCTAATCAACACAGTAAGAATAGTACTTGGACAATGTCAGGAATTCCGCACCCCAATTTACGCGTTTATCGACCTTCGGTGCGGTATTCAATGGACAACATTTAAACAACTCGAGGACTTGAAATACGCTGATGACATATGTCTTCTAAGCCAAAGCTCAGGTCAACTCCAAGAAAACACTAGCGCCATCACTATTGAATCTCGGGCATCTAGGCTGGAAATCAACATTTCCAAGACATAGATTATGCCTGGAGGCTAGAGGCAAGAAAACACTAGCGCTATCACTATTGAATCTCGGACGTCTAGGCTGGAAAGCAATATTTCCAAGACATAGATTATGCCTGGAGGCTATGAAGCAAACCTGTCGACACACACCAATGTGGATGTGAAGTATACTTGGCAGTTTGGTATCTACAAAAGGTGGCACCGACGAGGATATTGAATCGCGTATTAATAAGGCAAAATCTGCATTCGGCATTCTCCGAGCTATTTGGAAACCTCGGCAAATATCAACACCAACTAAGTTACGAATATACAATTCGAATGTTAAGTTCATCTTGTATTGCGGTTGCGAAACTTTGAAACGCCTACAAACCGATAAGCGCCTACAAACCTTTGCAAACAAATGTGGCCAAATCGCATAAAAAATAAAGATCTACTAAACGCTACAAACCAAATCCCTTCTTCTATAGAGGTATGTTAACGAAAATGGCACTTCGACAGCCAAATACCAACATTGCTCGACAAGTGCTTCGTTGGAAACCACAAGAAAGCGGCCGTCGTGTTGGTGCACCTGCTAGAACGTGGAGAAGGTCAATTGATGCGGAGTTGGATGCCGTTTGCCTAACATCTCGCAATAGAGTTCGATATAAAAGGATGGTTGAGGTCCTATGCTCCACTGGGAGTCAAGAATAACAAGAATAAGAATATGTGTGCAAGTGACTGGTTATATTTACACTAACGGATTTTAAAGCACTACAGTTCCTTGCTATATCTGTGTTTCAGCATCAACATAATATAAATTATAAGGCGATAACCCGTCTTCTTGAGCTTTTATGAAATGCAGGAAGGCTGAATCCAGATATTTATTAGCAGCTTTGACTGTCGGAGCATATATTTCTTTGGTATAGCGAGAATATCACAAAACTATTGCTACCTAAACAAAAAATGTTATAGAGATCAAGCCTTCGTGCTATATTTAGATATTAATCATTTGACCCCAAAGCCAGCTAGATTTTTATACCCTTCACCACCTGATGTTTGTAACGCATAGAAATATTGGTCTGAGACCCACCTTTTAGTATAGCAATCGACTTAGAATCAGCCCCTGAGTCGTAATTTTAAAGATAATTTGATGAAATTTGACACAGGGTCAAGGACGATGGCTATACTTTTTGGGCGAAATCGGATTACTATTTCGGGTACCTCCCATAGGGATGCCTTCCCGGAATAGAGTTTTTTGTCCTTTACAGCCTCAAATTTACTTGTATTTTGATAATATTCAGCACAAACATTGCTTATGATTTCTTTAATCAGTGTACCTAATTTTGTAGGAATTGGCCCATATTTGACCATACCTCCCATACAAGACACATTCTCAAAAGACGTTTATGTACACATAAAAGCACAAAAACGTATATAACTCAAAAGATAAATGCATATGACAACTAAGACTTTGCACAGATAAATATTTTAAACATATAAACCAATAACCAAAATTTGGTAACAATCGGTCCACAATTGACCCTAGCTCCCATATAAGGACCTTAGCCGAAAATGACATAAATCTCGAAATTTTGAAAAAATAACACATAGTATATGTATGTATGTCTCTAAGACATAAGGAAAACTTGTTAAATTGTTGGTCCATATTTGACCTTAGCAGTGAAGGGTATAATATAGTCGGGCTTGACCGACTATAGCTTTTCTTACTTGTTAAGCTTGGACTTTTGACAAAACCGCATTCCTATATGGTATAGGCATATGATACTTCTTACTGAACTGTGATTCGACCGGAGTGCTTTCTAAGCCAGCGTAACTTGAACTTGATTGGGAAAGGGTTTATTAGAGCCTACCAGTAGCTATAATAAATATATCTATTTTGCGTGAGTAACTGTCTCTACCTTAATGTTCTGACAACTACAGTAAAAATACATTGTTCTGTGAGGGTTAAGAACAAGTTGCAAAATCGGTAGCGAGGGAGAAATATCAAGCATTTTGCTCTAAAACTGAACAAGTGGTTTCAGTGGACCACTTGTGGTATCTTAGCCACTTGGTCGCCCTGTAAACGGCTGATATCTCGGCTAGAAGTATACTGCTTATATCAAGGAGCTTTAAACGGATTTATTTTCTTAATAAAGTCATGAGGAAACCGCTCCCATACCCTTCTTCGACTTGGATTCGTCTGTGCATATCTCCAGAAACCTATAAAAAATTGGATGTACAAAGATTTTCACAGTAAAGGATTTCTCGAAAAAAGGAGTTGATACATATGGAGTAGTCCACGTTGTTGTCTGAAAAAGAGAAAAGGGGCACATAAGGGAAGTGTCTTCGGGAACTCCTCTAACTGCAAATGCCACATCATCATCTGAGTATGAGGCAATAGAGTGCCAGTTCATTTTTAAAGTAAGAATTTGTTTTATGCCAACCCCCGGATTGAATCGAATTGCTAAAAAATAGTTCCTTGAAAATTTGAGTTTGATCGGATGAGGGGAAAGCGTGCCCATGGCCCGCTCAAACTGTAAAAATAGTTTGTATGGAGAAAAAAATGGGAGTATTTTTGGTTTTAACAAAATTTTAAGAAATATCTCAAATGAGGCAACCATTACTTAAAACTTATCTCTAGAGAAAAAAATGCAACCCCAATTTGGATCTAATATGTCTCATTGTAAGAAGTTTGGTAGCAAACCTCCTAGTTCTAAGTCCGCTTCAAAATAAGAAAGTATCACATCTATTGCATCTGGACTATATTTATAAACACTAATCATTGTATCAATGGGCTTTCCCAGGGACGATTAACAGCCAATATTGGTCCGTAACTACATGTATAACTGTTAGAACTGTAACTATTCGTACACGATAACTCTAAGTATCATTCAAATAAACTCCGGTAAAAAAAATCGTATAAATTTATTTTCAAATTTTTCACTGAAATTGCGTATTAGATAGATTTTAAGAGAAAACTTAAGAAAAGAGAAACTGATAAAAGAAATTGCTAAATAAGGCCAAAAGGCAAAAACGTTCGTTAAAGGGTTAATGTGAACTAAACTATAAATATGTATTTTTAAGAAGTAATTGATAACTCGAGGGATCAAGCAGGTTACTTCTGTCAAAAAACGCTTAAATATCAGCTCGTTATGGAAAATAGGTTAAAAATACCTAGAACATAACCTCAAACTGCTTAATAGTTTCTTTATGCTTAATTTGTGTTAAAATTCTTTATTACAATTAAAAATGGTCGTTGGTTGTAAATGAAGCTTTTTTGTGTTTTTTTCTGTTCATATTTTGTTTAAAATCATTGGCATTTTATTGGTGTGTTTCCATTAAAAAATACATATTACAAAATTTTATGTTAAAAAATTTATATAAAAATAAAATAATAATCAAAATTTTTTTCTGTTCCCTTGTATGTACCCATCCGTCCATCTATCCCCTGTCCTTTATATTGATGTTTAAAAAATGTGTAATTCATACATAAAATTTATGAATTTCTTTTCATAAATAACATGAAACATTAATAACATAAACAATTAAACAAACAACAACTGTAATTGTTATATCTAAATTCTACACATGTATTCAAATTTAAATACAAAATTAATTCTGGTGATGCGGATTAAAACCAAAACAATTCTGGAATTTTTTTAATCAAACTAAATATTGGTGATTTTGAATAATTAAATTTTATTTGGTAAAATTAAAAACAGTTTTTCTGCCTATAATTTGCAGAGCATTAATTAAATTTAAAAAATTTCAATTTAAGGAAGGAAACGAAAAAAAAATTTTAATTTCAAATTAAAATATTGAAGACTCTTGATCATGATATTAGAAAAATGTTAAACTTATCTGAAATTTTGAACTCTCTAGAATGCCAAAATATTATAATTTGTGTCCTTAATCGAAACAATAACTTCAAAATAGAGAAAAATGAGAATAACAAATTTTCGATAAAAAAATTTTTTTTAGAAAATTTTTGATAAAAAAAAACTTTTTTTTTCTATTCAAAAATTTTCGATTAAAAAATTTTTCAATAAAAAAATTTTTCTACAGAAAGATTTTCTATAGAAAAACTTTCGGTAAAAATTTTCTATAGAAGATTTTTCGATAAAAAAATTTTCTATAGAAAATTTCTCGATAAAAAATTTTTCTATAGAAAATTTTTCGATAAAAAAATTTTTCTATAGAAAAATTTTCGATAAAAATATGTTTCTATAGAAAAATTTTCGATGAAAAAATGTTTCTATAGAAAAATTTTCGTTAAAAAAATTTTTCTATATAAAAATTTTCGTTAAAAAAATTTTTCTATAGAAAAATTTTCGTTAAAAAAATTTTTCTATAGAAAAATTTTCGTTAAAAAAATTTTCGTTAAAAAAATTTTTCTATAGAAAATTTTTCGTTAAAAAAATGTTTTTATAGAAAATTTTTCGTTAAAAAAATTTTTCTATAGAAAAATTTTCGTTAAAAAAATTTTTCTATAGAAAAATTTTCGTTAAAAAAATTTTTCTATAGAAAAATTTTCGTTAAAAAAATTTTTCTATAGAAAAATTTTCGTTAAAAAAATTTTTCTATAGAAAAATTTTCGTTAAAAAAATTTTTCTATAGAAAAATTTTCGTTAAAAAAATTTTTCTATAGAAAAATTTTCGTTAAAAAAATTTTTCTATAGAAAAATTTTCGTTAAAAAAATTTTTCTATAGAAAAATTTTCGTTAAAAAAATTTTTCTATAGAAAAATTTTCGTTAAAAAAATTTTTCTATAGAAAAATTTTCGTTAAAAAAATTTTTCTATAGAAAATTTTTCGTTAAAAAAATTTTCTATAGAAAATTTTTCGTTAAAAAAATTTTCTATAGAAAA
The DNA here is from genome assembly GCA_933228675.1 of Stomorhina lunata. Lineage (NCBI taxonomy): Eukaryota > Metazoa > Arthropoda > Insecta > Diptera > Rhiniidae > Stomorhina > Stomorhina lunata. Next base: position 36,467,764 of record OW121740.1, on the reverse strand, counting down.
TTTTTCGTTAAAAAAATTTTCTATAGAAAATTTTTTGTGAAAAAAAATTTCTATAGAAAATTTTTATGAAAAAAAATTTCTATAAATAATTTTTGGTTAAACAAAATTTCTATAGATAAAATTTGTTAAAAAAATGTTTCTATAAAATATTATTCGTTACAAAAATTTTTCTATAGAAAATTCTTTTATCAAAAAATTTTCTGGAGAAAATTTTTTTTATCGAAACATTTTAAAAATTTTTTATAGAAAAATTTTGTATAGAAAAATTTTTTTAACGAAAAATTTTTTATCGAAAAATTTTCTGCAGAAAAATTTTTTTATCGAAAAAAATTTTTATTAAAAAATTTTTAAGTAAAAATTTTCTATAAAAATATTATTTTTATTTTATTATTTTCTATAGAAAAGTTTTCTCTTGAAAAAATTTTGGAAAAAATTTTTATTTGAAAAATTTTCTATTGAAAAGTTTTTCATAAAAAAAAATTTTTTATCGAAAAATTTTCTAGATAAAAATTTTTTTATCTAAAAATTTTTTAGAGAAAAACGAAAAATTTTCTATAGAAAATTTTTTTAACGAAAATTTTTCTTTAGTAAAATTTTTTTTATTGCTAAATTTGTGTACCCAATTGTTTTTTATAGAAAAATTTTCTAGAGAAAAATTTTCTATAGAAACTTTAAAAAAAAAAAAAATTTTCATAGAAAGATTTTCTATAGAAAATTTGTTCGATAAAAAAATTTTTCTATATACAATAGAAAAAAATTTTCGATAAAATAATTTTCTATACAAAATTTTTTTTATAAAAAAAATCTTTCTATAGAAAGTTTTTCGATAAAAAAATTGTCTCTTTTTACTATTTTTTAAGATATTGGTTTGATTTATAAAACAAATTACTAGATTTTCTAGATTTGTATTCTAGATACTTTGTCGAATTAGATAAGTGTTAAATCATGCTAATACTATCAGAATGGCCTAAGATATTTAAGTTTGAAAACCTAAAATTTTTTTCGTTTCCAACCATTTTAAGACAAAAATCACTAATTACTTGTCTGAAACATGTGTATCTTTTTTTTTTCTCTTTAATTTGTTTTCTTTGTCTTTCTTTTAAGTTTTTAATGTCTTTTTTTTTGTTGTGTGGAAAATTATTTAATTTTTATTAAATTCAAGCATTTTATATAAATTTCTTTTCAAACAAATGTGCTCTTAATAAAAATTAAAACAAAAAACTAAATTAATTTATCAACGATATTGAAATCATCAAACATCAAAATCCAAAAAAATATCCATCATTATCTTAAATTATGGCAATTTGAAAAAAAATATTGTATATAAAATTAATGGAAAATTCATCATGAAAAAATACAAAATAATTGAAAATTCTATGAATTTTGTTATATGAAAAAAAAAAAACGAAAATCGGCCACGCTTATTCAATTGATTTCCTTCCAACTTTTAATGTGTTGTCGGTGGGGCCATCTGGTTTCGATATTTTGAAACAATTTAATAAAAATCATCTTTAAACATTGAATGGATTTGCAATGACTTGCCAATAAAAAAAAAAATTGAAAACCAAAAACGTCAACATGATAATTAACAACCTTTTAACCCATCATCCAACAATTAAACGATTTGAAACCTGCTTGATCCACATTTGATTTATAAATGACATATATAACAACTTTATTTTGGGGCAACATCAAAATTGAAATGGCCTATATTTTTAATCAACCCTGAGAGCAGTGAGCTGACCTTATACGATACCGGAAGTCCTATATTTTCTGTTTCCTATCGTAATTATTAATTACTTAAACTCATTTTAAATTTATTTAAACTACTTAAACTTTAGCTTTCTTTGCTTTTCAAAACTTTTATTTTTCAATTTCCTTAACTTTTGTCCAAAACTTGTAAAACTCGCATTCATATTTTTCTACTCTAAATCACATTTTGAGCTTTTTTTCACTTTTTTTTTAAATTTTCATTTTTTTTATAAAATCCTAAAATCTTCTCATTTTGTATTTTTGCCTGTTGTTGTATTTTTTTTTAAATTTTGTTTTTAATTTATGTACAAAATTATTTAATTGTAGTTTTAAAATTTGTATTTTTAAAAAATATAAATATTGTATATTTTATTTTTTTATTTTTATTTCTAGCAATTTATTTAATTAAATTAAAATATTTTTTGTAAATTACAAAATAAATTATGAATTTAGTCATTTTGTTGTAGTGTTTTTTGTGTTTTATTTGACTTTTTTCCAAAAATATTTTGTGTCGCTTTTCTTAGCAAATTTTTACCAAAATCTTTAATAAGTAGATCCATATTTTCAATTTGCTTCTGCTTTTGTTAATAAAAATTTATTAATTTGTATTTGTTTGGATTTTTTTTTATCAGTAAGTATTTAATATAGTTAAAATATTTTATAACAACAAATAAATTGTACATCCATTAAGAAAAAAAAATCAAAATTTTACTGAAACTAATTTAATTGGGGTCATTTTGGTCTCTTGGCTTCCAACGGTTAATTTTAACTTTCTAGAATAACCAAATCTTCTGAATTTTATTAAATTTCCAAAACGGTCTGTACTTCCATACATATGGCCCATTTGAAAAGTTCTATAAAAAAGAGAGTATACCGCTTTTACTCTAATTCGGAAACAACTAACGGAAACGATTATCCAATGAGAGAAAGCTAAGGCACATACAAGTGCTCATGAAATATATGTTTGCTAGTGCGTTTATGTGTTTTTTTTATTGTTTTTTATCCATTTTAATTTCACTTTTGACAAAAAAAAAAAGAAAACGTATATGTGACAGCGCATAGAGAAAGGGACCTAAGGGTTAAAAAAGGGGTAAAGATAAGGGTAAAAAATAATTTAAATCTTTAAAATGGCTCTCCTGAACAAAACTGATTTTACCCTTACCCAGCAAGAACAGTGTCAAACGTTTGAAATATGATGACTTTTATATTTGATATCAAAAGTTTTTTTCAAACTTTTTTCAAACCTGAACAGATGTTTGAGATTCACATTCATTTTCAAGTGAGGGTTCATTTGAGAATAAACGTTTGAAAAATGATAGTTTCTCAAATTGAGAATAAAGGTTTTTCTCAAATCATTATCAAACCCTAAGATGATTTGAGAATAATTTGAAAAATGGTGTTATAAAGGGTGGTTAAATTGTAAGGGCCGATGTTGAATGTGAACCACACCTACACGCCAAGTTTTTTTTTTCGAATTTTATTTGACATTTCTCTATTTCAGACTTACTCAATTTGAACCATGGAGAGATACACAATCCAACAACGTGTTAAAGTTATCCAGACTTATTACGAAAATGGGCGTTCAAATCAAAATGCATATCGTGCACTTCGTGGTTTTTTTGGTCAATTTGATTGTCCAAATATGCGTACAATCGCAAAAATCGTGGAAAAATTCGAGCAAACCGGGTCTGTAGAAGATGTGAGAATACCAGTGCATGCTCGTACAGCTCGCCCTGCAGAAAATATTGCTGTTGTTCGCGATAGTGTGGCTGAAGAGCCGTCCACCTCAACTCGTCGTCGTGCCCAACAATTGCACCTCTCACGTTCGTCGTTGATGAACATTATGCATAAAGACTTGCATTTACACGCTTACAAGGTGCAATTGGCTCAAGAACTAAAGCCTCTTGACCATTCCAAACGTCGTGAATGGGCATAATGGTGGCAAGAAATGGCAACATTGGATGATCAATTTTCGAAGAAAATCATCTTCAGTGATGAATCACTTTTTCACCTCAGTGGATTCGTCAATAAACAGAATTGACGCATTTGGGCGAATGAAAATCCAAGAGTGATTGTCGAAAAACCAATGCACCCACAAAGTTTATGGGCTAGCGGCATCATCGGGCCGTATCTTTTCCAAAATGAGGCCGGTCAGGCAGTTACTGTGAATGGTGTTCGCTATCGTGAGATGATAACGAACTTTTTATGGCCCGAATTGGAAGATATGGATGTGGACGATATGTGGTTTCAGCAGGACGGTGCCACTTGTAACACAGCTACCGAAACAATGGCTCTTTTGCGCAACAAATTCAATGGCCGTGTTATCTCACGTAATGGCGATGTCAATTGGCCGCCAGATGATGTGATTTGACACCGTTGGACTTTTTTCTTTGGGGTTATTGGAAAGAAAAAGTGTACGTCGATAAGCGAGCAACATTTCAAGAGCTAAATGATGAGATAATTCGGCACATTAACGGCATAGAACCTCCATTATGCCTCAGGGTCATCGAAAATTTGGACCATCGAATGGAGGTGTACCGCCGTGGTCGAGGCACCCATTTGCCCGATATTTTGTTCCATACATAATTGAGTAATACCAATAGTTTGTGTTTTATTCAAAATCAACATCGGCCCTTGAAATTTAACCACCCGATATAATTTATGTTAAATAAAATTAATGTTCAAGATATTTTAATGGAATGGCATTGCATTTCAAAGAAATTCGTTATTTCTTTCAGATTTTTTAAAATTGATCCATATTTGACCATAAAACCTTGCTTAAAAATTTCAAGATTAAAAATTCAATAATATTAACCCAGTAAAACTTTTCATTACCAAATAATGAGTTAAACAGTTAAACTATTGAACACGAACTACTTACTCATTCGCTGTTTAAGTCATTACATTAACATGGGGATGTCATTAGAGGCAAGTACTTACCAATTGCAGAAAAGTAATGACTTGGGTAAGCAATTTGAAAGCAACAACAACAACAGCAACAACTTTTTTGTTGTTGTTTTATTAAAAACATATATTTTTAAACGAAATACAAAATTTTTTTTATGATGCCATTGGGGCTCGAACCCACACCCTCCGACTGCTAGGCAGAGACTCTTCCACTGAGCTACTTCATATATTGAAAACTTAGCAGATTATAATTAATATAAACAATTTTTATTTTTAGATCCAAATCAAGTGAAAATAACTTTGTTTTTCTCTGCTTTTTTTTGCTTTGTTGTAATTTTTCGAAAAATATTTTTATACGATTTTTTGTAATTATTTTAAAACTTTTTTAAAATTATTTTAAAACTTTAACAATTTAAATCTTCTTTTTTGTATAAGTTTTTACATAAGATTGACTCTTACTTACTTAAATGTTACAACCTGTTAAGGTCAAAGTCCGGGCATATTTTAGAATTCCATGGATTTCGATCTTCGCACAAGATTCTCCAATTTTATAGGCCAAGCTTTGAAAAATGTTCCTCTACTTGGTCTTTCTATCGAAGTTTCGGACATCCTCCTCTAACATTAGGTAGTGGGACATTTCAATTCTAATTTTATCCTCTTCATTGTATTTTTTTCAAGAGAGGGTTACTAGCCCGTAATCCTAACCCATTTTTGTCGATCTTATGGGACAACTCTCGGAATATGTTAACTCACAAAATTAAAGGGTGTTAAACTAGCTCGGGTGATACCATGAGGAGGTGTGTGTCCACAGTTGAGATGAAGGATGACCCAGATAAGTTGGGCTTACCAAGTTAAGACCAACTAGAATCGTGTTTGGTATTCAACATCCCCTACATAATCAAAATTGACTCATGATGGTATTTTTTCATTAACGTGAGTTAGTTTTACAAATTCTTTTTACAGAAGATAATATTTAAGTTCTTAAAATTCAAAAATCATTTAAAAAGACTCTTTTAATAAAAAAAAAAAAACTAAAAAAAATTGTTGCCCTTGGTGGGATTTGAACCGGGGCCATTCAGTTTAAATTACCATCTTAATTACAAATAAGTACTTCTGTAATAACTTATTATTTATTCGGATGGTATATTGTAGTCGTTACAAGGTAACCAGTTATCAGAGTAGTTGCCATTACCAAAGTTTTGCTGGGATTTATATGCATAAGTAAATTTTCTTTGTTTCTTAAAATTTTTTTACCTAACAATAAAAAAATTATATTTTAAGCAAAAGAATTTAAATATGATGCACATTTTTCAAAAACAAAATAAACAAACTCAAAAATACCACGCCATTTTATTTATGTTCCACATGTAGATGATATCCACATTTGAAAAACCTTTGAGAATGAGGTTTGATAATAATTTGAGAATAAAGGCATTTCTCAATTTGAGAATAAAGGCATTTCTCAATTTAAGAATAAAGTCCCCTTTTTGTTGAGAACGCTATTATTCTCAAATCAGTATCAAACGTTTGACCTTTGAAAAAAGATTTATTTCCAAATCATCCTCAATTTGAGAATAAACCTTTTTTCTTACTGGGTAGGTACCTGTCTTTATGCACTCAAAATACCCTTAGGTCCCTTCCTCTATGTGCTGTCACATACAGTGTAATTTCTTTATATTATAGAACATGGGTGGGCACGCATGAGGCGAATAAGAGACATTTTTTAATTAACATATTTTTTAAAGAGTCACAATTGTAAAGAGTTGGACATGATGATTGATAAGACTGGCCAACAGCAGAAATAAAATATAAGTTAATCTATTTTTTATGTCTTAAGTATGGTCTCCTAAGTACTAAAACTAAAATTTTGTATGATCAATTTTTTTGGAGTTATTTACATCTTACTAATGTTTCTTGGAGAGCCGCCGTTTTATAGCAGGTTAGTCATCCGCCTAGCATATCAGAGGTCCCAAGTTCGATCTCCGGCCATACCCACTTGAAAACATAAATTTTCAAAACGGCATTTGCCGTTCGGAGCCGGAGTTAAAACGTAGGTTCCTTTCATTGAGTCTAAAAATGGAATCGGATTCTCAGATCATTGTCTGAGAGAAGTACCCCTTATTCCAATTGGAATGTTCTCGGGGAATGTTTCTTGACGATTGTAAAACTTTCAAAATTCCAAATAACATAAACCTGAAACTATTTATAAAAATTCATCGATAAGTAGTACCTTTGTTACGAAAACAGCGAAAATATCTAAATATAGCGAAAATTTTGACTTCTGATTAAAAAAAAAAAATTGAATAAAAACGAACATAATTCAAAATTTTGGGGGACCACCCATTTTCTTTCCATCATATAGCTTTACGTTCCTCAAAGCCATATAGCTTTCATATAAGGGGTATTTTGACTTTATTTTTAACAAAATCACCATTTATTCATCAATTTTCAGTAAAATAATAAGGCTTGTAATAAATATTCACAGTTTTAAGATCATGTAATAAAAATTTTAGATTTTCGCCATATTCGACTTTTTAAAAACTAAAATTTTTCATAAACAAATTTATTTGTTTTACTTTAAAGTGCAAAAAACTCAGGATCCGTTAAACTTATAGAAAATTTGTTTTAAAACGACTTAAAGGTCACAAAATCGTGTTCGATTTTGTTTCAAAAATCGTTTCAAAAATATGATAAAAACGATGGAACATCCTTTTCAAAAAATTGTTGATCCACTTTCATCCCTAGTAATTCCAATTCTAAAGGTAGAAGGCCAATGCCCGCGGCAAGCGTCTGCGGCCATTGGCATCTGCAATCAGCTGTTTTTTGTTTTGTCAAATTTGAAACGGCAATGGAAAAAAGTAGAACTTTGTTCTACTTTTCCGCGCGGCAGATTTTTTCAGTGCTGCCAGATTTAATTATATCCTACTAAATTTTTTTTTATATGAATATTTTTGTAAACAAACGCACATTTTATGTACTGGCAATACTACGACCGCCCGCAGCCGCATGCCGCGTGTATTGGCTTAGTACCTTAAGAGCCACATTTGCCCACCGTTGTTATAGAATCTTTGGTATCACCTTGGGAGCGTGAATATTCGGTTTGGTCGTCGACGTGAAAGAAGCATGGGCGGGATATCTCAACTCTCGGCAAAATCTTTTACTAATATCGGTCCCAACAAAGACATTTTATGAGCCTCAGCTCATTTTAAAGTAGAACATTAAGACCTCTTCCAAATTACGAGAATCTGGCTCGTAAATTGACGTGTTTAATCGAGAAAAACTTGATCATGCAGACGCAAATCGACTAAAGGTAGAAGGCCAATGAACGCGGCAAGCGGCTGCCGGCTGCAATCACCTGTTTTCTGATTTGTCGAATTTGAAGCGGCAATGGAGAAAAGTAGAACAAAGTTCTAATCTTCCGCGAGGCAGATTTTTTTCAGTGCTGCCAGATTTAATTATATCCTACTCAAATTTTTTTTATATGAATATTTTTGTAAACAAACTTACATTTTATGCACTGGCAATACTACGACCGCCCGCAGCCGCATGCCGCGTTTATTGGCCTTCTACCTTAATATTTCGATGGCGTTATGTTTACAATTGCCTTAGCTTATTGCATGAAATATATTTCGACTACCACTACTGCCACCTATTGCAAAACGGCAGAAGCCAAGTTGTACACTAGGGGTATAACTTTTGAACAATTTGCTAAATAATCAAAAAATACCTATCAATGCCATATAGACCATAAAAATCTATGATGAAAAGTGGGGTCACTTTTTCGCGGGCGTTAAAAAAGTTTCCCCCCAAATCTTTTTGAAGTTTAGTATTTGGATTTAAAATTTTTTTTTAATATTATACCCTTCACCACCATAGGTGGAAAGGGTATTATAAGTTTGTGCAGATGTATGTTACGCATAGAAATATAGTATACCAATAGGCTTAGAATCACTTTCTAAGTTGATTTTGCGATGTCCGTCCGTCCGTCTGGCTGGCTGGACCCCCATGTAAACCTTGTAATCAAACTACAGGTCGCAATTCTGAAGATAATTTGATGAAATTTGGCACAGATAATTTTTTTGATAATGGGACCATGGCTATTGAAATTAGTCAAAATCGGTCCATTTTTTATGGTACCTCCCATAGGTCCCACTTCCCGGAATTGCTATATTGGCCACAAATATCAATATTTTTTCATAAAATTTAAAACAGATACTGCTTATGTAAACTTAAATCACTGTACCAAATTTCATTGAAATCGGTCCACATTTAATCATAGCTCCCATACAAACTCTTCTTCAAAAACGCACTAAATGAGACAAAAAATCACTAAAACGTAAATCTAAATAATAATAAAATAATGAAAATTTTGAGTTTATTTTTTGCACACATAATTTTTGTAATAACTGTAATCAATTTGCCAAATTTCGAGATATTCGGTCCACATTTGACCTTAGCTCTCATATAAGTCCAAATGACGGAAACAGCTTAAATATATAAGTTTTAAGATAATGTTTGTATGATGGCAAAATTTAGCAAATATTTGTCTTTATACATGAAAAATAACACCTTTGACCTTAGTGGTGAAGGGTATCGTATGGTCGGCTTGACCGACTATAGCGCTTTCTTACTTGTTTTTTTTTTTTAATTTTAAGTTTATATCCCTCAACAAAGATAATTTGTAGTATCTGAAGTTAATATATAGTACATGACTATATATATTTTTGGAAGCTTTTAGAAAAAAAGGTTTGGGGGGAGGTTTTTTATCCAAACTGATTTCAAAAAACTGTTTTCTTGATAAAAACATCAGTAGCCACCCCGTCGTGATAGGTATTTTTTTGGTTATACCCCTATTGTACATCTTATATTTTAATAACAGATAACAAAACAATTATGCCCGTACCCAGTAAGAAAAAAGGTTTATTCTCAAATTGAGGATGATTTGAAAATAAATCTTTTTTCAAAGGTCAAACGTTTGATACTGATTTGATACTGATTTGAGAATAATAGCGTTCTCAACAAAAAGGGGACTTTATTCTCAAATTGAGAAATGCCTTTATTCTCAAATCATTATCAAATCTCATTCTCAAAGGTTTTTCAAATGTGGATATCATCTATATGTAGAACATAAATAAAATGGCGTTGTATTTTTCATATTTTTGAGTTTGTTTATTTTGTTTTTGAAAAATGTGCATCATATTTGAATTCTTTTGCTTAAAATATAATTTTTTTATTGTTAGGTAGAAAAAATTTAAGAAACAAAGAAAATTTACTTATGCATATGAATATTATTGAATTTTTAATCTTGACATTTTTTAAGCAAGGTTTTATGGTCAAATATGGATCAATTTTAAAAAATCTGAAAGAAATATCGAATTTCTTTGAAATGCAATGCCATTCCATTAAAATATCTTGAACATTAATTTTATTTAACATAAATTATTTTTTTTTAATGTTTGAAAAAAATTTGAAATAAGGTTTGATATCAAATTTATATAACACCATTTTTCAAATTATTCTCAAATCATCTTAGGGTTTGATAATGATTTGAAAATAACCTTTATTCTCAATTTTAGAAATTATCATTTTTCAAACGTTTATTCTCAAATGAACCCTCATTTGAAAATGAATGTGAATCTCAAACATCTGTTCAGGTTTGAAAAATGTTTGAAAAAAAAGTTTGATATTAAATGTAAAAGTCATTATATTTCAAACGTTTGACACTGTTCTTACTGGGTAATAGATAAAAAACTTAAATTTGACGTTTTATTGGTTAAAACCGAAATACTTAATTACATCCCCATGTAACTTTAACCCACTAGTCCGAAACATACTAAATAGTCGTGGTCATATCGGGCTCAGAAGGAGGGACACTAGCAACTTGTACGGCAGCTAAAAAGAGAAGGGCGTTATGAAATTCAGAAGAATGCAGTTCCACAAACTGAGGCCCCTTGCTCCACTAGGAGTCAAGGATAACAGAAGAAGTTTAAAAATTACTATATGTTAAATTTAAGATTTCATTACTTATTGTTAGTTTATTAGTATGTCATTATCTTTAACCCTCTGCGACTGACGTGTAGTCTAGCAATTTCAAAGTTTTAGACAGAAATTTAATGACATGATGAAAAAGAAATAAAAAGAATTTTCGCTTTCAAAAACAATAAATAAAAAAATTTTATTAGTTGTTCAAAAGGGATCTTGGGAGATATAAGCAAATGCAAATGGTGTCTGGTAGTCTACCACGTCTTTAGAATTGTGAGAACCATACGAGTATCATGTCAGTCGAAGTACGTACGTACGTAATTCCCACGACATTCCAATTGAAACAAGAGGTATTTCTATTAGACAATGAGCTGCACCCGATACTATATTTTAGACTCATTGAAAGGGACATACGTTTTAACGCCGGCTCCGAACGGCAAATGCATTAAACACATAGACAACAGCAGGCTACACGAACACCGACTACAAAAGTCGTTGGCTGCAATCGTCGCCTCGTAGTCAGCTACTTAATTATTTTGGGGACGGCAGCTACATTTAAGATGGCAGCTACATTTCGAAACACCTGTTTATGAGTGGTGCCAATATCACGTTTATAAGATGGACAAAATAACAATTTAAATTTTGATAAAAACGACATAAATACATTTTATTAATTAACCTCCGAAATCAACGGTTTTCCTGTACCTGATGGTAATGGGTGTTTTTTTTAGAGGTATAGAACTTCGAATTGAAATAAAACACAAGAAAATCGTTTTAATGTCCATCAATTTGGCTTTATTGGAAGGATAATTTTATGCCATTAATGTTTAAATATGATTTCGGGCATGTGGCCGCCGCGGCTGGCTCGAATAAAGCCAATTCTACAGGTCCAATTTTCAACTACTTTTTCGAGCATATGGGGCCGTATGTTGGCAATAACCCACGAATGTTGGCTTCCAAGTCCCCTAACGTTTCTGGTTTGTTGGCGTAGACGAGCGACTTCACATATCCTCAAAGAAAATAATCCAGTGGTGTCAAATCGCACGATCTTGGTGGCCAATTGACAGGTCCATTCCGCGAAATTATGCGCTCATCGAATGTTTCCTTCAATAAATCAATTGTGACGTGCGCTGTGTGGCATGTAGCGCCGTCTTGTTGGAACCACAACTCATCCACATTCATGCCATCCAATTGGGGAACAAAATAGTAGGTTATCATGGCTCTATACCGGTCTCCATTTATGGTAACTGACTCTCCAGCATTATTTCGGAAGAAGTATGGCCCAATGACTCCACCAGCCCATAGAGCACACCAAACAGTCAGTTTTTGTGGATGTAATGGCGTCTCAAGGGTCTCATGTGGATTCTCTTCACTCCAAATGCGGCAATTTTGCTTGTTGACGTAGCCATTCAACCAAAAATGAGCCTTATTACTGAACAAAATTTTGCGATGAAAATCAGCATCGAGATCAATCTCATTTTCGGCCCATACACCAAAATCACGACGCATTGCATGGTCTCGCGGCTTTAATTCTTGCACAAGCTGGATTTTGTAAGGTCGCAAGCCAAGATCTTTGCGCAAAATCTTCCATAAAGTTGATGGACAAAGTTCCAATTGCTGTGCACGGTGGCGAATCGATTCATTCGGGTCCTCTTCAACACTTTGCTCTACAGCGGCAATTGTTTCTTCGGTGCGCACTGTTCGACGTCGCTGCGGATGCGTATTATCACATAGAGTAAACGTAGTGCGAAAACGATCCATGGTTAACCGAATTAATTGCTCTGATGGACGATTATGTCGACCATAAAATGGACGGAGCTTGCGGTAAACTTCGCGAACTGAACCATTATTTTCGAAATAAATTTGCACGATTTGCAAGCGTTGTTCTTTTGTCAACCTGTTCATGATGAAATGGCAAACCAAACTAAATATTAATCACTTGACAGCTGACAAAATGGCCGCCAGTTAAAAAAGTGATGCCAACTTAAAGTTCTCTATCTATCTCTATATCAAAAAAAAAAAAAAATTATAGAAAGATTTTGGTGTGATCTCTTATAGTTTAAGAGTTATGGGATTTTTAAATTTCAAGAATAATACGGTATAACTTTAGAAGTTTATATCCGATATTAACTTTTTTGCTATCAAACAAAAGCTATTGAAAATATCTTTTATATTCTTATATATTCTATATAATATTCTTTATAATGGATAAGGAGCTAATATACTATAAACTTATTTCTGCAACCGACTTTTTTTTAATAAAAATTCGTATATCTTAAAACAATATAGATATAGGTATATAGGTATATATAATGAATTTTATGAAGGACATACTTGGCTTTTATACAACATGAACTACGTAGCTCTAGCATACGTAGCGCATGAGTTAGACAGTTTAAAAAATAACTTTTTAAAATTTTACTTTTATTGAGTTAGAGTTATATAAATATAAATTTTTATATAATATTTTATTAGATATTATTATATACATTAAAAACTGCAAAAAAAAGGAAATTTGCAGGACTGTTCGAATTGGAGGGTATTACCCTTCTTAACATGGTAAACAAAGTTATAGCCCATGTTTTACACAGCCGTATAGCGACCATTGTCGAACCACAGCTAAGACGCGAACAAGCAGGCTTTAGACCAAGCAAATCATGTATTGATCACATCAACAGCTTAAGAGTTATTGTGAAGCAGTCGGTTGAGTGGAGATCCCCCCTCTATCTATTATTCATAGACTTCAAACGCGCATTTGACACATTAGAACACAGCGCGATCTGGGAAGCTCTAAGATGTAAAGGAGTCCCTGAAAAGATTATACGACTCGTCAAGGAACTTTACAACAATGCATTCTGCTGTATTCTTCATGAAGGTTCACATAGTAAACCCATTAATGTTAAGGTAGGAGTTCGCCAAGGCTGTGTGCTATCTCCACTGCTATTCAACATAGTGCTCGATGTTGTTTTGTGTCACTCGATGTCTGGCCAACATGGTATATCATGGGGCCTTCATGACAGATTAGATGACATCGACTATGCTGATGACGTATGTCTCTTTTCTCACCGTTTCTCCAGCATGCAGTTAAAAATCCAAACCTTTGCATCCCGTGCTGCCTTAGCTGGCCTTCAAATTAACATTAAGAAAACTAAGTCATTGCGAGTAAACTCACTTAACGAGTCAAAATTTTATCTTGATGGGCAATATATTGATGAGGTTGAAACTTTCTGCTACCTAGGAAGTATAATCTCTAAAAGCGGTGGCAGTAGAGAAGATATCCAAAATAGATTATATAGAGCAAAGCAAACTTTTGGTATTCTCAATAAGTTCTGGAGATCGCAGAATATCTCAACTATCACCAAACTCAAAGTTTTTAACACTAATGTTAAACCCGTGCTCTTATATGGCTGTGAGACATGGAATATTTCGAGTCGAGAGATAAGCGGACTACAAGCATTTGTCAATCGATGCCTCAGACGCATTCTAAGAATTTTCTGGCCCGTTACAATTTCAAACCAAGATTTATGGGTGCGCACCAATCAAAACCCATTACAAACTACTATTCGTACTCGGAAATATGGTTGGCTAGGACATACACTTAGAAAGCCAGCTACTGATATAAATCGTCAAGCCATCGAATATAATCCTCAAGGTTCCAGGAGTTCTGGTAGACCTGCTAACACGTGGAGGCGGCAAACTGAGAACGAGTTACGAGAGTTCGAAGTATCGTGGAACTAGATGAAAGTCTTGACTACAAATAAACACACATGGAAAACATTTGTTGAGGCCCTATGTTCCACAAGGAATTAAAGGACTAAATATATATATACATTAAATATATAAATATTCGATAAGTATGTAAATTGTTTACATAAATTCTCCCCATTGTATTTATGGTAAATAAATTCAAGTGGTTTAAATCGCTCATTTATTTCAATATTATATGGTGTTGACAGCACTAAATCTTTTATTGTCGCCAACAAAAATAGAAAATAGTTTAATTTTGGCTACAGCTACAACGGTGGTCGGTAGTCGTGTAGCCGTGTCGACTCTAAAAAATTTATTTCTATTTGAATGCATGTATTTTAATTTTGACTGGTTGTAGCCCGTAGCCTGCTGTTGTCTATGTGTTTAATGCATTAGTTAGAGAAGTTTTACATAGCCTAATACTCAATAACCAGAGGCTTGCTGAGTTATCAGGTGAACCGTTTGTTTTTCTGAAAATTTATTTTTTCAAGTGGGTCTGGTCTTCGCACCTCTATTATGCTAAGCGGATGACTAACCTGCTGTACCACGGCGGTTCACAGTCAGTCGAAGTAGAGTTTTAAAATCGTTATTTTGAGCACTTCTCGTAGAAGCATCCTTCTGAACCTTCTATTATAAAATTAAGCAAAAATATTACTCATACGATGGGTACTATTTAAGTTTTGGGAAGAGTAAAAAATAAAACATAATATGCCTTGCCTTATAAGTCATTCTACCAATATAAGGTAGGAAGACATGTTATACATCAATGGAAAGGGAACCTTATAAACTTTTAAGTGAAGATAAAAATTTTAAATAATTTAGAAATTGATTAAGGTAGAAGGCCAATGCACGCGGCAAGCGGCTGCGGGCGGCAATCAGCTGTTTGTTGATTTGTCAAATTTGAATTTAATTTTGGCTACAGCTACAACGGTGGTCGGTAGTCGTGTAGCCGTGTCGACTCTAAAAAATTTATTTCTATTTGAATGCATGTATTCTAATTTTGACTAGTTGTAGCCCGTAGCCTGCTGTTGTCTATGTGTTTAATGCATCAGTTAGAGAAGTTTTACATAGCATAATACTCAATAACCAGAGGCTTGCTGAGTTATCAGGTGAACCGTTTCTTTTTCTGAAAATTTATTTTTTCAAGTGGGTCTGGTCTTCGCACCTCTATTATGCTAAGCGGATGACTAACCTGCTGTACCACGGCGGTTCACAGTCAGTCGAAGAAGAGTTTTAAAATCGTTATTTTGAGCACTTCTCGCAGAAGCATTCTTCTGAACCTTCTATTATAAAATTAAGCGAAAATATTACTCATACGATGGGTACTATTTAAGTTTTGGGAAGAGTAAAAAATAAAACATAATATGCCTTGCCTTATAAGTCATTCCACCAAAATAAGGTAGGAAGACATGTTATACATCAATGGAAAGGGAACCTTATAAACTTTTAAGTGAAGATACAAATTTTAAACAATTTAGAAATTGATTTAAGACTTTTTGCCAAAAAAAAAAAAAAAAAAAAAAAAACGCAACAACAATAAATTTTCATAATTTTTTAAAATTATAGGGAATATACACTTCTCTAAAATCTGGTAAATTTGATTTGAAATCTCAATCAAAATCTGGATCGTTTACACTAATTTTGTTTTATATTTGCTAGATTTTATTTCCATAACAGAATTAGTTTAATGATATAAAACGAATTCAAAATTTTTATTCAAATTTATTTCAAATTTAATTCAAAATTGAATTTATTTTATTAATTTTGTCGCACACTTTTCTCTTGTTTTGATTTCTTTTCAATTGAAATGTCATTTTAATTTACACAGAGTTGTATTTTTTAGTACTTTTTAGAAGAAAAACATGGCTGCATCATTAAGTACTACTAGATTTTAAGTAGATTTTGTCAAAATCTACTTCATAACTAGATTTATTTTTGTATTGGAAATCTAGTCAAAATCAAATAGATTTTGAAAAAAATCTAGTAAATACTAGATTTCGAGGTAATGTAAATGGCTTATTACTGTGTATTTTTTTTATCAAAAATCTCTAAAACCTTAATTTTTGGGCACAGTATAGACCAATATATTAGATATTCAGAAGTATAAATTTCAGAATCAGTTCTGAAATTGTACTTAAGATTTTTGAATATAAAAGACTACGCTTTTCGAAAATCTGAGTTATTTTTTTTTTTTTAGAAAAATGGGCCGCGTGACCCCATTTATGGCCGGGTCTTAGCAGATTTTTGCACAGACCTTACGAACTCTATACTTGCTATTATTAAATAAAGAAAAGTTTTAAAATCCATAATCAAAATTTTATAGTTACAAAAAACTCAAAATTTTTCCAAAAATTGCTAATTTAGAAATTGATTTAAGACTTTTGTTCTGAAAATCACTTTCATGTGGAATTGAAAGTTAACAAATTTTAAAAATCAAATTATTGCGAAAGATCATACCAATTTTTTAACTTCATGATTCGATATTTTTAAGATGAATAACACCTGACGCCTAATTAATAAAAACCTTAAAATTTCTTTATAATTTTAGAAGTTAGAGCCCTTTAAATATTAATGTAATTTCAGTTTCACTTGAAAAAGATTTTCAGAACAGGCCTAATACTTTTTTAAAATTACCTTGTAATTTTTTAGCAAAAGCCTCTAAAACATTCATTTTTGGACTTAGTATACTCGTAGACCAATATATTAGAAATTCAGAAATATAAATTTCAGAACGAGTTCTGAAATTTTTACTAACATTTTTAAATACACAAAAGTACAATTTTTGTTGTTAAATTTATGTATTTTTTTACATTGTATTTTTTTCACAAAAATCTCTAAAACTAAACAAGGTATTATGACCATTTTTAGACACAGTTTAGACCAATACACAAGAAATTCAAAACGAGTTCTGAAATTTTACTTAACATTTTTGAATATAGAAGAGTACGCTTTTAGAAAAATTGAATTTTTTTATAAAAATGGGCCGTTTGACCCCATTTATGGTCGGGCCTTCTTTTTTATAAAATTTATATAATTAATTTTTTTCTTCTACTAACTTATAAGGCAAAAAAGACCAGGGGGGTTACTTTATATTTCGATTCGAAAATAAAACTGTTCGAATTTGTATGCTTAAAGCATCGAATCGAAATACGCAGTATCTCCCCAGAAGTAAGCCAAATGTCTCTGAAACTGTAAGAGATAAAGTAATACAGTAAGCACGTTTTTTCTTAAGTTTCTTATGAAGTTTTCAAAAATTTAAAAATCTTTCGGATTTTACCAAATTTGGAAGAAGTTATACGGATCCAAAGGTTTTTCATACCCGAGGTGGGCAACTTTGGTCCACTGTACAACCCACTGTGCTATCGATGCGCCCTTTAATATCGCCCCAAAAGCCTAACTCCTCTTCTGGTTTCAAATTTCATCAAAATCCGTCTAGGAGTTTAGAAATTGCATAGTACAAAAAAAAAACTCATTTGCTCCACTGTGTACTCGTCTTTAAAAGTATCAAAAAAATACATACTTTTAAATTAATTAATTAAATTAATTAATTAAACTTTTAATTAATTAATTCAAACATTCCATTTCTATAGAAAATTTTGAAAATGTTCCATTTTTATAAAAAAATAGGAATTTTTTATAAAAATGGAACATTTTCAAAATTTTCTATAGAAATGGAATGTTTGAAAAATATTCTATACCAATGGAAATTATTTTTGTAGAAATAGTAAATTTTCTGTAAAAATGGAAAATTTTAAAAAAACTTCCTTTAAATATAGGAAATTTTGAAAATTTTCACTTTTTATATAAAAATTTTGAAAATTTACTATTTCTAAAGGATATTTTTAAAATTTCCCATTTTTATAGAAAAATTAAAAATTTTCAAATGGAAATTTTTTTATAAAAATAGGAAATTTTCTATAAAAATGGAAAATTTTAAAAAAACTTCCTTTAAATATAGGAAATTTTTGAAAATTTTTTACTTTTTATACAAATTTTGAAAATTTTCTCTTTTTAGAGGATATTTTTAAAATTTCCCATTTTTATAGGAAAATTAAAAATTTCCCATTTTTAAAGGAAATTTTTGAAAATTTCCCATTTTTATAGGAATTTTAAATATTTGGCATACGAAATTCTTAAATTTAAAAAACTAAAAGTTTTCTATTAAAATGGAAAATTTTCAAAATTCCTGTAAGAATTGAAATTTTTAGAATTTTCTACAAAAATCATAAATATTAAAAATTTCCTATCAAAATGGGAAATTTTTCAAAATTTCTTATAAAAATGGAAGTTTTTTTTTAAATTACCGATAAAAATGGAAAATTTTTTAAATTTTCTATAAAAATGGGAACTTTTTAAAATTTTCTATAAAAATGGAAAATTTTCAAAATTTGTATAAAAATTTAAAATTTTCTTTAAAGATGGGAAGTTTTTAAAATTTTCTATAAAAATAGAAAATTTTCTATAAAAATAGAAAATTTTTTATAAAAATTCAAAATTTTTTAAATTTTCAAAAGTTTCTGTAAAAATGGAAAATTTTCAAAATTTTCTATAAAAATAGAAAATTTTCTATGAAAATTAAAAATTTTTAAAAGTTTCTATAAAAATGGGAAATTTTCAAAATTTCCTTTATATATGGCAAATTTTCAAAATTTGTATAAAAATGGGAAGTTTTCATAAAAAAAGAAAATTTTCTAAAAATATATGTAACTTTTGTATGTAAATGAGATGCAGTTGTTGCCTGGGTTTCCTGCTAACAGGTAACAACTGTATTCAATTCCTACTCACACTTCCTAGTGGTACATCCTGGACCTGAGCAAACCTGAGCAACCTAAATAACCCGAGTGGGATTCTAGGTCAGGGCCAACGTAAGAGGGAGTTATCTTGGAGCCATTCCGACGTATTTGGTCTAAGGGTCTAAGATAATTGTACTTGGTGAAGTACGGAACTGTAGCGTCTGTTCAACATGTTAGTTGCGGCTACAAGCGGGCGTCTGTCTCGGATCGAGCGGCTCGCTTTACAAACGTGGCTCTTGTCTTTGGACTCATCATCCATCGACTTAGCACTTACGATGTTTTAAGCATGGAAAGAAACAACATAACAGAATATACTACTCCAAGGGGTAATCATGCGAGAAATCCCCCTGCTACGGCAGCTGGCACAAGGATTTTGGAGGTGCCTAATCTATGCAAGAACTTCCTGATGAATGAAACCAATGAGGCCCTATGCTCCACTGGGAGTCAAGGATAATAGACTTTTGTATAACAGTTTCTCTTAATAATAAGTATAACAGTTTGTTATAGGGAATACATTCATTTGGTTTTTTATAGAGAAAATAACAGTTTTTTCTTTGTTTAACAGTTTTTAAAGAAAATGATTGTGTATTAGTTTTGAGGCCCTATGCTCCACTGGGAGTCAAGGATAGCAAAAGAAGAATTAGTTTTTCTATAAAAAATACTTTTATATATTGGTTTTCCTATAGAAATTCTTCTTTATAACGAACTTTCTATAAAGAATACTTCAGGAAATATTTGTTTATAAAAAAAAAATAATAAAAATTAACTGCTCTTTTCTGAGCCTTATTTTAAATGTCCCCGAAATAACGCAGCTTTACTTTATTTAGATGCATATTCTGTGCAACCCTGTAGTTTTTACTAGAGGTTTACTATTTAAGTACCGGAAACTGACAAAAGTAATTTTAATAGCTAAAATATGGCAACACCATAATCAAGTTTGACATTTTAATACCCTTCACCACCATAGGTGGAAAGGGTATTATGCTGATGTATGTAACGCATAGAGATATTTGTCTTAGA
This sequence comes from Stomorhina lunata, assembly GCA_933228675.1. NCBI lineage: Eukaryota > Metazoa > Arthropoda > Insecta > Diptera > Rhiniidae > Stomorhina > Stomorhina lunata. The sequence goes on along the minus strand of OW121740.1, from coordinate 36,447,563 downwards.
ACCACCTTTTAGTATACCAATAGACTTACAATCACTTTCTGAATCGATTTAGCATGTCAGTCCGTCCGTCCGTCCGTCTGGGCGGCTGGCTAGACCCCCATGTAAACCATATAATCAAAGTACGCAATTCTAAAGATAATTGGATGAAATTTAGAACAGATCATTTTGTTGGACCACGGATATTGAAATTCATCAAAATCGGTCCATCATTTATGGTACCTCCCCACTTCCCGGAATTGATATATTGGCCACAAATATCAATATTTGTTGATATTCATATACCTTTTAGTATACCAATAGACTTACAATCACTTTCTGAGTCGATTTAACATGTCAGTCCGTCCGTCCGTCCGTCCGTCCGTCTGGGCGGCTGGCTGGAACCCCATATAAATCATGTAATCAAAGTACAGGTTGCAATTCTAAAGATAATTGGATGAAATTTAGAACAGATCATTTTTTTTGATAGTGGGACCAAGGCTATTGAAATTCGTCAAAATCGGTCCATAATTTATGGTACCTCCCCACTTCCCGGAATTGATATATTGGCCACAAATTTCAATATTTTTTCATGAAATTTAAGACAGATACTGCTTATGTAAACTTAAATCACTGTATCAAATTTCGTTGAAATCGGTCCACATTTACTCATAGCTCCCATACAAACTCTTCTGTCAAAACGCACTAAATGAGACAAAAAAAAAAAAAGCACTGAAACTAGGGTTTGCAGTTCGGTTTTAACCGAAACCGAATCCTCGGTTTTTTATGCCCCAAAACCGAAACCGAAAACCGTAGAAAAAACCGCGGTTTTAGCTATTTATTTTTCATAATTTTTTGTTGGTATTATTCAGAAATAACGTTAGCTTATCATAAATTTGCACGTAATTTGTCTATTTGAAGAATGAAACAAGCAAAAGGTGTTTACAATGGACGAATGGACAGGTGTAAGGGGAAGACGGTATATGAACGTAAATATTCACTATTCTCATGGTAAATTTTATAACCTGGGCCGTATTTTAGGAACGTGTAATTTCAAGCAAACGCAAGGAACCATTTGACAAAGGCTAATAGAGTTTAATATTTCACTTGATACAAACATCGTAGCATGTACTATAGATGGCCAATATCAAATTTGTATCTGAAAATCAATTTTGAAGACGGTGACGTGGAACTTTGACTCATTTAAAACCGATTGCCCATAAACATTTGAACCTAGAGGCTGTAAGGAAAACTGTTCGGTATTTCAAAAATTCGTCAGTTCGTTATAATATTTTACAGACAAGCGTTTAAAAGCATCATAATCGTGAATTAAGTTTACTCTTAGATTTCTGCTTCTAAAACAAAGTATTCATGAGAGTTTAGAAATGCTGTCGACCTTAGATTTGCTTCATTCTATCGACTTTGAAATTGCAAATTCTTTAAAATCGTTGCTATTTGTAAAAATTACTATTCAAGCAATTTGTCGCTCGGATGCAAATATTATTCACGCTAAAGGCGCTCTGCAATTTCTCCAAAAGAAACAAGACTTATTTAAGAAATCCCTCATATTTAAAAAACCTGAATTATTTTCCTGAATTTTAGTATTAAATTATAATATGTTTTAATGAATTTATCTAAATGTTCCTACAAATTTAAACCGAAATAGTTTTATTAAAAAAAAAAAAAACGAAAACCGAACCGAAACCGGCCGGTTTTGGGTGTTTTAAAACCGAAACCGCGGTTTCTCATTTTCACGTTTTTTTGCAAACCCTAACTGAAAACCTCTTAAATCTAAAGATAATGGGAATTTTAAGTTTATTTTTCGCATACATAATTTTTATAATTCCTGTAATCATTTTGCCAAATTTCGTGATGATTGGTCCACATCCACAGCTTAAATATTTATATGTTTTTAGAAAATGTTCGTATGATGGCAAAATTTAGTAAATATTTGTCTTTTTACAGGAAAAAGAACACCTTTCCCTTAGTGTTGAAGGGTATCGTATGGTCGGGCCTGACCGACTAAAGCACTTTCTCACGTGTTTTCAATATATTTTATATTAAGTTATTTGTTAAAATGTAATAACACAATAATTCATTAACATTTTAAACTTGTTCTCCTATGGCAACACTGTTTTCAAATGCACAAAGTTTTGTTATTAAAAGTTTGTCATGCAACTAAATATGAATTTATTAAAAGCGTAAAGCTCTCTATTATATAAGCTTTTGTTTATATTACAAAAAGCTTAAATATAAAACAAAACGTTTTCAAGGTATAATTGAACAATAGAAAAGCTTAAAAATACACTGAGCAAAATTATTAAGATAATTAACAAATAATAATGCATTTTCAATTTTAAACTTTTTATTTATAACTTAAACATTTCTTGTTTCTTTCTAGAATTGCCTCAAATCCAGATGCAGAAATTGATATCCAAAACGATGAAGATGCGTAGCCATTACTGGGTAATGTAGAAACGGATGTTAGTGAAGATGATGATGATGATGTTACTACTCCACGTCTTATAAAAGTATTGGTCAATGGAAACGCCCATGTCCTTAGCTAGCATCTGGTGCAATTCAAAAACACAAATTTTATTAAAACTATTCAAATGATTCGAAACACATACGACGACATCACAAGAATTCTAGAACATTTTTATTTTTTACATTCAATTACAAGACCAAAGTTAGGAATGATAATATTGTAATTATTTAAATAGAAATTGGCAGTCTATAAAAGGTACTAGTGGATAATGGAAAAAAAAATTTGAAAATACTTAAATTTTATTGAAAAGAAAGAAAGAAAAAATGAAAAGTAAAAGTAAAACAAACAATAATTACAATTAGATTTTTAAAAAATATTAAGTTTAAGATTAGAAATGATTATTTTTAAATTATTTTATATAACATCACGTTTCAAATTTTATTTCATATTAAAAGTTATTTTAACAGTTTATAATGCGAGGTATAATATTTAAGTATAGGGATTTGCCATAACTAATGCCAATTGCTAAAATCTGACAAGAAAAAATTTAACATTTGAACTTAGAGTACATTTATACTACAAAAAGGTTCAACTTTATCAGTTACCGATACTTAAATAGTAAACCTCGTATAATATTTTCAAGTATTGAAAGGTTCTAAACGAAAATAAAATAGAATTTTTCAATTAAAAGTCTCTTCATAATAAGTATTAAAAAAATATAACAATTACTTGATGCCTCGAACTGTCTAAAATTCTTATATATCTAATATTTCTTAATCGATTTTTTATCTCAAAACTTTCGAAAATACCAGAAATATATGTTTTATTTCCTATTTTTATAGGAAATTTATAAAAAAATTCTTATTTTTATAGAAAATTTTTTAAACATTTCTTATTTGTATAGGAAATTTTTTAAAAATTTCTTATTTTTATAGAAAAATTTCAAAAATTTCTTATTTTTATAGAAAATTTTTCAAAAACTTCTTATTTTTATAGGAAAATTTTCAAAAATTTTTTAAAAATTTCTTATTTTTATAAGAAATTTTTCAAAAATTTCTTATTTTTATAGGAAATTTTTCAAAAATTTCTTATTTTTATTGGAAATTTTTCAAAAATTTCTTATTTTTATAGGAAATTTTTCAAAAATTTCTTATTTTTATAGGAAATTTTTCAAAAATTTCTTATTTTTATAGGAAATTTTTCAAAAATTTCTTATTTTTATAGGAAATTTTTCAAAAATTTCTTATTTTTATAGGAAATTTTTCAAAAATTTCTTATTTTTATAGGAAATTTTTCAAAAATTTCTTATTTTTATAGGAAATTTTTCAAAAATATCTTATTTTTATAGGAAATTTTTCAAAAATTTCTTATTTTTAAAGGAAATTTTTCAAAAATTTCTAATTTTTATAGGAAATTTTTCAACAATTTCTTATTTTTATAAGAAATTTTTCAAAAATTTCTTATTTTTATAGGAAATTTTTCAAATATTTCTTATTTTTTAGGAAATTTTTCAAAAATTTCTTATTTTTATAGGAAATTTTTCAAAAATTTCTTATTTTTATAGGAAATTTTTCAAAAATTTCTTATTTTTAAAGGAAATTTTTCAAAAATTTCTTATTTTTATAGGAAATTTTTCAAAAATTTCTTATTTTTATAGGAAATTTTTCAAAAATGTCTTATTTTTATAGGAAATTTTTCAAAAATTTCTTATTTTTATAGGAAATTTTTCAAAAATTTCTTATTTTTATAGGAAATTTTTCAAAAATTTCTTATTTTTATAGGAAATTTTTCAAAAATTTCTTATTTTTATAGGAAATTTTTCAAAAATTTCTTATTTTTATAGGAACTTTTTCATAAATTTCTTATTTTTATAGGAAATTTTTCAAAAATTTCTTATTTTTATAGGAAAATTTTTCAAAAATTTCTTATTTTTATAGGAAATTTTTCAAAAATTTCTTATTTTTATAGGAAATTTTTCAAAAATTTCTTATTTTTATAGGAAATTTTTCAAAAATTTCTTATTTTTGTAGGAAATTTTTCAAAAATTTCTTATTTTTATAGGAAATTTTTCAAAAATTTCTTATTTTTATAGGAAATTTTTCAAAAATTTCTTATTTTTAAAGGAAATTTTTCAAAAATTTCTTATTTTTATAGGAAATTTTTCAAAAATTTCTTATTTTTATAGGAAATTTTTAAAAAATTTTTTATTTTTATAGGAAATTTTTCAAAAATTTCTTATTTTTATAGGAAATTTTTCAAAAATTTCTTATTTTTATAGGAAATTTTTCAAAAATTTCTTATTTTTATAGGAAAATTTTCAAAAATTTCATATTTTAATAGGAAATTTTTCAAAAATCTCATATTTTTATAGGAAATTTTTCAAAAATTTCTTATTTTTATAGGAAATTTTTCAAAAATTTCTTATTTTTATAGGAAATTTATTCAAAAATTTCTTATTTTTATAGGAAATTTTTCAAAAATTTCTTATTTTTATAGGAAATTTTTCACAAATATCTTATTTTTATAGGAAATTTTTCAAAAATTTCTTATTTTTATAGGAAATTTCTTAAACATTTCTTATTTTTATAGGAAATTTTTCAAAAATTTCTTATTTTTATAGGAAATTTTTTAAAAATTTCTTATTTTTATAGAAAATTTTTCAAAAATTTCTTATTTTTATAGGAAATTTTTCAAAAATTTCTTATTTTTATAGGAAATTTTTCAAAAATTTCTTATTTTTATAGGAAATTTTTCAAAAATTTCTTATTTTTATTGGAAATTTTTCAAAAAATTCTTATTTTTATAGGAAATTTTTCAAAAATTTCTTATTTTTATAGGAAATTTTTCAAAAATTTCTTATTTTTATAGGAAATTTTTCAAAAATTTCTTATTTTTATAGGAAATTTTTCAAAAATTTCTTATTTTTATAGGAAATTTTTCAAAAATTTCTTATTTTTATAGGAAATTTTTCAAAAATTTCTTATTTTTATAGGAAATTTTTCAAAAATTTCTTATTTTTATAGGAAATTTTTCAAAAATTTCTTATTTTTATAGGAAATTTTTCAAAAATTTCTTATTTTTATAGGAAATTTTTCAAAAATTTCTTATTTTTATAGGAAATTTTTCAAAAATTTCTTATTTTTATAGGAAATTTTTCAAAAATTTCTTATTTTTATAGGAAATTTTTCAAAAATTTCTTATTTTTATAGGAAATTTTTCAAAAATTTCTTATTTTTATAGGAAATTTTTCAAAAATTTCTTATTTTTATAGGAAATTTTTCAAAAATTTCTTATTTTTATAGGAAATTTTTCAAAAATTTCTTATTTTTATAGGAAATTTTTCAAAAATTTCTTATTTTTATAGGAAATTTTTCAAAAATTTCTTATTTTTATAGGAAATTTTTCAAAAATTTCTTATTTTTATAGGAAATTTTTCAAAAATTTCTTATTTTTATAGGAAATTTTTCAAAAATTTCTTATTTTTATAGGAAATTTTTCAAAAATTTCTTATTTTTATAGGAAATTTTTCAAAAATTTCTTATTTTTATAGGAAATTTTTCAAAAATTTCTTATTTTTATAGGAAATTTTTCAAAAATTTCTTATTTTTATAGGAATTTTTTCAAAAATTTCTTATTTTTATAGGAAATTTTTCAAAAATTTCTTATTTTTATAGGAAATTTTTCAAAAATTTCTAATTTTTATAGGAAATTTTTCAAAAATTTCTTATTTTTATAGGAAATTTTTCAAAAATTTCTTATTTTTAAAGGAAATTTTTCAAAAATTTCTAATTTTTATAGGAAATTTTTCAAAAATTTCTTATTTTTATAGGAAATTTTTCAAAAATTTCTTATTTTTATAGGAAATTTTTCAAAAATTTCTTATTTTTATAGGAAATTTTTCAAAAATTTCTTATTTTTATAGAAAATTTTTCAAAAATTTCTTATTTTTATAGGACATTTTTCAAAAATTTCTTATTTTTATAGGAAAATTTTCAAAAATTTCTTATTTTTATAGGAAATTTTTCAAAAATTTCTTATTTTTATAGGAAATTTTTCAAAAATTTCTTATTTTTATAGGAAATTTTTCAAAAATTTCTTACTTTGATAGGAAATTTTTAAAAAATTTCCTATTTCTATAGGAAAATTTTCAAAAATTTCTTATTTTTATAGGAAATTTTTGAAAATTTTCTTATTTTTATAGCAAAATTTTTCAAAAATTTCTTATTTTTATAGGAATTTTTTGAAAAATTTCTTATTTTTGTAAGAAATTTTTCAAAAATTTCTTATTTTTATAGGAATTTTTTGAAAAATTTCTTATTTTTGTAAGAAATTTTTCAAAAATTTCTTATTTTTATAGAAAATTTTTCAAACATTTCTTATTTTAATAGGATATTTTTCAAAAATTTCTTATTTTTATAGGAAATTGTTCAAAAATTTCTTATTTTTATAGGAAATTTTTCAAAAATTTCATATTTTTGTAGGAAATTTTTCAAAAATTTCATATTTTTATAGGAAATTTTTTTAAAAGTTTATTATTTTTATAGGAATTTTTTCAAAAATTTTCTATAGAAAAATTTTTCATAAAAAAATTTTTGATAAAAAAATTTTTCTATAAAAAAATTTTTGATAAAAAAATTTTTTGATAAAAAATTTTTCCATAGAAAATTTTTTAAATTTTTTAAAAAAAATTTTCTATAGGAATTTTAATTTTGTTATCAAAATTTTCTATAGAAAAATTTTTAATAAAAAAATTTTCTATCGAATAATTTTTGATAAAAAAAATTTTCTATAGAAACATTTTTGATAAAAAAAATTTTTCTATAGAAAAATTTTTGATATAAAAATTTTTCTATAGAAAAATTTTCGATAAAAAAATTTTTCTATAGAAAAATTTTTGATAACAAATTTTTAATAGAAAAATTTTTGTAAAAAAATTTTTCATAGAAAAATTTTTGTAAAAAATTTTTACAAAAAAAAAAATTTAAAAAAAAATATAGATAAATTTTTGATAAAAAAAAAAAAATTATAAAAAAATTTTCTATAGAAAAATTTTTGATAAAAAAATTTTCCATAGAAAAATTTTTGATAAAAAAATTTTCCATAGAAAAATTTTTGATAAAAAAATTTTCCATAGAAAAATTTTTGATAAAAGTATTTTCTATAGAAAGATTTTTGATAAAAAAATTTTCCAAAGAAAAATTTTTCTATAAAAAAATTTTTCTATAGAAAAATTTTTGATAAAAAAATTTTTATATACAAACATTTTTGATAAAAAAATTTTTCTATAGAAAAATTTTTTTATCAAAAATGTTTTTATTGAAAATTTTTTTCTATAGAAAAATTTTTCTATAGAACAATTTTTTTATCAAAAATTTTTCTCATTTAAAAACGCTCTCCATTTGACCAACCTTGCTCCTAGAGAGTTCATCGAATCAAATAAGTGCAATATTTTTCTAATACTTTATATAGAGGGACTTTTATATTTCGATATGAAAATTTTAAACTGTTTTCATTTGTATCTTTTATGTTAAAGTATTTTTTTAATAAAGTTAAACATCACTTTTATGAATTTTTTTTAAATAAATAATGAAATATTTTCAGAATTTTTAAAGACAATTTTCTATTTTAATTTTTAAAGAAATTTATTTAATATTTATTAAAAAAAATGTTTTTTTATTGAAATTTTTCAAAATTCTAGAAGACATTTTTAATGTGAAATTTAAATTCAATTTTCGAAAATTATACTTAGAGTATTTTTTTATATTATTAGTTCTTTTTTATGGTTGCATAATTTTTTATCTAAGTTTATTCGAATTTTTTCCAAAATTATTCCATTTTTCCAAATTTATTCAATTTTTTTCAAATTATTTTTAATATTTTACTCCAAATCTCTTAAACTACTTGTAGCAAAAAGGCTGTGAATCTTTTATTTTTTCAAAATATCCTATTATTCAAATTTAAATCAACAAGTACTTTAAAGTTTACTTAATTTAAAGTTAATTATTTGGCACTAAATTGAACTCTTAAAACTTTTTCTTTATCATTAACTTTTAATAAGTGCAATGTTGTTATTTTCCTCTAAAAAATTCATTTTTAAAAATTTTAAAATAATTAAAAACCATAATAATAATAATAAAAAAACCCATTGTAAGATAAAAGTGTTTTTAATTTATGTTAATTGAAAATTATTTTTTAATTAAAATGCAATTTAACTGAAATTTATTTCATTGTAATATTTAATAAATAAAATGTGTACAGAAAAATGTGTTAATATTACTTTCTTCTAAAAATTAAAAAAAAAAAAAAAATTGGGGTCACCAAAATGTTTCATTTTAAACCGAATTATTTTCAAATACTTAGGTGTGATCCTGGACTCTAAGCTGTCCTGGAACTTAAACACCCAATCTAGGGTGTCTAAGGCTTCCATTGCACTATACTCGTGCAGAAGAGCTCTAGGAAATACGTGGGGCCTATCCCCTTCTAATACAGCCTGGCTCTTCGAAATGGTTGCTAAACCCCTTCTCATGTACGGCGCTCTTGTCTGGTGGCCTGCCCTAAACAAGGCTAATCAGCGAGGACTTTTTGTTAAGATCCTTAGATCTGCTGCTCTCATGATTACGGGTGCTTTAAGGACTACTCCTTCAAAGGCAGTCTTTACTATGCTTAATTGGCTTCCGGCTGAGCTAATGGCCCAATTAGTAGCCCTCAACTCAGCTATCAGGTTAAAAACCACCGGTGAATGGTCAACTTCGTCTCTAGGCCACACCACTATTCTGGATAAACTTAATCTCCCTGATAATATAGACTACTGCATTCCCTCACCCGCTTTCGAGCAATCCTTCACTGTGGATATCTCAGGGGCCCATAACGCTTTTAGTGAAGAGACCCTGGTTATCTATTCGGATGGATCCAAATCGTCACGTGGTGTGGGTGGGGCTTCTTTATCCCATCATTTGGGATTAAAGTGAAATTCAAGCTCCCAAAACAATGTAGCATTCTTCAAGCTGAAATTTCATCTATTTATAGGGCGAGCAAGTGGCTCACGTACCACCGAGTATATCCTAACGATATTCGTTTCTGTACAGATAGTCTTGCCGCCATTCATTCCCTTTCATCGGTCTACACGACATCCGTTCTTACCCGTGAATGCCGGGCGTCTCTAAATGAGATGGCGAGACATTCCAACATTGAACTTTTCTGGGTACGTAGTCATAGTAATGTACCAGGCAACATCATAGCGGATAACCTAGCAAAAGATGGTGCTCTTCTTAGTCATGAAAACACTGATCAATTCATAGGTATTCCGCTCTCAGCATGCAAATTGCTCATAAAGCAGTTTATTTTTAGGTCCGCACAGACCAACTGGTCCACAGAAAGTACCTGTACGATCTCCAGACTTATATGGCCAACTTACGATAGTAAGCGCTCTGCAATCCTGGTCAGCTTTTCGCGCCATAGACTTCGCACCCTTATTTCAGTACTCACAGGACACTGTCTTATAGGTATACATGCTAGAAGACTTAATCTTCAAAGCAATGACTACTGCAGAAGTTGTCACAATGCAGAGGAGGAAGAAACAATATCCCACTTCCTCTGTCACTGCCCAGCACTTGCTGAACTTAGAACCCTCCATCTAGGATTCCCATTTCTGCACGATCTGTCAGAGATCTCGAACATCAATATTCGTAAAATAGGCTCTTTTATCGGTGCATCTGGCTGGCTCTAACTGAGCCTCTTACACTCGGTAGTTTTAAGAATTTAATTTTCTCTATCCTTGCAGGAATTACAAAGGGACCTCTTTATGGACCCAAGTGAGGTGGACCTTACAGTCTGCATCCTGCCTAACCTAACCTAACCTAACCGAATTATTTCATTAAAACCTTTAAATCAAAGGCTCCGTAATATAAAGATATTGCACTCCAAAATTTTGTAATGCCAAAAGAGAAATTAAATGGGATAAAAAACGATGAAAAACGCATAAATGCGCAAACAAACATACATTTCATGATCACGTGTGTGTGCCTTAGCTTTCTGTCATTAGATAATCGTCTCTATTAGTTGTTTCCGAATTAGAGTTAAACCGGTATACACTCTTTTTTATGGGACTTTTCAAAACGACCATACGGCAAATAAATATATGGAAGTGTAACATCTTGTAGTCTGAGTTTAAACTTGTGGATATGGAACAAGAACTTCCATGCCACCATAATCGCCGTAGCGATAGGAATAGAAATTGTTTAGGGTTTATCTACTAAATTTACGAGTCTGGAAACCCATTTTCGGCCCAAGCATTGACTTCAAATTTCTTATTGGCCATGTTATTTTCCTCTACAAAAATCCCAAAATTTTAATTAATAAGCTTGAATTACGAATGCAAATGTAACTTGATTTCAAATCGTCATAAATAAGTTTGATTAAAATAATTGTCCCATTAGCTCCAGTTTTTAAAATATTCAACACCCATTTGTTTTTGTAAAAACGAGCATTAATTGATTTGAATTAAATGAAATATATTCTGCTATTAGAATTGTCTAGTTAGAACAATTAAATACTAAATAAAACCCCCTACAAAATAGTTTAGGGTACTGTAGTTTAGTTATTTAGCATGTCGACTACTAAGCATAACATATCATATTCAGCCTGGGTTTGAGCCCCAGTCAAGGCACCATAAATTTCCGTAATTATTAAGTTCCTCAGCGTTCTCCATCAGCAGTAACACGCCGTCGATGTAAAAGAAATAAAATTGGCTATAGAACAAAAAGCTTAAACAATGCATCTAAGTAACAAAAAATTTCGCCACTTCACTGTTCTAAAAGTAGATATGGCGACCAATTACAGTGTAAAATAATAAATAGCTATAATCGTCCGGTAGTTTATGTGCTCTATACGCCAGAAACGCAATTTGAGAAAATCGGTCTTGAAGTTTTAACTAAATTTTTCTAAAAAGCTATACGACAGAATTCTCAAAAACTAGACGAGATAGCCGAAAACGGATTGCATATTTGAAAACCTAAAGTGGCATCATTAACTCAAAATGTGTAAAATGGCGGTTAGAGCACATAAATTCCCGCACGACGCTATATCTCTACTCTTTACCATAAGAAGGTAACCTAATTCGTAAATTTAGTTAATTACAAATGTATAGGCAGTATTTGCCTGAAAGTCTACATAAAAAAAAGAAAACATCTCACCAAAATTGAAATGCTTTTCTTTATAAGTAGCGATATGGCTAGGTCATAGAAAAAAGTTTTGATTTATGATAAAACTATTTAATTATTATGAATATTTCCTGAATTTATTGTTTATAAATATTTATTGGTAACCCAGCAGTTCAGTTCGAGTTACTTTCTAGTACAGTTCTAGTTCAGTTCTAGTTTAGTTCTAGTTCAGTTCTAGTTCAGTTCTAGTTCAGTTCTAGTTCAGTTCTAGTTCAGTTCTAGTTCAGTTCTAGTTCAGTTCTAGTTCAGTTCTAGTTCAGTTCTAGTTCAGTTCTAGTTCAGTTCTAGTTCAGTTCTAGTTCAGTTCTAGTTCAGTTCTAGTTCAGTTCTAGTTCAGTTCTAGTTCAGTTCTAGTTCAGTTCTAGTTCAGTTCTAGTTCAGTTCTAGTTCAGTTCTAGTTCAGTTCTAGTTCAGTTCTAGTTCAGTTCTAGTTCAGTTCTAGTTCAGTTCTAGTTCAGTTCTAGTTCAGTTCTAGTTCAGTTCTAGTTCAGTTCTAGTTCAGTTCTAGTTCAGTTCTAGTTCAGTTCTAGTTCAGTTCTAGTTCAGTTCTAGTTCAGTTCTAGTTCAGTTCTAGTTCAGTTCTAGTTCAGTTCTAGTTCAGTTCTAGTTCAGTTCTAGTTCAGTTCTAGTTCAGTTCTAGTTCAGTTCTAGTTCAGTTCTAGTTCAGTTCTAGTTCAGTTCTAGTTCAGTTCTAGTTCAGTTCTAGTTCAGTTCTAGTTCAGTTCTAGTTCAGTTCTAGTTCAGTTCTAGTTCAGTTCTAGTTCAGTTCTAGTTCAGTTCTAGTTCAGTTCTAGTTCAGTTCTAGTTCAGTTCTAGTTCAGTTCTAGTTCAGTTCTAGTTCAGTTCTAGTTCAGTTCTAGTTCAGTTCTAGTTCAGTTCTAGTTCAGTTCTAGTTCAGTTCTAGTTCAGTTCTAGTTCAGTTCTAGTTCAGTTCTAGTTCAGTTCTAGTTCAGTTCTAGTTCAGTTCTAGTTCAGTTCTAGTTCAGTTCTAGTTCAGTTCTAGTTCAGTTCTAGTTCAGTTCTAGTTCAGTTCTAGTTCAGTTCTAGTTCAGTTCTAGTTCAGTTCTAGTTCAGTTCTAGTTCAGTTCTAGTTCAGTTCTAGTTCAGTTCTAGTTCAGTTCTAGTTCAGTTCTAGTTCAGTTCTAGTTCAGTTCTAGTTCAGTTCTAGTTCAGTTCTAGTTCAGTTCTAGTTCAGTTCTAGTTCAGTTCTAGTTCAGTTCTAGTTCAGTTCTAGTTCAGTTCTAGTTCAGTTCTAGTTCAGTTCTAGTTCAGTTCTAGTTCAGTTCTAGTTCAGTTCTAGTTCAGTTCTAGTTCAGTTCTAGTTCAGTTCTAGTTCAGTTCTAGTTCAGTTCTAGTTCAGTTCTAGTTCAGTTCTAGTTCAGTTCTAGTTCAGTTCTAGTTCAGTTCTAGTTCAGTTCTAGTTCAGTTCTAGTTCAGTTCTAGTTCAGTCCTAGTTCAGTTCTAGTTCAGTTCTGTTCTAGTTAGTTCTAGTTTGTTCTGGTTCAATTCCTGTTAGTTGATTTTTCCATAGGTTTTGTCAGTTTTTTTTTTTAATTTGTTTGCTGGGATATTTATTAGTTATTAATCAATATTTTGTTTGTATTGAGGCAACCCTCTACCTTAGTCATAAATCAAAGAGCAAATAACTAGATATTGATCAGTACTTGAAGTAAAAACTATAAAAAAACGTTAAAATCTTTATCGATCTACAGTTATAGAAAATCCGTTCACGCGAAAGATAAGTTTTTAAAACTTAACCGAGATAATGTATAACAAACTAGTTCTAACGTTAATATTAGCCGGTGTTTTACTTCAAGCCTATGGGGATTTGCGTATGTTAAAAAATTGAAAATATTAAAATGTGTACAGTGATTCACAAAATATTGAGATCCTTCCAAAAATATATACAATTCAGATTTCAGTGATGAAGTGAATTTAAATAAAACAAATTAATAAATTAAAATTGTTAAAACTCTAGTGATCTCAAAGAATTGAAAAATTAAAATGACTGAAATGTTTTTTAAAGTAAAATCGTTAATATAAAATTTAAAATTTATTTCTTTTATCCAGCTCCCGAAATACAAAAATGCAAATCTTCGGACAATGATGAATGCGTTGGCAAAGCTATGATGCAAATCATGGAACTATATCCTCATGGCAATCCGGAGATTGGTTTAGTCGATGTTGCTTCTTTACCGCTTAAAGAACTTGTTTTATCCGAATCCAAAGACCCCAATGCACCGGTAAAATTAGATTTCAAATTTAACACTGTCGTCGTTAGTGGCTTGGAAAAGTTTCAAGCAAAACGAGTTCATGGTTTCAATAAGAATGTTTCGAAAACTATCGACTTTGACATTTATGTGCCTAAAATCATTGTAGAAGGAGACTATGTTATTGATGGAAAAATATTGCTTTTGCCCTTGAAAGGTCAGGGAAGGGGTAAAGTAGTATTCAGCGGTGCTGACTTTAAGTTTAAATCGAAATTGAGTACAGAAAAACGAAATGATAAGACCTATGCATTTGTAACGAAATTTAAGTTACATGAGTGTAAGCCAGAGAAGTGAGTATCATATGTATTTTGTACTAGAATTGAACTTAGAACTGAATCTAGAGCTAAAAATAGAACTCAACCTAGAACTGAAGTAGAACTGAACTGGAACTGAACTAGAACTGAACTAGAACTGAACTAGAACTGAACTAGAACTGAACTAGAACTGAACTAGAACTGAACTAGAACTGAACTAGAACTGAACTAGAACTGAACTAGAACTGAACTAGAACTGAACTAGAACTGAACTAGAACTGAACTAGAACTGAACTAGAACTGAACTAGAACTGAACTAGAACTGAACTAGAACTGAACTAGAACTGAACTAGAACTGAACTAGAACTGAACTAGAACTGAACTAGAACTGAACTAGAACTGAACTAGAACTGAACTAGAACTGAACTAGAACTGAACTAGAACTGAACTAGAACTAGAACTGAACTAGAACTGAACTAGAACTGAACTAGAACTGAACTAGAACTGAACTAGAACTGAACTAGAACTGAACTAGAACTGAACTAGAACTGAACTAGAACTGAACTAGAACTGAACTAGAACTGAACTAGAACTGAACTAGAACTGAACTAGAACTGAACTAGAACTGAACTAGAACTGAACTAGAACTGAACTAGAACTGAACTAGAACTGAACTAGAACTGAACTAGAACTGAACTAGAACTGAACTAGAACTGAACTAGAACTGAACTAGAACTGAACTAGAACTGAACTAGAACTGAACTAGAACTGAACTAGAACTGAACTAGAACTGAACTAGAACTGAACTAGAACTGAACTAGAACTGAACTAGAACTGAACTAGAACTGAACTAGAACTGAACTAGAACTGAACTAGAACTGAACTAGAACTGAACTAGAACTGAACTAGAACTGAACTAGAACTGAACTAGAACTGAACTAGAACTGAACTAGAACTGAACTAGAACTGAACTAGAACTGAACTAGAACTGAACTAGAACTGAACTAGAACTGAACTAGAACTGAACTAGAACTGAACTAGAACTGAACTAGAACTGAACTAGAACTGAACTAGAACTGAACTAGAACTGAACTAGAACTGAACTAGAACTGAACTAGAACTGAACTAGAACTGAACTAGAACTGAACTAGAACTGAACTAGAACTGAACTAGAACTGAACTAGAACTGAACTAGAACTGAACTAGAACTGAACTAGAACTGAACTAGAACTGAACTAGAACTGAACTAGAACTGAACTAGAACTGAACTAGAACTGAACTAGAACTGAACTAGAACTGAACTAGAACTGAACTAGAACTGAACTAGAACTGAACTAGAACTGAACTAGAACTGAACTAGAACTGAACTAGAACTGAACTAGAACTGAACTAGAACTGAACTAGAACTGAACTAGAACTGAACTAGAACTGAACTAGAACTGAACTAGAACTGAACTAGAACTGAACTAGAACTGAACTAGAACTGAACTAGAACTGAACTAGAACTGAACTAGAACTGAACTAGAACTGAACTAGAACTGAACTAGAACTGAACTAGAACTGAACTAGAACTGAACTAGAACTGAACTAGAACTGAACTAGAACTGAACTAGAACTGAACTAGAACTGAACTAGAACTGAACTAGAACTGAACTAGAACTGAACTAGAACTGAACTAGAACTGAACTAGAACTGAACTAGAACTGAACTAGAACTGAACTAGAACTGAACTAGAACTGAACTAGAACTGAACTAGAACTGAACTAGAACTGAACTAGAACTGAACTAGAACTGAACTAGAACTGAACTAGAACTGAACTAGAACTGAACTAGAACTGAACTAGAACTGAACTAGAACTGAACTAGAACTGAACTAGAACTGAACTAGAACTGAACTAGAACTGAACTAGAACTGAACTAGAACTGAACTAGAACTGAACTAGAACTGAACTAGAACTGAACTAGAACTGAACTAGAACTGAACTAGAACTGAACTAGAACTGAACTAGAACTGAACTAGAACTGAACTAGAACTGAACTAGAACTGAACTAGAACTGAACTAGAACTGAACTAGAACTGAACTAGAACTGAACTAGAACTGAACTAGAACTGAACTAGAACTGAACTAGAACTGAACTAGAACTGAACTAGAACTGAACTAGAACTGAACTAGAACTGAACTAGAACTGAACTAGAACTGAACTAGAACTGAACTAGAACTGAACTAGAACTGAACTAGAACTGAACTAGAACTGAACTAGAACTGAACTAGAACTGAACTAGAACTGAACTAGAACTGAACTAGAACTGAACTAGAACTGAACTAGAACTGAACTAGAACTGAACTAGAACTGAACTAGAACTGAACTAGAACTGAACTAGAACTGAACTAGAACTGAACTAGAACTGAACTAGAACTGAACTAGAACTGAACTAGAACTGAACTAGAACTGAACTAGAACTGAACTAGAACTGAACTAGAACTGAACTAGAACTGAACTAGAACTGAACTAGAACTGAACTAGAACTGAACTAGAACTGAACTAGAACTGAACTAGAACTGAACTAGAACTGAACTAGAACTGAACTAGAACTGAACTAGAACTGAACTAGAACTGAACTAGAACTGAACTAGAACTGAACTAGAACTGAACTAGAACTGAACTAGAACTGAACTAGAACTGAACTAGAACTGAACTAGAACTGAACTAGAACTGAACTAGAACTGAACTAGAACTGAACTAGAACTGAACTAGAACTGAACTAGAACTGAACTAGAACTGAACTAGAACTGAACTAGAACTGAACTAGAACTGAACTAGAACTGAACTAGAACTGAACTAGAACTGAACTAGAACTGAACTAGAACTGAACTAGAACTGAACTAGAACTGAACTAGAACTGAACTAGAACTGAACTAGAACTGAACTAGAACTGAACTAGAACTGAACTAGAACTGAACTAGAACTGAACTAGAACTGAACTAGAACTGAACTAGAACTGAACTAGAACTGAACTAGAACTGAACTAGAACTGAACTAGAACTGAACTAGAACTGAACTAGAACTGAACTAGAACTGAACTAGAACTGAACTAGAACTGAACTAGAACTGAACTAGAACTGAACTAGAACTGAACTAGAACTGAACTAGAACTGAACTAGAACTGAACTAGAACTGAACTAGAACTGAACTAGAACTGAACTAGAACTGAACTAGAACTGAACTAGAACTGAACTAGAACTGAACTAGAACTGAACTAGAACTGAACTAGAACTGAACTAGAACTGAACTAGAACTGAACTAGAACTGAACTAGAACTGAACTAGAACTGAACTAGAACTGAACTAGAACTGAACTAGAACTGAACTAGAACTGAACTAGAACTGAACTAGAACTGAACTAGAACTGAACTAGAACTGAACTAGAACTGAACTAGAACTGAACTAGAACTGAACTAGAACTGAACTAGAACTGAACTAGAACTGAACTAGAACTGAACTAGAACTGAACTAGAACTGAACTAGAACTGAACTAGAACTGAACTAGAACTGAACTAGAACTGAACTAGAACTGAACTAGAACTGAACTAGAACTGAACTAGAACTGAACTAGAACTGAACTAGAACTGAACTAGAACTGAACTAGAACTGAACTAGAACTGAACTAGAACTGAACTAGAACTGAACTAGAACTGAACTAGAACTGAACTAGAACTGAACTAGAACTGAACTAGAACTGAACTAGAACTGAACTAGAACTGAACTAGAACTGAACTAGAACTGAACTAGAACTGAACTAGAACTGAACTAGAACTGAACTAGAACTGAACTAGAACTGAACTAGAACTGAACTAGAACTGAACTAGAACTGAACTAGAACTGAACTAGAACTGAACTAGAACTGAACTAGAACTGAACTAGAACTGAACTAGAACTGAACTAGAACTGAACTAGAACTGAACTAGAACTGAACTAGAACTGAACTAGAACTGAACTAGAACTGAACTAGAACTGAACTAGAACTGAACTAGAACTGAACTAGAACTGAACTAGAACTGAACTAGAACTAACCTAGAACTGAACTAGAACTGAACTAGAACTGAACTAGAACTGAACTAGAACTGAACTAGAACTGAACTAGAACTAGAACTGAACTAGAACTGAACCTAAAACTGATCCTAGACTAAACTTAATTCTGAAAACTTAACTGAACCTAGAGCTAAACCGAAAACTCAACCTGGAACTGAACCTAGAACTAAACCTTGAACTACACTTAGAACTAAATTTAAAATTAATTTAT
This sequence comes from Stomorhina lunata, assembly GCA_933228675.1. Taxonomy (NCBI): domain Eukaryota; kingdom Metazoa; phylum Arthropoda; class Insecta; order Diptera; family Rhiniidae; genus Stomorhina; species Stomorhina lunata. The sequence goes on along the minus strand of OW121740.1, from coordinate 36,429,055 downwards.
TTTTTTTCTCTTAGAATTACTTTTGAGTTGGAAAATATTGTTAAGGATAATAAGGTTTTATCCGAGAGCATCAATGGAGTCATTAATGAAAATTGGCGTGATATTTGGGAAGAAATTAAACCTACTACAGTAAAAGCAGTGGAAACTGTTCTTACCGATATAATTAATGGTATTTTTAGGAAACTATCAATAGACGATTTTTATATAGATTAAGATATCTGAAATATCTAATATTAAGGCCTTGTTTTTTTGTATCAAATAAAGTTTGCAAACGATTAAAAAGTAAAATTTTTGTCTTTTTTATTTAATTAAGGACCAGAACTCAGGGGATGACCCTTACTTATGCAATGCATTGTGCTGGAACTAGGTTATGGGAGGTTATGGGGATAGGTGGAGTAGTGTTTGTGGACATTCGATGTGAACTTTCCTATATTGCAACTGACTGGGAAAACTTCTGCGGGAAACAAATTTCAGATACGAACTGTACGGCTAAAGAACGAATTTTCTCTGCAGTGTGTTATTCTATCTAGAGGCCAATCGACTACGAATAGATGGGCTCTAAGAAGGGATGAGCCTAAGAAAGTTCGAGTATTGGGAACGAGTTCCCTTATTTCGTTAGAGCACATTTCGAAGGAGTAATGATAGAAATGTGTGACGCAACCCATATTGCGGCGGTGCTCAAGTGGATCAATAGGGTTGGATACCCTACTGTCATCGACGAGCACTTTCGCTCTCTACTGCACTCGGTCGAGAAGCTCCAAAATAGACTTTGAAGCATCGGCTCATACATGAGAGTCGTATTCCATTTTCGGTCGGATAAAGGTCGTGTAAATGGTATGGAGATCAGATGAAGTTAAGTATCACTTAGACTGTTTTAGAAAACCGAGGCACTTTCGACACTTGAAAAATGTAATTTGTCCGACGGACAATATTGTATTCTCATGCCCAGAACATCAAGAGCATTTGATACCGCAATATTTACACCACCCATTAATTTTAGAGATACCACGCCGTTGCTGATCTTTTTCCTACTTGATTTTTGTTTTATATATTTATGTATGTTTTATCAAACTTCCAGCTAATTATTTGTCAAACTTTAATAATCTATATTCCAAGAAGACAATCCTATGAAAGTGACCGAAATAAGTATTTCGCTTTATTATTGTATCAAATCAAAAGTCTGGGACTTTCAAATCTTCTTTAAGATAGCAAGTTTTATATAGTGAGCCTATCGAAGGGACATCGTTTTAACATCTCAAAAAGTGTTGCTATGTCGATTGACATATTTTAAGACTAGTGGCAGATTAATTTCTTTATTTTTGATTTGTCCTTTGTAATGTGGCCACCACCTATGTGAATTTGATGCTTACAGAATTTCTTTTAGAATTAGTATTTTTCAACACTTTTTCAATCGAATCATTCAGTTTTATTGTAAAAAGTGCTAGCTAACAAAGTAGGCTGAAAATTGCAATGCCACGCCCATATTTTCGTTACACAGGGCGTTTAATATTGTTTAATTTGTCATCGCAAATTGGCTATTTGGTAGTAAAATTTTAGTATTATATGTACATATATATACATGTAATTCCCACGACAACATTCCAATTGGAACAAGGGGTACTTCTCTCAGACTATGAGCTGCATCCGATTCTATTTTTAGACTCGCTGAAAGGGACCTATGTTTTAACTCCGGCACCGAATGGCAAATGCATTAGTTAGAGAAGTTTTACATAGCCTAATACTCAATAACCAGTGGCTAGCTGAGTTATGAGGTGAACCGTTTTTTTTTCAAAATTTATTTTTTTCAAGTGGGTCTGGTCGGAGATCGAACTTGGGACCTCTGGTATGCTAGGCGGATGACTAACCTTCTATACCACGGCGGTTCAAATTTTAATATTAGTATTTGATAAATCTTATTTTCGGTTATTTTTAAGTACCTTTTTCCTACTAAATTGCAATCTGGTATATTTGAAAGTTTTAGTAATATCTATCAGGGGTGTCATAGAAACCAAGTCGGTTTTTAAATTTATCGGTTTTGAAAACCAATACTGGTATTATTTGGTGTTATGAAACCAAGTCGATTTTGTTATTATTGGTTTGAAATCAAACAAAATGTTCGAATCAATTGTTTATGATTTCATTGGAATTTTTTGTGAAACATCAAAAATCAAATAAAAAATAAAATAAAAATTATTAAAAAAAATAATTTGCTATTTGGACAAATGAAGCTTGTATACCCCAACATAATGGAATGACCGAATTGCGGACTGAAAAAATTTAATCTACCTACACCAAAAAACAAACCACAGCCAATCAAAGGACGATTGTCACTTACATGGGATATCCGTTAAATTGATATGCATTTGCTTCGCCAGTACTTTTACACAAAGAATACTCTAGCCTTACAATTTTAACCATTTTTGAAATTTTTTATGTTTGTCGATAAGGTTCATTGACTCCAAAGACACAGAAAAGTACCAAACTTGCTTTTATCTTATTACATGATAACAAATTCTATGTAAACTTTTTACCCATCTCTTTTTATTAGAAAGTTAAAGCTAAAAAGTACCAAAAATAATTTTTCTCTTTTTCTCCCCTTTTTTTCGAAAATTACTTACCACTTGTTCTGTTATTTTTGTAGCTGATCCAAACTCGATTTAAATTTTAGTTCTATTGTTTTTAGTTTGGGAATCATATCGTTACTGAATTTACCCTTTTTTATCACCCACAAGGCCGAATTATTAAAAATCCGTTCTTAGTGGATCTTTAAATCGAAAAAGGCACTAGTAACGCCTTTGATTTAAATAGATATACCAATTTTGAAATGAAATCTGTTAACTGTAAGTTGCTTGGTTTATTTCCAATACTAAACCAATAATATTATTTTCCGTGACACATAAAACCAATACAAAATGTAGTTCGAACATTAATATTGGAATTCATGACACCAATTTATTTTTTTTGTCGTTTTCAAAACCAATACCAATGAAATTGGTTTCTATGACACCCCTGTATGTAAAAGATAAAGTTACTAAAATGGCTCTGGTTAATAGTATATACTTTAAATACTTAAGAGTTGAAGATTCAATTTGCATTTAACCTCTTCCAGTCCCTACTTTTTTGATATGGCCTTTCAAAATTTAGATTTCTATTGTTTTCACATTAAAAAAACTTTGAAAATTCTAAGAGCAGGGAGAATATTTTACCAAATCTTCACCGAAATAGAAGATCCGAAGTCTAGGGAATTGAAGAATATTTGTTTAATTTGACTATTAAAAAGTATATTAAAAAGTAGGTAAACTCCTTTCAAAAGATCTTAACAGCTACAATTAAATGTACGACTTTGAGTTGTTTACAATCTTCTGTTCTAAATGGAACTGTGAAAGCATATTTCTGACAGATCGTTAATAAAGTCAAACAGTTTATACAAACCTTAACCCATTTTTACCCAGTGTGACAAATTTGATATGTTATAAATGAATGAATTATGCCACAAATAATATTTATAACATTTTATCACTAGGGCCCTAGAAATATTAACTTTGTGGACCGTTAGAGTCTATTTTAGGAACGTTTATGTTCCAAAAAACACAGATGAAGGTCCTTAAGATTTATCCAATATGTCACACTGCGTCCTATCAGGGTTGAAATTCCTATCAGGGTTGAAATGTCCTATCAGGGTTGAAATTTCTGGGGATAGTTGTTGTGACGGGGTAAGCAGAAAAGTTCTGTTCTCTCTCTCATTGAGATATTCTGGCCCTCTCTTTTCAAGCTTCTTCTTCAAGTTTAGAAACAAGAAATAGTCACACGTGACAAAATCTTGAGCACTTCGTAGACTTTGACTTATAAAGTGTGTCCCAACTAGAACGCAATTTTTAAATTTGGCGCGACTCGAAGTGTCATTGTTTGACATTTGAACAATTGTTATTGTGTGCTAGTAGACGGAACGAGGTTAGTAAAAATGGAGCGCTACACGAATGAAAAACGCAATCTCATTGTGAAATTGTTTTACCAGAATGGTGAAAGTTTTGCGGTTACAGTTCGCAAATTGCGATCAATTTGGCGTCACAATAAGGCTCCAAAAGAGTCAACTGTAAAGAGATTAATCGATAAATTTGCCGAAACAGGATCTGTTAGTGATGTTAAGAAAACAATACGCCTTCGACCAGGTCGATCGACCGAAAATGTAGCAGCTGTACGTGATGATGTCGCTCAAACTCCATCCACCTCAATTCGACACCGAGCTCAGCAAATTGGTGTCTCTGAATCCACTATGCAGCGAATTTTGACGAAAGATTTGCATCTTAATGTATACAAAGTTCAATTGACTCAGGAACTGAAGCCAGATGACCATGGACAGCGAAGGGAGTTCGTTAATTGGATATTGGAGAGACAACATGAAAATGCTGATGCTGATAAAATTATCTTAAGTGACGAGGTCCATTTCCATCTTGATGGCTTCGTCAATAGGTAGAATTGTCGCATTTGGGGTGAGTCGATTGTCGCATCGAGTGATTCACGAGAAGCAAATGCATCCTCAACGTGTCACTGTGTGGTGTGGTTTTTGGGCTGGAGGAATCATTGGACCTTTTTTTTTGTGAAAATGAGGTAGGTCAAGCGCAAACAGTCAATGGTGTTCGGTATCGTGAAATGATAACCAGTTTTTTCTTATCTATAATTGAAGAAATGAATGTGGAGGGCATGTGGTTTCAACAAGACGGCGCCACATGTCATACAGCCAGAGAATCAATTCAATTGCTACATCAGTCATTTCCCGGTTGTGTTATTTCGCTTCGATGGTTTACGCGAATAAGCCGACGACGACTCAAGCCTTAAAAGAGAAAATTGGACGCTGCATTAATGAAATACCGCAGCATTTATGCAAAAAGGTCATTGAAAATTTCATTAAAAGATAGCGTGTGTGCCAGCAAAGCCGCACGATATCTTGTTCCATACATAACCTCATTCTGTCTACTTTACGATATAATAAAGTTTCACGATTTTTTTTAAATATCTGTGTTTAAAATTTAAAAATTGCGTTCTATTTGGGACACCCTTTATTTACAACCTGTTTAGTTCAAAGGCCGAGCATATTTTAGAATTCCATGCTCTTATCTCTTCTCTTGTGCGCATATTTTCCAATTTCGTAGGCCAAGTTTTAAAAAACTTTACCTACTTGGTCTTTTCATCGAATAGTAATTGTTTTTTCTAGGAGTCGGTTACTATCTCGAGGTCCTAACCCCTATTTTTATAGTTGCTCAGCACAAGTTAGCTCACTACAAGTCCGCCACATCCCAACACATCGATTGTTTTTACCTTTTAAAGGTAGTTTATTTGGATTATACTACGTGCATTCCTCGGTACCGGTCGACATTATTTTTTAGGAACCCACTTTTTAAACGCTGTTTGGTCTCTGATGTGTCATTTGAATCCACGTTTCGTCCTTGATTACCCAATTAGTTCATTTGCTAGACTGCAAAGTTGTCACAGGGTTGCGTTTGTGGTCGACTGCCAGCAAAAGCGTCACCCATCTTGCAGAAAAGCTTTCTTTTACCCATGTGATAATTCAAAATAGAAACCACTGAAAGATGTGAGATGTCTTAGGCTTCCACAATCTCCCTCATTTGTATTTTCCGATCGGCTTTACGCAATTTCGTGAATTATTTTAATTGTTTTAGATTTAGAGACCTTAACTGGGCACCCAGAATTTCGATATCTCCTTTGTTTGTACAGTTTGAGTGAAACACCCCAAATTCTTTGATTGTTTTCTCCTTTTGAAGTAAGTCAATGTGGATTATACCCCGTGCATCCCCAAGTAACGGTTATTCTATTTGGAACAGAGGGCACTTCTCTCAGATAATGAGCTGCATCCGATTCTATTTTTAGACTCATTGAAAGGGACCTACGTTTTAACTCCGGCTTCGAACGGCAAACGCATTAGTTAGAGAAGTTTTTCATAGCCTAATACTCGATAACCAGTGGCTAGCTGAGCTATGAGGTGAACCGCCGCTTTTTTTTTAAATTTATTTCTTCAAATGGGTCTGGCCGGGGGTCGAACTTGGGACCTCTGGTATGCTAGGTGGATGACTAACCTGCTACATCACGGCGGTTCAAAGTAACAGTTACCATGATTTTATTATCTGACAAACTCAACTTTGCCTTCATTTGCGGTGATTGACCCCGAGACACCTACTTTTACTGACAGTTGTGGTTTGGTCTCCGATGTGTTATATCCAAGTTTCGTTCTGGGTTAGCAAAGTCGTCCACATTGCTGCCCTGTGGTCGATTCTCAGCAAACACGATAGCCAAGTTGAGGAAAGGTTTCTTTTACCTGAGCAATGATTCAATAGCTTGAAAGCAATTCTTTTCTCAAAGAACGCTATGAAAACGCTGACTTAGATCCATCCATGTAATTCTCTAAAAGCCCATTTTCTGGTGTCTTTCAGTTTTACCCAAACTCATCCTCCTTTTTTAGGGGTCCCCAAAGATTTGGGGCTTCGGTGTCATTTTCCAAAAAAGTAATTATATTCTCAGGCTCATATCATGCAAACCGTTCGGAATTTTGATTTACTCTTTGAGGCAAAGTTGTAGCTCTTGTCATAAAGAACAAAGAAGTTTTTCCGATTTTCTTTGTTTTTGTTCCTTATGACAAGAGCTACAACTTTGCCTCAAAGAATAAATCAAAATTCCGAACGGTTTGCAAGATATGAGTCTGAGAAAATGATCACTTTTTGCTAAAATTAAACTGAGGACTCAAATCTTTAGGGGCCCCTAACAAAAATGAGGATGAGTGTGGCCAAAACTGGGAGTCACGTGTCCTCTTTTGGTATATTATCACGTATAGGTGTTTGCATTTGGGTTTTTTGCCATGACTTTTGAATAAAATAAAAAAAAATATAAGTTTTTTACCTAATTGGAGCAGTGGTAAAAAATGGGTTAAGACTTACATTGTTAATCCTATAAAAATAGAACCACGTGTAGGTTACATGGATTTAAATCAATTTCTTTCGATTTTAATAGCGAAACGTGTTGGATATACATAAATTTTAAAAAAATTAATTTGACAATAGCTGTGTTCATAACAAACTACACAAATTAGTAAAAGCTTTTTACTAATTTGTACCAGTTATTGATAGTAAAGTGCTTACATACTCTAGAAATTCGAAAGGTGACGCCAAAAAGATAGAATTTACGAAAAATGCCCGAATTTAAAGGGTTAGTACGAGATATATGTAAATTTACAAAATTACCCCCAAATTCGTAAACGAATTATAAAATTATCAGTCTTTAAGTAGGAATTCTGAATAATAAGCTTATCTTAGCTATCTTTTTCGTTTATGAATTAGGGGTTTAAAGTTCTAGTGCCTTATGGTAACAATATGAGGCTAATGTAGTTTTTTAGTTAAAAGATAAATGAACATGGCTAATTTAACAATATGTAATTGTCATACCGACAGTTTAACACGTTAAGTTTTTAATTACCTTTTTTAAATGAAGGCAGAAAGTACTTATAGGTAGTTAAATCAATTATATTCATTTTTGTTTTACACCATTTCCATTTGTAGCGTATAGAAAGAATACTTAAATAATACTTTTTAATAGGTGGCACAAGGAGATCAGTTGGAGTGAAGTATGTCTTTCACTTCTTTTGACACTTGGAAGACGTGTTTAGTCCAACGAACAAATGTTAATATCCAGAACACCAGAAATTACTGATTTCCACCACCGATAATTACGGATGAAGCAACATGACCAGTGACGCGTTTGTGTGTTAACATACAACATTGGGTCTTTAGATTATATTAGATAAGAGGACCTCACAGAAAACTGTGAGATTATGCACAAGACCGTGGGTATTGATCCATAGTGCATCCTCGATTTAGTAGCTTTATATCCAGAAGCATTACCAACAATTAGCACAATTTTTTTTCCTTTATCAGTTCACATAAAGCTTCGACAATTTGATATATTTTATCAGCTTTAGAGGATGCACGTTCCTTAGATCTTCTAAATTCTGAAAAAAGTAAGAATCAAAACATTTAAATCGATTGTTAAAAAGCGCAACACATTGACAAAGGAAGTGGTATATATCTTCTTCTTCTTCTTCGCTGCACCATCTACACATATCGTCATTTCTTAAATGTACTTTTTTTTCAAAAAGTACCTTCAGTTATTATGCCAAGTTATGATACCTAAAGTGTGTTCCAACTAGAACGCAATTTTTAAATTTGGCCCGATTCGAAGAGTCATTGTTTGACATTTGAACAATTGTTATTGTTTGCTAGTAGCGTACCTTCTTCTGAACAACGCATTCTCATTGTGAAATTGTTATACCAAAATGGTGAAAGTTTTGCGGGTACAGTTCGCAAATTGCGATCAATTTGGGGTCACAATATTGCTCCAAAAGAGTCAACTGTAAAGAGTTTAATGGATAAATTTGCCGAAACTGGGTCTGTAAAGACACGATGCGCCTTCGACCAGGTCGATCGACCGAAAATGTCGCAGCTGTACGTGATGATGTCGCTCAAACTCCATCCACCTCAATTCGACACCGAGCTCAGCAAATTGGTGTCTCCAAATCCACTATGCAGCGAATTTTGACGAAAAATTTGCATCTTCATGAAGTTCAATTGACTCAGGAACTGAAGTCAGATGACCATAGACTGCGAAGGAAGTTCGTTAATTGGGTATTGGAGAGACAACATGAAAATGCTGATTTTGCATTTTTATGTGACGATTTCCATCTTGATGGCTTCGTCAATAGGCAGAATGGTCGCTTTTGGGGTGAGGAAAATTCTCGAGTGATTCACGAGAAGCAAATTCATCCTCAACGTGTCACTGTGTGGTGTGGTTTTTGGGCTGGAGGAATCATTGGACCTTTTTTTTATGAAAATGAGGCAGATCAAGCTCAAACAGTCAATGGTGATCAGTATCGTGAAATGATAACCAGTTTTTTCTTGCCTATAATTGAAGAAATGAATGTGGAGGGCATATGGTTTCAACAAGACGGCATCACATGTCATACAGCCAGGGAAACAATTCAATTGCTACATCAGTCATTTTTCGGTCGTGTTATTTCGCGTTTTGGAGAACAGAATTGGCCGCCTGGTCACAATATAAATTTAAAGTTCAATGTTTAGATGATCATAAAAGGGTCCTTTGGTAATCTAATATTTCTTAAGATCTAAGACCTACATGGGTTCTGAACAAGAGTTAACTGCCTTTAGAAAAAAGGAAAATCAAATGATGACTTATGTTTTTCTTTATAAGCTTAAATTTAAGGTTTTGGAATAATTCTTGTCATACAACTTTTTTTTATCATATGATAAGTTTACCTAGTTTCTATTGGAAACAGTGTTAACTGGGTGCTCTTTACATAATGATTGTTCAATAGTAATTGGACAATTGCTACCTTTTGTTTAGTTAATCTGAATTATAAACGTTTTTATTTTAATGAGAAACCCACTAGGAAATACCATTTTAAAATACTATCAGGAAGTGTATTTTTAAACTTTTCCCTGTTTCCATTGTTAATAAAATCTTACGTGAAGAATTTTCACTTTTCCCTTCTGACTTACTATAAACAAACTCTGAAAATGGAACTATAACTTTGAGCTTACCTTAAGGCCAAGGTTGGCGAATTTTTCTATAGAAAACTTAGGCGTTCGCCAATTTTTCTATAGAAAACTTAGACGATCGCCAATTTTTCTATAGAAAACTTAGGCGATCGCCAATTTTTCTATAAAAAACTTAGGCGATCGCCAATTTTTCTATGGAAAGCTTAGGCTATCGCCAATTTTTCTATAGAAAACTTAGGCGATCGCCAATTTTTCCATAGAAAACTTAGGCGTTCGCCAATTTTTCTAGAGAAAACTTAGACGATCGCCAATTTTTCTATAGAAAACTTAGGCGATCGCCAATTTTTCTATAAAAAACTTAGGCGATCGCCAATTTTTCTATAGAAAACTTAGGCGATCGCCAATTTTTCTATAGAAAACTTAGGCGATCGCCAATTTTTCTATAGAAAACTTAGGCGATCGCCAATTTTTCTATAGAAAACTTAGGCGATCGCCAATTTTTCTATAGAAAACTTAGGCGATCGCCAATTTTTCTATAGAAAACTTAGGCGATCGCCAATTTTTCTATAGAAAACTTAGGCGATCGCCAATTTTTCTATAGAAAACTTAGGCGATCGCCAATTTTTCTATAAAAAACTTAGGCGATTGCCAATTTTTCTATAGAAAACTTAGGCACTGGTGAATGTACACAAACAGGTCCAATATCGGTGCTGTGGTGATATATACAATTGTTTATTACAATATCTAAATGCACATAAGATAAATATTTCTTAGTGCATTTTCAACCCGGAAATAAATTTCCAATTGGCTTTTAAATAGATACTTATTAAAGTTCTTATTAAATCAGTTAATTAGATATACATAATATTTATGCATAATTTATATTTTATAATACACATTTAAATAGCTTAAACGATTTTAATTTCTTTTAAACTTTTTATGAGAATTAAGAATCTAATAAAAAGCTGGAGTTAGGACACATTTGAAAACAAAAGCTTCAGCTGGGTCAAGAGATAAACATTAAATTTTTTCAATAAGCTATAGAAAATTATCATGGGACTCCAAAATATGCTATTCAAAATTACACTAATAGTAGCAATCATAAATTTTGCCTATGGCAGTATACGTAAGTACTTAAAAAAAAATATATATGACGAAATATTAAAACCTTCCAATTTTAAACTTAAACTCCTTTACAGCGCCCGAAGTCGAGAAATGTCCCTCCACCGACAACGATAAATGTGTGGCAAAAGCTTTAGCACAATTACTACATAGCTATCCTGAAGGTAGCATCAAATATAGTATACCCCAATTTAATGTTTTGAATTTGACAAATATAAAAATTGGCAAAGCAGATCCCAATTCACCCATAAACATTAATTTTGAATTCATTAAATGCTCGATATACGGTATTGAAAAGACTAAAGCTTTACGTATCACAGGTTTTACTAAGAACTTGACCAAAGCCGAAGCCGATTTATTTGTGCCTATTCTACGATTAAAAGGTGATTACAAGATGGATGGAAAAATATTGGTTTTACCGCTTAAAGGAGAAGGATTTGGAGATATTGAATATAGAAATATAACATTTAAGTTACGCGGTTTGTTTGGTCATGAAGAGCGCGACGGTAAAACTTATGCCGTACTTAAGAAACTTAAGATGACTATTGAACCCACCCAGTGAGTATTGGATTTTCAAAAATATTTTACTTATTTCAGAATATTCAAATACTATAATTTGATTCATTTTCAGTATGCATGTAAATTTCGCGAATGCTTTCAATGGTAATCCCGAATTGAGTGCCACGATCAATGAAGTCATCAATGAAAATTGGCAGGATGTTTGGGCTGAATTGTACGAGGGCATTAAAAATGCAAATAAACAATTTATGATTCAACTAATTAATGACTCACTGAAAGATATACCTCTTGAGGAATTCTATACTGATTGAGATGAAGCCGTAGAAATGTTGAATGTGATAAAAGTCGAGAAAGCTTTTGAAGCTGAGGAAATTTTCAACAGCAAGAGATTAAATCCCTAATTTATAATCAACATATAAGACTATGGCAAGCTTATAGTTCGAATTTTCCATACAAAATTCCTACAATAAGCCTTTGATAATTTTGTAATTGGTTTATGAATTAGAGGGTAAATGTTAATTTTAAAAATAGTTTTAATTATAACTTTTATTAAATAAAAAATACTAATTCGGTAAATAAGATACCAAAACCCTCAATTAATCATCTCTGGGATTTTTTGTGAACTCAACGAATTTTATAGGCTCTTCAACTAGAAATTACGTTTCTTCGTCAATACTGTTTGTGCCTCGGCTGAAATTGTCTCCAGTGTTATTAAGCTGGGAATAAAAATGTTCATGCCAGTGAAAAAAATTTCGATTAAACCTAAGATGAAAACTTGGTTCAATTAGACGTACAAACATGCAGTCAGATTCCGGGATAGCAACGCAAACAGACAAGACGTACATTTGCCAAAGTATTAGGAAGTGAAAAAGCTATATATACAATTCCCCGACAATATTCCCATTGGAACAAGGAGTACTTCTCTTAGACAATGAGCTGCATCCGATTTTAGTTTTAGACTCATTAAAAGGAGCCTACGTTTTAACTCTGGCTCCGAACGGCAAATGCATTAGTTAGAGAATTTTTACATAGCTTAATACTCAATACCCAGTGGCTAGCTGAGTTATGAGTTGAACCGCCGCTTTTTTGAAAATTTATTTTTTTCAAGTGGGTCTGGCTGGAGATCTAACTTGGGACCTCTGGTATGCTAGGCGGATGACTAACCTGCTATACTACGGCGGTTCACAAGTGAAAGAGCTTCGTACTAAAATTCTTGCTGTTCCTCGGGGCAGTAAGAGTTTCTGCTTGTTCGTTAAACGAGCTAGTTATACAGTTTGTTCTCTTTTAAAGGATGGTAAAACATTCTCAGACCCGCTAGATAGAACTAGCCTTTTATCTGAATTATTCGCAAGTAACTCTCGCTTGCCGGAAAGTAAATACTCAGCATCTGCCCAAACTCGACAGAGTATCTGTGACTATGTTTAGTGGATCTCAATATAAACAAATCTCCACTGCCGGTTGGTATTCCAGCACTAGTCTTAAAGTTTGCGCGTCCATTAGCTAACATCTTCTGCACCTTGTACCATGTCGGTTAATTTCCTCGATGTTGGAAGGCTGCTAATGTTACGCCAATCCTCAAAAAGGGTGAGGCTATTAACCCTGAAAACAATCGTCCAATAGCAATTTGTTCTGCACTCCCCAAAGTTATGGAGAGTATGGTGAACCACCATCTTGTTAAATTTGTGGAATCTAACAAACTACTAAGCGACCGCCAGCATGGATTTCGAAGGGGACGCTCTAGGAGAGACTTGCCTTCCTATCGGCAAAGTGGTGTCAATCAATACACAGTTTTGGCGTAAGTAAAGTTGTGGCTCTGGATATTTCCAAGGCGATAAACTGGGGCACGGAGCACTTCTAAGGGTCTGGAAGCTCAATTTACATCGAGCTTCCTCAGAGATCGCACTATACGAGTCATTATAGGACCTCATGGTTTTATTTATCATAATGTTCTTGCATAGATTAGGCACCTCCAAAATCATTGTAGGTGCTGCCGTAGCAGGGGATTTATCACATGATTACCCCTTCAAGTAATATATTCTGTAATGTTGTTTCTTGTCATGCTTAAAACATCGTAAGTTCGTATAGCGAGCTCGATCCGAGACAGACGCCCCAGCTGCAACTAACATGTTGAACAGACGCTGCATTTTCATATTTTACCAAGTACACTTATCTCAGACCCTTAGACTAAATTCGTTGGAATGGCTCTTAGATAATTTCCTCTTATATTAGCCCTGACTCAGAATCCCACGCGGTGTGTTTACCGCATCATCAACTAGGTTGCTCAGGTTACCACGAGAAGGTAAGAGTAGGAATTGGATACAATTCTTACCTGGTAGCTGGAGACGCTAGGCAACAGCTGCATCCTATTACATCCCAAGCCTCTGTTCTTACTCGTAGTCTTTTTCTTAACTTTATAAACGACCTTCTGTGTCAAATTTCAAATCCTTTATACTTTTTTGTAGATGACAGCAACATTTGTCACTCGTATTCATTTAATTGTAGGCCAAGCATGTCCGAACGAATAAATGAATGAAGAATTCAGACTTAACCATTATTTCTAAATGGGATCGTGATAATAGGGCCGATTTTAATGCCCGAAATATTGCGGGTTCATAAACTTTTCTAGGCATGAAACTACAGTGCGATGTCTCCGATTTTTAAAGCGGCGTAAGATGTACTTCACTCCATCTAAAATCCTCACTATTAATACCACCTATGTCCGTCCTAAAATGGAATACAACTCTAATGTATGGACCGGTTCTTCAAAGTCTATTTTGGATCTTCTCGACCGCATTCAAGAGAGCGAAGGTAACACTATAGTAGCTCACTTTCTTGATTCACTTGAACATCGTCGCAATGTGGGCTTGGTTTCACTGTTCTATCGATAATACAGTGACAAGTGTTCTAACAAAATTTGGAATCTTGTTCCTGAAAGCCGTATGTTTGTACACGTATTTCAGCCAGGGCACATTCCTTTGCATTATACTGGCCAGTTGAATTCGTTTTTAGCCGTACAGTAAGGATATGGAATAAAGTTCCCTTAATCCTTTTAGACAAAAAAATTAATATCTCAAAACACGAAATTTCGACTTAAACCATTATTATTTATTGCCACAGATATATATTACGAGAGTACTGTAATTTAGTTCGTTAGCACCTCGACTACTATGCACGAACACAACAAATTGGCATGAGATCGAACCCAGTCACTGCAACATAAATCTTCTTTAAGTATCAATTTCTATAACATCTATAACGTCGATGTACAAGAAATAAAATAGGCTGTAGAATAAAAGGCTTTAAAACAACTTCTAACTATACCGGTCCAAGCGCGTATTTATGTACCGCATACGCTGCAGAAGCCGACAAAAACTTTACAAAGTGTTCAACGCCCAATGAAGCAGCAGCATGGGTATCATTTCAAGATGTTGTTCACAAAAATCCCCGGATTTCAAACAGATATTGGACAGTTTGTTGAAAAATTATTGCAAGATTAGATCTGGAATGTCTCTTAAAATACATTTCATGCACTGCCATCTCGGATTTTTTCCTGAAAATTTTGGAAATATTAGCGACGAGCAAGGTATGCGACTACACTAAGAATTGGAGAGAATCGAGAAACGATATAAAAGATTTTGGGACGAGGGCATGAGCGACTACTGTTGGACTTTAATGCGTGAAACAGACCCCAAACATTATAAGCGACTCAGTTCGACTGTTCTTCAATTCTAATTCAAAACTGTTTTATGAATAAAAAGAAGATTAATTGTCAAAACTTGTAAAAAATGTGTTTATTTAATAACTCGAAAATTAGAAACAATATCAAAAACGGATTGAAGATTCGATATCAGATCCCGAAATAACCTTAAAAACAGCTTTTGGTTGCTTAGATTCAAATCCGATTGTGCTTGTGTAATAAGGTCCAATATCGAAGCCGTATTAAAATATAAAACGATTGTTATAAAATATCTTAAACTCGATAGTAAATTTCCAATTGGGTTTTAATTTCTTACGGACATTTCTATTAATTTAGGTCAATAGGACTGAGATATGCATAACCAAACTTAAGTAACATTCACTTAAATGATAAACGTTTTTTATAGTAATTGATTTTAATATCTTCTAAACTTTGTATACGAATTAAGAATCAAATAAAAGGTGCAGGTGAGACATATTTGAAATCAAAAGCTGGAGGTGGATCAAAAGATTAACATTACTCGTAAATTTTTAAGTTATTAAAAAAAAATAATCATGGGACTCCAAAATATTGTATTGGAAATTACACTTCTAGTTGCCATAGTTAGTTTTACCTACGCAAGAATACGTAAGTATTTAGAAAATATTTCAAATGTTTGTAAAATAAAAATTGAAATTCCTTTACAGCTCCAGAAATACAAAGATGTCCCTCCGTCGATAACGATAAATGTATTGGAAAAGCTATAGAACAACTACTTCATAGCTATCCAGAAGGTAGCACCGAATACGGGCTACCCCAATTTAATGCTTTAAATTTGACAAATATAAAAATTGGCAAAGCAGATCCCAAGTCACCCATAAACATTAATTTTGAATTCATTAAATGCTCGGTATACGGTATTGAGAAGACTAAAGCTTTACGTATCACAGGTTTTACTAAGAACTTGACCAAAGCCGAAGCCGATTTATTTGTGCCCATTCTACGATTAAAAGGTGATTATAAGATGGATGGAAAAATATTGGTTTTACCGCTTAAAGGAGAAGGATTTGGGGATATTGAATATAGAAATATAACATTTAAGTTACGCGGTTTGTTTGGTCATGAAGAGCGCGACGGTAAAACTTATGCCGTACTTAAGAAACTTAAGATGACTATTGAACCCACGCAGTGAGTATTAGATTTTCAAAAATATATTTTTTTATTGAGAGTTTTGAAATATTACAATTTGATCCATTTTTAGTATGCATGTAAATTTGACGAATGCTTTCAGAGGTAATCCCGAATTGAGTGCCACGATCAATGAAGTCATCAATGAAAATTGGCAGGATGTTTGGAGTGAAGTGTATGAGGGCATTTTAAATGCAATTAAACAAATTATGCTTCAATTAATTAATGACTCACTAAAAGATATACCTATCGACGATTTCTATTCTGATTGAGATGAAGCTGGAGAAATTTTAAATGTGATAAAAGTCAAGAAAGCTTTTGGAGTTAAAGAAAATTTCAATAGCACGAGATTAAATTATAATTTTAAAAATAGTTTTAATTATAACTTTTATTTAATAAAAAAAATACTACTTCGGTAAATAAAATATCAAAATTTAATTATTTCAATAGACAAATTTCTTTAAAAAGAGTCCAATCAAAAAATTTCGAACACGTATTGAGCCATACCCACTTCGATTTCGATGAAATTTTGTATGTACATTCTCCTAGCTCATACGATCAATCATGTCCAAATTTTTCTTTAGAAACTTTCAGCAATCCTCAGTTTTTCTAAGAAAATTTATATTGATCGCCAATTATGCTGTTGTTGTAGCCACCGGCTATTGAGTATTATGCATTAAACACATAGACAACAGCAGGCTACACGAACACCGACTACAAAAGTCGTTGGCTGCAATCGTTGCCTCGTAGTCAGCTACTTAAATATTTTGGGGACGGCAGCTACATTTAAGATGGCAGCTACATTTCGAAACACCTGTTTATGAGTGGTGCCAATATCGCGTTTATAAGATGGACAAAATAACAATTCAAATTTTATAAAAAAACGACATAAATTCATTTTATTAATTAACCTCCGAAATCAACGGTTTTCCTGTACCTGATGGTATGTCTATATCAGAGTTGGCAAAATGTTAGTTCGATTAATGATTAAAAACTAACGAATAAAAAATTTATTTTGATTAACAACTAAAAATATTTAGTTGTAATCATTAGAATTTATTTCGATTAATTAGTCGTAATCATTAATCGTTAGTCAAAACTACAAAATAAGGTACACTTTTGGCTTCATTTGGAGGTGGAGTTCGCGGATAGGTTAATTCATTGATTGAAGTCATAATAAGTACAGGGAAGAAAGCAAACCAGAAAGCCAACGAAAAAATGTAATAGTTTTTAGTTTCTGTTTTTTAACTTTCAAAAATCAAAAAATTAAAACTAATTTTATATTTTTCAAATATGAAAATTATTCTGCACAATGAAACTTATGACATACGATTTTTTTGATCACGACTAAATTATTATTTATTAATGAAACTAATTTAATCATGAATAATATAATCATGATTAATTTAGTTAGGATTAATTTAATCAAGAATAATATAATCATGACTAATTTAGTTAGGATTAATTTAATCAAAATTGACAAATCTATTAAAAAATTAATCGATTAATGCCAACTCTGGTCTATATAAAAAAAAAAAAATATAGAAAGATTTTGGTGTGATCTCTAATAGTTTAAAAGTTATGGGCTTTTTAAATTTCAAGAATAAAACGGTATAACTTTAGAAGTTTATATCCGATATTAACTTTTTTGGTATCAAACAAAAGCTACTGAAAATATCTTTTATATTCTTATATATTCTATATAATATTCTTTATAATGGATAAGGAGCTAATATACTATAAACTTATTTCTGCAACTGACTTTTTTTTATAAAAATTCGTATATCTTAAAACAATATAGATATAAGTATGCTCTTTTATATAATGAATTTTATAAAGGACATACTGAGCTTTTATATAACATGAACTACGTAGCTCTAGAACACGTAGCGTGTGAGTTAGACAGTTTAAAAAAAAACTTTTTAAAATTTTACTTCTATTGAGTTAGAGTTATATAAATATAAATTTTTACATAATATTTTATTAGATAAAATTAGATTAAATATATAAATATTTTATAAGTATGTAAATTGTTTACATAAAGTCTCCCCATTGTATTTATGGTAAATAAATTCAAGTGGTTTAAATCGCTCATTTATTTCAATATTATATGGTGTTGACAGCACTAAATCTTTTATTGTCGCCAACAAAAATAGAAAATAGTTTAATTTTGGCTACAGCTACAACGGTGGTCGGTAGTCGTGTAGCCGTGTCGACTCTAAAAAATTTATTTCTATTTGAATGCATGTATTCTAATTTTGACAGGTTGTAGCCCGTAGCCTGCTGTTGTCTATGTGTTTAATGCATTAGGCTATGAAAAACTTCTCTAATGCATTTGCCGTTCGGAGCCGGCGTTAAAACGTAGGTCCCTTTCAATGAGTCTAAAAATAGAATCGGATACAGCTCATTGTCTGAGAGAAGTACCCCTAGTTCCAGTTGGAATCTTGTCGGGAAATTATATATATGTATATTTAAATGGTTGGAGGCGAAATGAGCTCCTAGGGCGATCTAAGCAGTGAACACCCTGTTATTGACGAAAACACAATAAAGTTTACAAAATAATTTTACAGTTGAAGTTATTCTTGGAATTTTTAAGAGGAAGATTCCACAAAAAAAAAAAAAATCGACATCGAATGAACCAGTAGCTGTATGGGCTATGGTATAGTAAAACGCATTTCACTTCAGCGGCTGCATTGGCTTGAACATGTTGTGCGAATGGATGAAAATACTCCAGCGAGAAAAGTATTCTAAAATTAAATGGCCTACGAAATTAAAGAATTTGCGCAGAAGATCGATCGGATGGAATTCTAAAATATGCTCGGTCTTACCCTTAACAGCTTGTAAATATAGGCCACTTAAGTAAGTAACAATTTTTCTAAAGAAAACCATGGCGATCGCCAATTTTTCTAAAGAAAACCCTGGCGACCGCCAATTTTTCTAAAGAAAACACTGACGATCGCCAGTTTTTTCTAAAGAAAACTCTGGCGATCGTAAAATTTTCTAAAGAAAACTCTGGTGATCGCCAAATTTCCTAAAGTAAACTCTGGCGATCACCAAATTTATAAAGACAACTCTGTCGATCACCAAATTTTTCTATAGAAAATTCTGGCGATCGCCAATTTTTCTATAAAAAGTTCTGGCGATCGCCAATTTTTCTATAGAAAATTCTGGCGATCGCCAATTTTTCTATAGAAAATTGTGGCGATCGCCAATTTTTCTATAGAAAATTGTGGCGATCGCCAATTTTTCTATAGAAAATTGTGGCGATCGCCAATTTTTCTATAGAAAATTGTGGCGATCGCCAATTTTTCTATAGAAAATTGTGGCGATCGCCAATTTTTCTATAGAAAATTGTGGCGATCGCCAATTTTTCTATAGAAAATTGTGGCGATCGCCAATTTTTCTATAGAAAATTGTGGCGATCGCCAATTTTTCTATAGAAAATTGTGGCGATCGCCAATTTTTCTATAGAAAATTGTGGCGATCGCCAATTTTTCTATAGAAAATTGTGGCGATCACCAATTTTTCTATAGAAAATTGTGGCGATCGCCAATTTTTCTATAGAAAATTGTGGCGATCGCCAATTTTTCTATAGAAAACTTGGGCGATCGCCAATTTTTCTATAGAAAATTGTGGCGATCGCCAATTTTTCTATAGAAAATTGTGGCGATCGCCAATTTTTCTATAGAAAATTGTGGCGATCGCCAATTTTTCTATAGAAAATTGTGGCGATCGCCAATTTTTCTATAGAAAATTGTGGCGATCGCCAATTTTTCTATAGAAAATTGTGGCGATCGCCAATTTTTCTATAGAAAATTGTGGCGATCGCCAATTTTTCTATAGAAAATTGTGGCGATCGCCAATTTTTCTATAGAAAATTGTGGCGATCGCCAATTTTTCTATAGAAAATTGTGGCGATCGCCAATTTTTCTATAGAAAATTGTGGCGATCGCCAATTTTTCTATAGAAAATTCTGGCGATCGCCAATTTTTCTATAGAAAACTTGGACGATCGCCAATTTTTTTTATAGAAAACTATGGCGATCGCCAATTTTTCTAAAGAAAACTATGGCGATCGCCAATTTTTCTAAAGAAAACTATGGCGATCGCCAATTTTTCTAAAGAAAACTATGGCGATCGCCAATTTTTCTATAGAAAACTTAGGCGATCGCCAATTTTTCTATAGAAAACTTAGGCGATCGCCAATTTTTCTATAGAAAACTTAGGCGATCGCCAATTTTTCTATAGAAAACTTAGGCGATCGCCAATTTTTCTATAGAAAACTTAGGCGATCGCTAATTTTTCTAAAGAAAACTATGGCGATCGCCAATTTTTTTTATAGAAAACTTGGGCGATCGCCAATTTTTCTATAGAAAACTCTGACGATCGCAAATTTTTTGACAGAAAACTTTGGCGATCTTTAATTTTTCTATAACAAACTAGACGATCACTGATTGTTCTACAGAAAACTCAAGCTATAGTTCACTTTTCTATAGAAATCGATAAATTTTTCACTGAAAAACACTATTAAATTCTTTTGTTGATTATTTATTTTTCTCATTTCATTTAAAAATTTAATTTCCTTTTAAAAAGCTTTAAGGCTTTTTTAACTTTTGCTTTATCCGATAATTTCCTAATTGCTGCAGATCGTCATAGAATATATGGTCCTGATAAATTTCATCACGGTGATACATATTTTGATAACCTTTCGATCTAAAACCTTTTTTATAGTCCTTCGAATCGGTAAAGAACTTTTCGGTTTTATAAATTGTATCATTTGAAATCGGAGCTTGGGGAAGTTTTTGTAATTTCTTTAAGGTATCCTTAACCCCCAAATATTTAAGGGGTCCCATTTGGGTATCGTCCTCATCCAAGGGATCATCTAAAAAATCAGCTTCCAAGCTAGATGGTGTAGATTTTTGAGTTTGTATTAATTTCTGAGGCTGATGTGTAGAACTGAGGGCTAAAGTATCGTTTGTTAAGATTTTCTGGACTAGCGGTACTGGATATAATGTAGTAGAATGATTTATGGTCATCTTGGGATTCGGTAACAATAGTTTAATATTGGTGGCTTTGTAATGTTCTTTGATCTCGGTTTTAGGTCTTTTGTATATTGATTCCTTGGACTTAATGGGTTTCAGCAACATGGTATAGGGTTTACCATTTTTGATTTTAACTAATTTCACTAATTTCTGAGGCTTTAAATGGTGATAGTCCACTTTTGTGTTGAGAGTTGAGCGAGGTTTTGCCTTCATCAAATCCTTTTGCCTGCCCTCATTTTCACTGTGACGGCCCACAATTATACAGATTGGCATATCCCGGGGTTTGGGTATATTCAAGGAAGATTTGAAAGGGCATTGTAGTATAAAGTAATCCTCAGTGTCGTTGGAAGTTTTCACTGTTGTCGTGGGTAAACGGTAGTAGGAATGTAGGTTCCTCTCCACTATGATCGCTTGTATTATGAAATCCAATAAAATAATCAAACCGATCAGTACAATTGAAGTTTTATACATGTTAACCGAAGGAAAGCTAAAAGTGAACTTGACCATTTCCGTCGATTGCAAGAGATTTTATTAAAATTTTCTTTTATGATTTATCAAGTTGTGCCACTTGATAAATCATAAAAGAAATAATGGAAATAATGGTTGAGTGATTTTGTTTGATCTTCATTATTATATAATAATAATAATTTGTGGTTTTTGGGAGAGAAAAATTAATTTTACAACCGAAGCTGATACACCTAAATAACAACTTTGTTGCAAATATTAAAGAAAATTTTAATTTGTATTGAATTTTTTTTAATGATCACGTTTTATCTAAAATATGCTAATAAGACTGTGTTACACAAAAATTGTCTATAGTGATTTTTATTTTTGCTAAAGAAATCTATCTATTTTTCTAAAGAAATCGAAATAGATCGCCAATTTTTCTAAAGAAAACTATAGCGATCGTGAATTTTTCTAAAAAAAATCTATGATGATCGCCAACTTTTCTGAAGAAATCGAAACAGATCGCCAATTTTTCTAAAGAAAACTCTGGCGATAGCCAATTTTTCTAAAGAAAACTCTGGCGATCGGCAATTTTTCTAAAGAAAACTCTGGCGATTGCCAATTTTTCTAAAGAAAACTATGGCGATCGGCAATTTTTCTAAAGAAAACTATGGCGATCGGCAATTTTTCTAAAGAAAACTATGGCGATCGCCAATTTTTCTAAAGAAAACTATAGCGATCGCCAATTTTTCTAAAGAAAACTATGGCGATCGCCAATTTTTCTAAAGAAAACTATGGCGGTCGCCAATTTTTCTAAAGAAAACAATGGCGATTGCCAATTTTTCTAAAGAAAACTATGGCGATCGTCAATTTTTCTAAAGAAAACTATGGAGATCGCCAATGTTTTAAAGAAAACAATGGCGATCGCCACTTTTTCTAAAGAAAATTATGGCGATCGCCAATTTTTCTAAAGAAAACTATGGCGGTCGCCAATTTTTCTAAAGAGAACAATGGCGATCGCCAATTTTTCTAAAGAAAACTATGGCGATCGCCAATTTTTCTAAAGAAAACTATGGCGATCCCCAATTTTTCTAAAGAAAACTATGGCGATCGCTAATTTTTCTAAAGAAAACTATGGCGATCCCCAATTTTTCTAAAGAAAACTATGGCGATCGCCAATTTTTCTAAAGAAAACTATGGCGATCCCCAATTTTTCTAAAGAAAACTATGGCGATCGCTAATTTTTCTAAAGAAAACTATGGCGATCCCCAATTTTTCTAAAGAAAACAATGGCGATCGCCACTTTTTCTTAAGAAAACTCTGGCGATTGCCAATTTTGCCAATAGAAAACTTTGCCGATTGCCAATTTTGCCAACAGAAAACTCTGGCGATCGCCAACTTTTCTATAGAAAACTTAGGCGATCGACAATTGTTCTATAGAAAACTTAGGCGATCACCAATTTTTCTATAGAAAACTCTGGCGATCGCCAACTTTTCTATAGAAAACTTAGGCGATCGCCAATTTTTCTAAAGAAAACTATAGCGATCGCCAATTTTTCTAAAGAAAACTATGGCGATCGCCAATTTTTCTAAAGAAAACTATGGCGATCGCCAATTTTTCTAAAGAAAACTTAGGCGATCACCAATTTGTGTATAGAAAACTTAGGCGATCGCCAATTTTTCTATAGAAAACTTAGGCGATCGCCAATTTTTCTATAGAAAACTATGGCGATCGCCAATTTTTCTATAGAAAACTTAGGCGATCGCCAATTTTTGTATAGAAAACTTAGGCAATCGCCAATTTTTCTATAGAAAACTTAGGCGATCGCCAATTTTTCTAAAGAAAACTTAGGCGATCGCCAATTTTTCTAAAACTGAAAACTAAAATTTAAATTTACAAAGTATATTTTTTATGCAGTAATACTTGTAATTGCCTTAATAATTAATATTAGCTTTTATTGGAAATTTATCATTTGGAATTAGAGATTAATTAACAAGTTAGACAAGTTCTAAATGATTGTCAGACGGAAACAAAATGGTTATTTTAATAGTAATAGAAAACTTTTATTAGGGGTAATCAACTGAGTAATTTATTAGATTATTGATGAATTTAATTAAGACATCCCAGCAAAACTTTTGAAAAGATTATAACACCACGAAATGTAGTACAGAAAATCTAGTCATACAGAAGAGGTATTGTTCATTACGCAGTAAGTACGTCAAAATGACACAGAAAAACCTCGAGCTACCCCAACTTAATTTTGTGCCGTAGAACACGCTGGCATACTCCTTTTTGAAAGATAAGGTCAAAACCAAGAGATAATGCATTTGTAAATTTGTATTGTCTTGTAAGCTATTTTAATTACATATATTCAATTTTTTGATCTCCAATTTCTATGAAATTTTGTACAAGTATATGGGCAAATCCGAAAAACATTAAACCAAGGACAAAATTTTAAAACTGTCAAAATCGCGTAATTGTGTTTATATATATATATATATATATATATATATATACATATATATATATATATATATATATATATAATGGATACAATTTTTGATTGCTCTCTTCGTGAATGGCAGGCCTTTATTTGCACCCATCTCGAATTTTTATACATTTTTTAATATAATAGGTTTTTTAAAAGTTCATAAAAATCACTAAAACATCCATTTAGGTATCAAGTTTCAGTATGGGCTCAAAGTCTCCTTCATTTTATACAATTATATGTAAAAGACCCTATCAAAAGTAATTGGAGTGATATAAATAACATCAAGTAAAAAAGGGCTCACAGTGTATAGCGTTCGTCACAGAAATAAAGGTTTTTTAATTCGACTACTGCAAGTTTTCTTTTTTGTCCAATTGAACTTGGTTCGTTAAGAGAACTTATAGTAAGCTTTACGTTAGGCTAAAAATATATAGATGTTTATATAGCATTTTTCAGAATAATATGTAAAGGAAAGTGTGTAGCGTCCGTCACAGTATATATTTTTTACAAAATGATATTTTTTAAATACAATATTTATGAACATATATCTGTCTAATTCATAAAGCAATAACACTGTCTATATCCACAGATTAAATTTAAGATATTAGGTGTAAAAAAACAGTGGGGCAAATTTGATGCATTTGAAATTTGATATATTTTTCGATTTTTGGGACACTCTAACAGCTAGCCGCAGCATTCTTTCGACAAAAAATAAGATGTAAAAAGTGAAAAACTTTAAATAAATATATGTATGTAGCCGTTTTGTGAAATATTAAATTGTGCCCAAAAATCGCATTTTAACCGCGAACATGAAAAGGAAGGAGATACAATTCGGGAACAATTAAAACCATTATTTTCACTGATTAACGAATCCTTAAAAACAAAATATGAAATATGAATTTTTTCCTAATAAAAAACATTCAAGTAAAAACTATATCGTCCGCCACGTAGCATCCGCAACAGTTTATTTATGGATTTTTGGTGAAACTGGAAACTTTAAAATATTTTATAAAAGCTGTTTTGTAATCCTCTGATTTTCCTCTATCTTTAATTTATTTACAATTTTTTTATTATTATGACCGATTTGATGAAAATTACAGAAACAGGTGTTGAAAAAAAGTCACTTCCATTTTTTGTAGCGTCCGTCACAGCAGTTTAAAAGCGAATATCTTTTTCCTCCAAAACAAATATGTAAATTAACAAA